>JAVIWB010002813.1:0-355588 GCA_031893035.1 Dermolepida albohirtum | reverse complement strand
TAACAAAATTTTAATCCCGCACGATACTCTGTTTTTTCCATTTTAACAAAACGACGTGTTGCTTTTTCCCAATCAGCTGTCAAAATAAACTAATAACCCATTTTTAAATATAAAATAAACATTGATAGGCAACCTAAACAGTCTTTGTTTTACCAATTAGAGCGCCACCTATGTGTTCTCTTCACAGACTTGTTAAACTCTCCTCGTAGTTGTATGCTAGAGTGCATCTTAATATGTATGTAATTACAGAACATAAAACTATATACTAAGTATGTCATAGGTAATTTTAATACCCTATGATAATTTATGTCTTTATTTTAGTTGAATATGATATTATACTCTACACATTGTAATTATAAAACACATAGAAATATGTGCATACACTTTATGATGATAATAGTCCAGGTCTTTACATCCTACAATACCTTAACATGAATTAAAGGGCCATTGACAGACTATAAGTTATTATTATACTCGCATTCGTTGTGCGACTAAATATCTGTGGTTATCAGCGTTCACTTTAAACTAGAAGTGAACTCATAGAAAATTAAATTTTCAGGTTTCTGTGTTTCCTTCACAGGAACAGCATGACCTGTTGGAATGAAAGGGTAAAGGTGTCCATTATGTAACAAAATTACTTTCAGGCTGGTCTTTGACGACTCTGTAAATAACCTCCACGAATTCAACAGGTTATAATGTATATAGAAATTTTAAAAAAGTTTATAAATATCACTATCGTAGACCAAATTACTGGCCATACTATAGAAGACTACAAGATTTTCGTGCCTCTTTTTTCTTAGTAATCAGAGATAAGAAAATACTAGCGAAAAATTTGTACTTTGTATATGCTGTTTAATTTTGTCAGTTATTGACTTAGGGTAGAAGCTTTGTTGATCAGTGAAATCAATTTTAAATAAAATTGTTCGTTTATGTATTTATTAATGTTATTTCAGTATTACATTAAAAATTTCAAATTTTTCTCCATTGTTATGTAGAAAAAAATGTAATGCGTGGTGGCATATGTAATACTGTAATATTTTGTACACATATCAATTAATAAAATACGTTTTCGCAGTTACGTTAGTATTAATTTACAATAATTCAGGTATGAAGGTAAGTAACTTTATAAAAAATGAGGATTTATTGGAGATACAACGAGAACATATGTAAATAAAAGATATCCTTAACTTTCGCTAAATATTACGAATTAAGAAAATGAATATCAAACAATAAAGATTCTTCCATTAGGAGATAATTTACAAAATAAAACATTGGGTATGGAATACTAATCTGAGTTTCAATGATTTTTCAATTCAAAATATAACACACACAAATTCGATTACTAAACGAAATATTCTGTCAACTATTGCTCAAATGTTCCGTCTTTTAGGTTTGTCTGGGTCAATAAAAATACTAGTACAAATTATCATTCAATATCTATGGAATCTTTGTGATGAAACAATACCTTAAAGTATTTATTCTTTATCTCTGTCTGAATAAAATAATGATCTCTAGGCGGATATTAACAGAACTTTGCACTCTATCAAAAAATCATCAAAGAAGGTTTATGGTGAGTGGTGGTTTTATGAATTACATTGCCAAGATTATATATGTGAAAAGTTAATAGCTCTCAATAAATGTCAAGCACAAAAAGCAAGTGTTGCTTAAACTAACGAGTACACGAGCTGTTTTAGAGGCAAAAGGCAAATATTAGAAACTACAGTCAATTTTCGCCGCCACACAAGAATATTTGTCAAAATTGCAAACCCAAAGAAAATGGAAAACTACATCTTCGAAGACAGTGGAGATTGGCGATTTAGTTGTAGTAATGTACGAAAATCAACCCAGTCTACACTGGACCATGGAACGTGCCAGAGCTCTTCTTACCAAAAAGGATATAATATGAATATAATGTTGAGAATATTTTTATTTAATAAGCTATTTCCTTTGTATACACGAAAAATAGAAAATAAAAATAAGCTGTGTAAATATCAAAAAAAAAAAACGTAACTGTCACTATGACTTTGTCACTTCTAACTTACACTATCTAGTTGAATAAAATTAACATATTACTTTAATACTTTCCCTTGTTGATTTGATTCAACTGATGCAGAATTTTTTTTAACTTTTCTGTAAGACTATATAAATAAACTTAAATTAACTCTTATTTATGTCCCATCATTTCACAGAAAATCTTTAGTTTTGTTCTGCCGAGAGATTTAGTCATTATGTCGGCGATTTGCACTTCGGTTGAGATCTGCTTTACTTTGATTTGTAACACGCAAGAAACCTCTAATATTCGAACCTAATCGGAAGATGTGTTTAAAATTTGCAAAAGTGATTTTCACCGATGAATCCAAGTTTAACAGTCTTGCCTCGGATAGTAAGTCATACGTTCGTCGACGCGTCCATAAAGAATTTTCTAGTAAATGCATAAAACCAATTGTGAAAATTAGAGGAGGTTATGTGAATGTTTGAGGTGGTATGAGTCTAGAATTAATCGAATTAACGGCATCATTGCTCAATATGTGTACATGAACATATTGAACCACATGCTACTACCATAATAATGATAATGATTATATGCAATTCGATTTGGTTTACAAGCTGATAATGAACCGAAACTTACAGCACTTAAAGTGATACAGTGTCAAATGACCACTCTATAAATATTCTACGCAGTCCCAAAACCTTAATCCGATTGAGATGTTATAGATTGATGTCGATAAGCATAATTTAAAAAAAATAAATTTCGAGCAACTGTATCCCAATATGAAGAAGTTTGGCACAGTATGCTTACCGAATGTTGTTGTAGGTTAATAAAGTCGCTTCCAGAAATCATTCGTCAAAGGGTTATTAATTAATATGTTTTTAAAATATCACATACAAACTTACTTTTCTTAGGAAGGTACATAAACTATAAGTGGTTTTAAGTACATATCCGGAAAAAATCGAATTATATTTATTAAAACGAATTATAGTATGTACTACGTAAGTTTAAAAAGAGAATTGCATTGGTTTTATGTTATACTGTGTTTAATATATTTTTAAAATAAATTTAAACATTTTGTAATAAAATAATCGAAAGATAAATTTCTATAATTTTCAAAATTACTGTAGTAACTAACCATCACTCTATGTTCACCATTTTATAAGACAACAAATAATCTTCTTTTATACAGTTATATTTTTGTACCACTGACCATGATCTTTGAAATAAAACTGAAGATTGTGTATAATTCGGCTTATATTAAAAGAGATGACTATATAATTTCAAAAGAAGTTCTGATGTATCATTTACATTCTAGACTAGTCTACACTACTAAGAACACCAAATTAAAAATAGGGCAATATTATATTTAACTGTGTGATCCTGTTTACTTCGTTTTATTATAAATATGACCGAATACTTATGTCTTACTTCACATGTATCTCAACCCATAAACGAGTTCCATCATAATAACACACGTCAAAATTCTCGGGGCGTGCTTAGATGATATCTCGGTTGGTTGAAGTAAAGTCAGTGGAAGTGTCGCCTCCTGTGGAGACCTATTCAACTATTATAAACACGCTACCAGCTCCTTTGGATATAGTCTACTATGCATATAATAACGATTAGAGTCGTATCACAATAAATGCATTCCAATGACATTTAAAATATTAGGGAAGAGAAAAATAAAATACAGAAAATAATCGAATGTAAATCTTTTCATAAGATTGAATAGTTTATTGTTGGAGATGTACCGTAATTAAGTTATTTACGTTTTTATTTAGCATCTAAACACTGTTTTATTGCTTACATGCCCGCGACACATATGTATATTTGTTTACATATGACTAGACAGTTTATTAAATTAAAACATATTCTGCAATTTATTTCAGAGAATTGAATAAAGTATATAAAACATGGATAGCTTCAATTTACTGCATAATATGATGTTTGAAAGAAATAAATTTTAGGGAAATATATATGTATGTATATCTTTTTAATACTTTCATATTATTCATAAATATAAGATGAGCCTTGGAGAGTAAGATTGAGAGAGAGAGAGAGAGAGAGAGAGGAAAAATTTCAAAATCTATTTCGATACCCGAGAACAGAAGTGCTATTTTCGTGACTATTACGCGTCTGGCATACATATATTATTTAGAAAACAAATCGCAAAAATTTTTAAAAATCAAAATCTAGAAAAAATTAGAAGTATAGAAGACATCTTAGAAAGTTTAAGCTATTAACAATCATTTTATTTTTCAATAGAGGATTCTATTTTAGAATGTTAACAAATATCTTAAAGACTTACAAAAGAAATGGTACAATGTCTCAAACAGAATGAAACGGCGGAGATATCGAATTTGTAGAAAAGTGAAAGACCTATATAACTTAGATATTGGTATGTTATTCAGCTCTTTCACTTTTCTTAGGGTAATTTGGCCTCTCTCGTACTGGTCTAACGCAATTCGTAATTGACTTTCATCATTATTCTGGCAAATTCTACTACCAGGTGTTTTTTTTTATAATGCCGAGCTATTGTCTCGACTTGCCCCTAAAACTTGCAAAATTTTTCTAAAAATGAAAATGAAAGACTTGTTTTGCTTCGTTATTTATTAGATTATTCTAACAATAATTAGTGATCTATGAAATAATAAGATAAGTGTATTTTATACATATACATATATATATATATATGTTAATAATTTAAACAATATTTCATGGATATAGTAGACAGTTCTTGGTCTACTACACCCATTAAGATACATTCGAACATATACACGTATAGATAGAAAATAAATTTAGAATCTATACTGGCCACGTATATTTATACATATTGCTGCATACACGCATATGTATGTACATATGAAATGAATTTTTAAGTATTACATTTATTTGAATTAAATATGCGTGAAAGATTCTAAAATATAGCAATGCAATACAGCTCACTTGCCAAATAAAAATTGAAGTACTACTGCTATAGATACAGTACAATTTTTAATCTAAACATTGTAGCAACATATTATCGTAGCAATTACATTTAAGAAATAAAAGCGTTCTGTTAATATTGTATTTGTAAAACAAATTTGTTTATCCGTTGATATATGTACGTGCAAGTATAAGACCTTTATTTTATTTTTAATAGTTACATGCTTCCCTAATTGACACGTAAATATATCAAACCGAACAACCAAATTAGATTGGAGATACTATCAATATAAGAATTGTAATTATTATATAAAGTATTTGTAAGCAAATCTTAAATGAAATTAATTTGGTCATGGTTGAATACGATATTTAATGAAGATAATATTTATGAAATGAATCCCTTAAAATTTGGAGATTCTCATAGACTACTAATAACCCGTGTATCGTTGAAATTTGCCATGGTATTTGAGTTTATTTTAGCAATAATAAAGAGTTATGTGTATTTTAATAATTTTTAGGAAATAAATGTTGAAATTGTAGGGTAAAAGGAGGTCATCCAAGAAATACACCAATGTGTATTTATTGAGACTTATTACTACTTTAAAGATTTTGTATGCATCATTTTAAATTAATTTTAAGGTTTTAATTAAGATTAATTATATGGAATTTTTACCTACTTATAACATTTAATTATTGCTTTGGAGGTTTTAAATAATAATCTATTATCTAAGCACCTATAGTAATATTTGAAAAACCGTCTAAAAAATTAAATATTAAATACGAGGATAGTTTGACAAGTAGTGAGAATGACACATAGATGGCGCTCTAATTGGTAAAACAAATACACTGTAATTTAGGTTGCCTATTTATATGTTTACATTCCGATATTTAGATAAATCGGTTGATTAGTTTATTTTTGACAGCTGATTGAAAAAGAAGCAACACGTCGTTTTGTTAAAATGGAAAAAGCAGAGTATCGTGCGGTGATTAAATACTTCGTAATTAAGAGTATGAAAGCTACCGAAATAAAAGTTGAGTTACGGGAAACATTAGGTGAGTCTGCTCCATCATCTGCCACAATAAGTAGATGGGTAAATGAATTTAAACGTGGTAGAAAAAGCTGTGTTGATGAAGCGCTCTCTGGAGCACACAGAATCGTTACTTCTTAGGAAATGATTATAAAAATCCATAATATTATTACGCAAGATAGACGACTCAAAGTGAGAGAAACAGCAGACATGGTACACATTTCAACAGAACGCGTACACCACATTTTAACGAAAGAATTGGGCCTTTCCAAGCTTTCGGCAAGATGGGTGTCGCGATTGCTTACGACTGATCAGAAGTTCACTAGTTTGAGCATTTCCAATGAGTTTTTGGACCTTTATAAGCGGAATCCGGTTAATTTTTGTAGGCGATTTGTTACATGCGATGAAACTTGGATACACTACAGTACACTAAACAACAGTCGAAACAATGGTTAGAACGTGATTCTGCACCTCCAAAGGAAACGAAAACCACTTTATCGGCAAACAAGGTGATGGCATCAATTTTTTGGGAATCAAAGGGCATTTTGCTCATTGATTCCCTTCAGAAAGGTATCACAATAAACGGACAATATTATGCAGAAGTTCTACAAAAATTAAATGTTGAGATTCGTGCTAAACGGCCAGGCAAAGAAAAAGATCTGTTTCACCAAGAAAACGCTCCCTCGCATACCAGCACAATCGCGATGTCCAAAATCCACGAGTTGTATTTTCAATTACTACCGCATGCGCCTTATTCGCCTGATCTAGCCCCTTCCGACTTCCACCTTTTTTCAAAATTGAAAACGGCACTAGGTGCAAAGAAATTTTCGTCTAACGACGAGCTTATCATCTTCATAAATGAGTATTTTGCAAGCCTTCCGGAATCGCATTGGAATAAATGTATTGCTCTTTTAGGAGAATATATTGGAAAATAAAAATTATTTTGTATTTAAAAAATTCGTTTTTCTTTTCCATTCTCACTACTTGTCACTCACTACCCTTGTACTCTTCTCACAATTAATGGAAATTCTTTTCCATTCTCACTACTTGTCAAACTACCCTTGCACTATGCTCCGAAAATATAACCTCAAACTTTCAAAATGCATTTGTATTTTTTAATTTTTTAAATACAAAATAATGGTGGGTAGTAAGAAAGCACATACATATAAAAATTTATTTAGTATAAAATTCGGTAACAAAAATTTGTCACTTTGATTTCTTGAAACAAATAATTTCCAAAAAATATTCAACACCCAATGCAATATTTAAAATTGTATTGGTAGTACTTTCTTCAATTTCTAAATATCGTATAACTGTTCTTATTCCATTAAGTGCATCTTCATAACAGGGTTTTACAATTCCAGCTATCCCTTTTTTTTTCGTTTACCTCATTAGCATCCCAGTTGTTTTTTGATTTAAATCTTCCTTAACAAAATCTATATCAGTGCGGGTATCGGAAGTAATGAGATTATCATCGTCTGACTTTTTTATTTCATTAGAAATTTTATTATCTAAATTCGTAATGTGTTTCATCACTAACAGGCATCTATAATAGGATTTTAAGGTATTAGCAATTCCTTAATCCATTGCTCGGAGCACAGATGTGGAATTCCTCGGTAGAGGTTCCAGACGAATATCTACGAGATCACTTATACGCAGATGAGATGAATAGTTGTCTACCAATAATAAAATTTTGGTTTTCTGTGCACGATAGTTCGCAGTATAAGTAAAAGGGTACTAGGAAAGTTTTTCAATATGACGCAACAATGAATCGTAGGAAGCTGCTAACGATAGAGGGTACTTCAGGCCTAAATGCACCAGCAATTTGTTCGATTCTGCATGATCGTTTGCACGTGAAGAAACTTTGTTCTCTCTGTGTGCCGCATAGACAGACTGAAGAGAAGATGACACTACGCGTGACTTGGTGACGGGAGATGCTAAAAAAATTTAATAAGGGACAATCTCGGTATGTGAACAATATCGTGACAAATGACGAGACTTGGCTGTACTATTACGTGTGCCGATTAAAGCTCAAAACAAAGTTTGGGTGTTTGATGATGAGGTCACACCCGTAGTTGGCAGAAAATCCCGATCTGAAAAAAAGAAAACGATATCTGTATTTTCCAAATCGAGTGGAATTGTGGAACCCGTCGTTTTGGAGACGCAGAAGACATTCACAGCTAAGTGGTATACTGAGCAGTGCCCGCCTAAAGTCATTGGAACTATGAAGAAACTGCGGCCAAAGCTAAGAATGGACACCTGGTTCCTCCATCACGATAATGCTCCAGCTCACCGCGCCAAAGCACGCACCGAATATTTGGTGCCAGTCCAGATTTTGCACCCTGCGACTTTGCAATGTTCCCGCAAGAGAAAATGAAGCCAAAAGGCAGGCAGTTTTCGAGTGATGAGGACCTTCTGCAGGCTTGGGACGACGAGTGTGCTTATTCCCTAGTAAAACTTGGCAGAACTGGCTTAAACGTTGGTTTCTCAGGATAGAGAGGTGTATTGAGTGTAGAGGAAATTACTTTAGAAAAATTAATATTAGCGGACACTAACGCAATTAATCTAAGTTTCGATTACTTACCCCCAACGTAATTCCTACCATTGAATTTTATAGTATGATTTGGTGTAAGTTTGTAGAACAAACCAATTATTTGTCATAGACCAATTTTGGTAGACAGCATTCGCACCTTAGATACCTTCAAATTTATATTTGTACCTTCACCATGAAATGAATGTAACTCACTTACGTTATGATGTTTTTAACGGTGTGCTGTGCACTTGAATTCACTGTCTTCGATTAATTTCACAAATTCTCTGGCTTTAGATTGAATGATGGGGCCACTAATTGGTATATTATTGCTTATTTGGTACTCAAACCATCGTATGATAGTTAAGCTTCGTCAACTCTTCTACGAACTGTTACGTAATTGCTTCGCACTTTTGTTTGTAGAAGTTATGTTTTTAAATATTTAGTACGTCAAATATCTAAATATAATAAAAATAAGTGTTTTTTGCCACTTTTGTGTTTATTTTCTCTTAAACTGGTAATGCTTTACGCTGCCGTTCATTACAAGCACTCATTTTAAAATGCAACGTTCCACTAAATAATCTACCGAAACAATAGTTCTAACATTAATGTCTATCTGCGAACAATAAATACAGCATATGTATTTACTGTTCGCAGATAGATTTGTGTGTGCAAAGAGAAATAGGTAAATAGGGAAATGTATCTACAATTCAATCTTGACAAAGCTACAGCTATTAAGGAAAGTCATGTAAAATTTAAGCATACTTCCGTTGAAACAGGTTTAAAAACTATTTACGAAAATTATAAAGGATTATTTTGCGCTATAGAGAAACTGCAAAATACTGTGTTATTGTTAGTGGAGTCAGTGCAAATAGTGAACGAAGCACACTCAGTGCTATGTTCTATAAGCGATATGAAAAATATGTGTTTCAAAAAACTTCTATAGTGTTATAAACGAAGATTTTGATATTGTACAAGATGAAGACAAATTTGTGATGGTGCTTCTATAGATCACCAGCGAATATTGTTGACCGAGACAAATGTGAGCTATTCCTAACTAACGGTGCAAACTTTTCATCAAAGTTATTCACTTCGCGCTACGTAGTAACAGCTATAAACAAGGTAAGTGTTTGAGATATTTTCAAATTATTTATTTTTCTTTATTTTCTGCATCGTATGGTAATATTGGTTTCTTTCGCATTTATTTGTCGGTACGTAGATACATACTACAATCGATTCTGACCTATAGCGCTGAAAGAAAATGACAAGCCTATTTATACATATATACATATATGTAACAACTACGTTTTAAGAGAATCAGCATACGTGATAAATGTGTACGTTATATCAGAACAAAAATACATTATTTTAATTAGGTTTTTGCTGGAGCCAAAGAATTTAGACACTATATATGAAAGTACATTATATTCGAGTCCCTTGAAAGCGAGCTCATCTGTATATCCTTTTTTTCAGATAATTGTGGTATATAAGGTACGGATATATATAAACTGGTGGTTTGACTAAGTTATCAGTGTTTCAGTGTTTTACCTACAACTATTGTATAATTTGGACGTTCTTTGCTTTATAATTTTGTTGACAAGACTCGAAGAGTACACACTGCCTGTTAGTATTTTTCTTATGTTGTTTCAAACCTTGTTTCTGAATAGTGGCAGCCATTGTGCCCTTATTAATGAGAAGTAGGTGGTTTGGAAAAAAAAACATTTCTGATAATGTTAGCTGAGCAAACTATATAGTTTGACATTTTTTTTGTGAGGAAAATGTCTAACGCAAAATATTGGCATAATACGATTAATTACACCAACATAGTGTTGCATAATTCTATTTGACAGGAAAAAACATGGTTTTCCACAGAAAATTTCAACTCGTACGTTTCCAACATAGGTAGTCTCGAGTGCCTAAATGACTGACAGTACATTTCGGTATTAGAATTGTCGACTCAGAATAAATCATAGAAACGTCTTCCTGACGATTATCCGTGAATTCTTGACCAAGCCTATAGTAGCTGTACATGTAGACATAGTAGATTGCTCGTTTTCTTAAAAAAATTTCTTTTCAATTATAACAAAAAACATTGTTTCATTTAAGAAAAGATAACTATAATATATATAATTTTACGTCAATCGAGCACGTAAAATAGTTTTATTCTAATTTATAAAATTTAAATAAGTTAATTTAGTCTACGGTATTTAATTTAAAAGTAAAGCCTTTTCAAGGCTTCATATTAAGTTGCAGATAAAAAATTAAATACAAAGGGTACTAGCAAAGTTTTGCAATACAGCTTTGTTTATTTAATTTTTTCAAAGTAATTTCCTCTACACTCAATACATCTCTCTATCCTCCGAAACCAATCTTTAAACCAATCCTGCCAAGTTTCACTAGGGAGTAAAGCACACTCGTTGCCCCAAGCGCGCAGAAGATTCTCGTCCCTGGAAAACCGCCTCTCTTTTAGCTTCATTTTCACATGCGGGAACAGTACAAAGTCGCAGGGAGCAAGATCTGGACTGTAGGGAGGGTGCTCGAGAAGTTTCAATCCTGTCGTGGTCAAATATTCGGTGCAAGCTTTGGCGAGGTGATTTGGAGCATTATCGTGATGGAGGAACCAAGTGCCCATTTTTTACTTTGGCCGCGGGTTCTTCATAGATCCAATGACTTTAGGCAAGCACTGTTCAGTATACCACTTAGCTGTGACTGTCTTCTGTGTGTCTAAAAGGACGCGTTCCACAATTCCACTCGATTTGAAAAATACAGCTATCATTTTCTTCTTTACAGATCGGGATTTTCTGACAACCACGGGTATGTCCTCATCATCAAAGACCCAAACTTTGTTTTGAGCTTTGATCGGCACATCGTAATAGTACAGCCAAGTCTCGTCACTTGTCACAATTTTGTTCACATACTGAGATTGTCCCTTATTAAACTTTTTAGCATCTCCCGGCACCAAGGTACACGTCGTGTCATCTGCTCTTCGGTCAGTCGATGCGGCACCCAGAGAAAACAAAGTTTCTTCACGTGCAAATGATCATGCACAATCGAACGAATTGCTGGTGCATTTAGGCCTGAAGTACCCTCTATCTGTTGGTAGGCCACTCGCCTGTCCTCGGTAAGCGTGGCCTTCCCGGCCTCTCAATATCCTTTATACTACCTGAATATTGTTGTGCGATGTGGACAAACATCACCTAGTGCAAGAGTCATTTCTTCGAAGCACTGGTAGTGCTTGACGTAAGAACTAGATCTAATAAAAATGTCAGAGTATTACAACTACTAGAAGAGCTAGCTTACCAATTCTATAAGAACTATTGTAAATTAATGAAACTCTGTTACTATATCATTTAATTAAGTCCAAGCTGTCTTGGTTTTTATACCTAAGAATTTTTATGTTCCTTCATAAGAATGCATTTAGGTAAATTAACCTTCAGGAATTCAAAACGTGACGATTAAGATCAATATATGTAAGTAGTAGGCTTTGCAACTATACAAAGTGTCCTTTATAAAAAATTAAAAATAAAGAAACTGTAGAGTTTGCAGAGCATGTGGAACACAGTTCCTATTACACAATATAGAGTTCTACCCGTCTGCTGCATTCGTTTAATGGCGTTTGTAATGCAGAACGCTTAATAAAACATTTGTGTATTTGCGTCTGTGTGTTTGTAGTTACAAATAGGTTCGTTTAAGTACTTTAATTTACAGTTCTGTCATCTACTTACATACTAGTGCCTACTTAGTATTAACTCACCTTCTCACTTTTGTTTGCAAATGCGCAAACCTGCAATACTTAGACAAATTGATTTTATATACCAAAAATATTAGTAAACGTATAAATTGTCTGAAATAGTTTATGCTTCATTAACTGATAGATTTAACGTACTTCTAGTTCTTTTTATAATATGATTTATATTGATTTTAACTTTGTTTGTACATTATAAAAAGTTGATCTCGATTGCACTCGTTTAAACAATTTAATTTGTATTTCTCTTATCTACTTCGATATTACTACTATTTCAGTTTCCAATTTGTAAGTTTTCTTTATATCGACTACAAAATGGTATATATTTTAGCTTTTGTATTCTATAGAGACGCTACTATATACAATATATAATCAAAAATATGTTACTGTATAGTAGCATTAACTTATTTCAATAATAAACAATTCACTAAGCTCTTAGATTTGCGACTAGATGGAAATTTGAGAAATTATCAAAATGCAATTAAAAAAATCAAATTTGTAATTATACAACCTACTTTTATTTTAATAATGATTTTCAAGCATGTAATTAATCTCAATATTCTAGCTGATTTTACAGAAAGTATAATATTAAATCGTACTTTAACTGCAGGATTTAAAAATCATCGCGTCGAATGTTGGCTTCCAAATATTCAATTGTTTCAGGTTTTTCGTTGTAGACATGCGACTTTACATATCCCCAGATAAAATAATCTAATTTCGTCAAATCGGACGAACGAGGTAACCAGTTAATAGGTCCATTTCGTGAAATTAATCGTGCGTCAAATGTTTCTTTCAATAAATTCATTGTATCCCGCGCTGTGTGGCATGTGGTCCTGCTGAAACCACATGTCTGCAATATTAATGCCTTGCAATTGAGGCACGAAAAAGTTTGTAATCATGTCTCTGTATTGCTCATCATTGACTGTAACGTTCTGACCATCATAATTTTTGAAGACATATGGACCAATAATTCTACCGGCCCATAAAATGTACCAAACGGTAACTTTTTCTGGATGCAATTGTGTTTTGACAATGGCCCGTGGATTTTCATCGCTCCAAATGCGACAATTCTGCTTATCGACGTAGTCGTTTAACCAAAAGTGCTCTTCATTACTAAACAAAATTTTCAAATAAAATTGTGTATCAATCGCAATACTTCTTTTGGCCCATTCATCAAATGTATGGTGCGAGCGATGATCGTGTGACTACAATTCCTGTACAAGTTGAATCTTATAAGCACGTAAAACAAGATCTTTACCCAAAATTTTTTTTAAAGTTTAATTGTTGAGCACGATGCTGAATTGATGCATTTAGACCATCAACACTACGCTGCACACCATCAATCGCTTGTTGTATGCGTACTGTACGACATTTTACGGGATGCGTATTATCGTTTAGAGTAAACGTATTGCGAAAATGATCCATAGTTTCTCGAATTAATCGCTCTAATGAACGACTTATGAGCACCATAAAATGCACGTAATGCCCAATGGGTTTCTCGAATTGAATCAGCTAATTCTATAGAAGTTGTCATAATTCCTAATTTTAGAGGTAACTTTTGACCAATGAATTATTGAATAGTGTTCAGCACATACTCTTCAACAATCTAAAGGCAGAACAGGAAAATGAACAGTAAAGCATTAAAACAAATTTTTCTGTAAGCATTTCGTAATTAAATAACTTTTCTTCATTTCGGCTTATTTTTTACATATAATACAAGTTGCCAGAGAATATTTTGTTTAAAAGCTGTTTTTATATCTCTTAACTGTGACGAACAAAAATCACAAATAAAATGAAAGGTTACAGTAGCAGTTTTACCCTACACATAAGTGAGCTCCGTTCGCCATGCGGCATATTCCATCTTTTCAGATTTTAACTAACATGTTTGAAGTAATTGAAGTGTCAATCCTGTACCTCATATCAGGTAAGAGACAACAATCAACAAGCCCCGTCTCCGGACCATAACGACATACACGTATTAAGTGATTAGGGACATCGTTTAATCTATTGCGTACATAGTTTTTCAAATTAGGCAGAGCACCATTTTGTTACCAAATAAAGTTGTTTGCACAGTTGAGCAACTATTACGCTTGTTTTGCGGGCTGTGTGCGAACTTGAATTGTCTTGGTGGAAGATGATTCGGGGTTGGTTTTTTTCCAGAGATGACTTGCGGCAAACAAATGGTTATATACCAATCGGCAGTAACAGTTCTTTGATCTTATAGAGGAATTGTAACAACATGATCTGCTTTCGAGACAAATGTTGCGACCATCTTTGTGAAGACACTTCGAAAACGGATGACTTTTGTCGGTTTTTCTTCTGCTTGAAACACCCAAACAGACGACTGGCGTTTATTTTCTGGCTCGTATGAGTAAATCCAAGATTCATCACCACTGACAATATGATACACGTTTTTAGAGTTTCCGGCGTTGATGCGATCTAGAGTTTTTTGACACTAATTCACCCTAGCTGCTCTCTATTCTTCGGTCAATACATGCGGAATCCAAAAAGGGAAACTAATTTTTTTTATAAACAATTCTGCAAAATTTTTTGAATTGAGGTCTTTGTTTCAATCGCGATAAGTCACATGTCGATCTTCGTTGATGATCTTCCGCACAGCTTCGACGTTTTCCTGAGTGACTGCCGTTTTTGGTGAACCTGGTCTTGGATCGTCGCTCGTTGCACCGTTCGCTTCCGCCCATGTTTGAATTCTCCATACTAACGAGAAATTGTTGACTGATGTAGTGTTTCATTGCCGATAACAGAAACCAACTCGGTGAGGCATTCTTATTGAGATAATTGGCTTCGAAAATTATAAAAAAATTATTCCGCGAAAATATTCTCGGCTTAATTCCATTTTTCAACAACTTTGACAGTTCATTGTAGCTACAACACTACACGTATCGTATTGAAACTCTGGATTTAGGGTAACTAGAGATGGAGGTTAATTTTTAGTAGTGATATTTGATTAGTGGCGGCCTCTATGTCCCACTATACAAAACTTAAAAGACATCCCACATGTAAGATTAAGAAATATGTGAGTAATACGAATTTAACAGACGAAACCATCTGTAGATTCTACGAAGTAGAAGAGGAAACCACGATTCATGTGCCATCCTAATGCAAGGGGTTGTTAAAGAACGCGATAAATGTGTATAAAAAATCACTCCCCTAGCTGTCATAGGGCATTCTATTTTGAGAATGAAGTATAGGTCTTACGAGAAATATGTTTCTCACTCCATCATTATAAATCTGTATAAATACATTTTCCATATATTTTTGTTACATTGCTGATAATAGCCGTTATACTTTATAATGGTTAGAATGAAATACGTACGATCTATTTCCACAATAACAAATGCTCTCATTTGACATATTTTCGATAATAATAACATGACATTAATAATTTATTAATCCAACAGAAATCATTTACATGATTATTATTATAAATTTTTAGAATCACCCACGTACATTATTACAGATAAATTAACAATAAAATTAATATAGAAAAAAATAGTACTTCAAAACTGCGAAACTATATTACCTAATAATATATAGAAGACTTGTCATTTACATTCAGTAAATATATGCCTATGTGTCTATATATATAGACAAATCCGAATAAGTGAAGCGAATATTTCCATTAATTGTGAATCGTCCCGAGTATTGCGTATGCATTGTGCTATTAGTTAACATCGATACTTGGCTTGACGATGTTATTTGTTTTATGTTTTATATAAATATATAATTATGTCGAACGTGCGGAAAGGAAAGAGCGGCCATTGGTTAATATGGTCAAGAAGAATATCAGTGAATTTCTTGATTTATAAAATTTCTTCGATAATATGTAATGTTTTCAATAAACCACAAACGCGATTGTAGAGGACATGTTAACAGTAAAAAGTACAGAAATGAAAAAAATGGTTGAGTTCATGTTAGATTTATTTTTAACGATCATAACATGCGGTTTACCGCTACATAAATCCTTGTGACATAAATATAATTCAAACTAGAAGCTACCATTTTGGACAGCGTTGCATAACAATCATCTCTGTCCAAAGAAATTGAAAATAGAATCAAAAAGTAAAAAAGCTTTTGTGGTTATGCGTCGACGAAGTAACAGATCGTAAAAAAATCTATCTAAAATATCTACATATAATAGCACGTATACTAGAACCCTTTAAAGGAACATTTCCAATTTTAAATGTCAGACTTTTACATGCTACCTATAAATGAATTCCAGAATTTCACAGGTGGTAGCCCCGTATTCCCAAACCACCACAGCCAATTCTTACACATTAGGAAATATGGTTGAACGTGGCTTTTTATTATTAGTATTTCCAATAAATGAAATTCCAAAATACGTCCATTGAAATAGATTTAAAATTTATTTACAAAAATGCTATAAGTGATATAAAAAATATGAGGTCTTAACTGATTAAGACAAGTTTGTGATGGCGCTTCTATAGGTCTATCTTAACTATTTATGAAAATTATTTTAATTATGCGCGTCTTACATTAGAAGATGTCGAACTTTCTCAAAGTATAAGAATTTTTACATCGCAGCAAACATTGTTGATCGAGACAAACGTGCAAACATACCCAATAGTACAAACTTTCTGACAAAGTTATCCATTTCGCACTACTTCATTTTTCTTTGAGTAAAGAAAACGCGTAACGCACTCAAGGAATAGACCAAAACCTCATTTCGTCGAGTTGAAAATTTCATCCCGGAACTGCTGTTTACATTACTTCAGGATAGCACATTATGTTTAGCCTTGATTGACTACTGTCGTTCTTTCGATCTCACATTTCTTTGTTTTCAACACTTTTTCCACGAACCTGTCGATTTCTTGCCAGCGATCGATTACAGACAACATTATTTACACAACGTTGTCCGGCGTCAAAGGGTTTATTTTCTCTGGCAATCAGATGTGTTGAACATCGTCTTCTATAAAACCCTGATATTGACAAGTTGCGTCTTCCACTTTACCTATTCTGGCCAAGTATGTATTGAAGAACCCGTATCCGCTGAGGAACCGCTTAAGACAGTGGTTTACGTTACCGTGGTCGCGGTCTATCTAGTCCACGATGTTACTGACCAATTTGCTCATCAATTGTCCTCTCGTTGCATTTCGTTCTTGTCACTTCAGTCGAATTTGCACTACGTAATAACAGCTATAAACAAGACAAGTGTTTCAGAAATTCTAAAATTATTTATTTTCCTTTATTTTATGCATCGCCGATGGTTAATTCGAGTTATTGTATGGGCTACTTCCATCGCCTACGGAATTTAAGTACTCCGACGTTTTGGTAGTTACGGTAGTCGTCTGCAGGTAGTCCTGGTTTTTACCAAACTCCTATAGGGTAATTTATCTGGCTTGTATGTGCTTTCGTAATTTTTTATCGCTAATTTATTGCAACACGTATTAGAAGTAAGGAAGGCTACTATAGTTAGTTTGCATTTCTCTTACTTCAGAGCATAAAAAAAATATGGGCAAATAGAATTATCAATTCTGATAAAAAAAAACGAGGAGGAGTATTATTCAGTGATAAATCCAGTGTTTTGTTGAAGTCAAATAATACGTTCCGATTTGGCATGAATCTGACAGGAGCCAATATAGTGACGTAATAGCTTTGACTGAAATAAGTACTGGAGGCGTGCTGATCTTTACTTCATAGAAATTAGAGCCACTGCCCAAAGATATCTGGTTGAGATTCTATGCCTCATAGTTATCCAGTACTCAGCAGAAGTGGAAGAAGAAGAATTCATTCTTATGAACGGTAATGCAACTGAACTGATGAAGTAGGTACAGATTGATACATGAAAACTATATTTGTTTTTTTACGACATCTAATTATTTTTAAAAATATAACATATCGTTCTTTATGGGATTATCATTGTTTTACATTCTTTCTTTCAGAAATAACTTCGAAATAAGTTCAAGTAATTAACAAGTGAACTTCGTCCTTGTCAAAAACCTTTAATTTCTACTACAGTGAAGTAAGCTTACATACTTATAAGTACATACATGAGAATTTTTTTACACAGCGCATTTACGAAAGAATTAGCAAAAAATAATCTAAAAATATATCATTTAATCTGGCAAAAATTGTTAAATGTTAGAATATTAAAAAATATTTATTCTATTAATATTTTAATATTTAACATTTTTTTTGTCAGATTAAGCGATATATGGTATTTGTAATATATTTTTCGCTAATTCTTTCGTAGCAAATGGACTCTGTAATATTTTCGTTGTTTATCAGAGACGTGTTGTTTACATATTATTGCTTCACATAATTGTTGCTTTTATTTGAAAATGACCAACGTGTAATATTTTACTATTTAACTATTTGAAAAGATTAAATTACTGCACAGTTGTATTTCAGACTGTGATTTATAACGTGCTAGATTTTTGTGTAAAATGGACCATAAACAATCTGTAAGTAACAGTAGTCGTGTGGCTGGTACAATAGAACAAAACATATGCATAAATATTAGAACATCCTAAAAACTGTCACCCTTAACAATGACAGAAAGTTTGAGATAAGTTAAAAATTGCATAACACAAGAAAAAACCTACCTGTTACCGACTTTCTGTGAAATTTAATTTCATGGCGCTGAATAATATTTATGGGATCCCGACTATGAAGGTGTTATATATACATACCTCTCTAAAGGAAAAGAGAAACAATTGACATGACCATGAACTACAATACACCTGTAAACACTAATCGCTGGGATATATTTGTTATATTCCATCTCATTTCATTTTATTGTAAAAAATATTGATGAAAGCTTAAACATTTTATTCGGAAATACACCGTATATAATTTAATGAAGTTACTTACGTTTAATTGATATAATTGACAACAACATGCCTAAATTATTTTGATATTGATCTAGAGTAAAATACATGCGAGTTAAAAAAAGAAGTTTATGGAAGCGTTTCATATCATACATACATACATATATCTTAACATCATGCACATTGTTATAATACGCGTCCAAAATAAGTATTTTTAGAATATTTTATACGTTGTATAAAGTAGATGATATACATATGTATTTTGCATAAAAATAAAAATTGGCAAAATAGGTATTTCTAGGAAACACACATATACAATACATAGAACTCTACACTTCTTCAGAAGTAAACGATATTTGAATTTGAGTAGTCAAACGATAATCTGAATATATGAAAAGAATAGAGAAATAATCGAATAGTTTATTTATCATCATTTAAGATAAATATTTATAACATATATTAAGTAAATAAATTAAAAAAACAATAAAAAAATTAGAAACGAATAAAATAATAAATGAGCTGTATAGAAATTTAATTTGTATTACATTAGATATAAATAAGTTTTCGTATAATTGTCTCGAACGTTTCTTTAACATAAAAGTTAAAATGAAGCTCTAAATTTTATTAAGCCTAAGAATAATTTATATATTTTGAAAAATCTATGAACATACTACTCATTTTCAATGAGTGCAAACAAAATCATTACAAGACTATAAATATATCTAAGCATTTGTGCTCATGTTCATTATCTCATCACTTAAGCAACTTATTGATAAAAATTTTGTACATAAAAAAGAGCTTAATTATTAAAGCTTGACCTTAAATTTTACTTTAATACCCTACGGTCTTTTTTTCTGTTGAAAAAAATTAGTAATCTATACGTTTTACAAATTTTTGTCCGATCTTAGAATCAATTTTGAAAAATAAATTCTTGAAAGATATACATATTTATTGGTGTTGTGACGGTATAGTACAGTCAGTCATTTATAGTGCTCTTTTTTATTTCTACCTACATTAAATTCATCTTGTGTTAACAAATATCTTATTCGAACAGTAATTGCATTCTATATTTTATGTTTCTTTAAGTTTTTCTCTATATTTCTAGTTTGAACTGAGGATTTTGAATATCGTTTGTATCAGAACAATTAAATAGTACTAGTTTCCGCGATCTATTCTTTGATGCCCTTTTCTAATCCCTTTCTGTTGCGCTCATCTGTGTCAATTGTAAGTGACCAAGACAGATCACTTGGCGTGAATAAGTGCCCTTACTATCCTTTCCTTTATTTTTACTTTTAGAGTTTACTCATGCTTTTACATTGTACTATTTGCGAAAAAGGTCTTCTCTGAGCCAAAAATAACGTTGCAATTATTGCAGATAATTTGACCATACGTACGCTTGTTCGTCTAAACGGGAAACACAATGCTTAAAAAGTAAAGGTCGAAAAGCAAAAAGTGAATGTGATTGCATAAATTTGATCCAGCCCTGGCTACCCGTAAAGGACCGATTAGAATAACATCTGGTGTTTTAGAGGTTATAAAAGCTTTTTGTTATTATAGAAAATCGAAATCGGTAGTTCCATTTAAAACAGTAGTAATTTCAAGGGACAAAACTCGCTACCAATACAATCTATATAGAAAAATCAAACACGATCTGTTTGCTCGAAAGGCAGCAAGTAAAACTGACATCTATATAGAATATGTGCATGACGTCCTTAAAATCTCAATCACACACTAGTGTGTGTTTCGTTTTCGACTTACTTCCAATCTCCATCAAAATTTACCTTCATTGTAACTAGCCCGGTTGACGATCGTTCCTGTCAAATGTATTACCTATTATTGATATTACTATTTCCACCGACGGCAAGAACAATTATGAAATATGCTATTGTATCGAGTCTGTTTTATTAAATGAAAACTTTTCATCGTGTATAGAAGAATATTGCTTTACCTAATAGAAACAAATTAGATCCGTATATTATTTTAACGAATTTGAAAGTTAGAAAGTTACTAAAACATGAGTCACAATATTCTAATTGAATATTGCTGGGAAATTTTAAGTTCTTTGGAAATTGTGTCTTTTTGTATGGGTTATATTACTGAAGCTGATATCAAATATAATATTAATTTTATTTAATTTAATTACTTGTATATCAGCTTTTCTCAAATTTTGAAAAAAAGTTTTACAAAACTATTTGATTACATTTTGTGCAATAGAATTCATGATAATTTATTGAACATAACGCAGTTTCTTTCCGTGACAATAGACGAACATAGGCAGGTTGATTTTACATACATAGACTTTGCATTTGTTTCCATTAATCACAATCTTATTCCTTCTATAATAAATTAGACGATATCGGGTCTGGTCATATTCGTATGTCTCTAATAACTTCCTATTTTAGTGACAGAACTCGTTATTTTTTTTGTAAAAGAATACTTGTTGAATTGTTTTATTATAACTTCAGGGGTGCCCAGGATTCAAATTTGAGCTCTTTACTTTTCAATATTTACATCAACGATTTGCGAATTTCTTGCATATGCAGATAACTTGAAAATATATGGCTCAATTAAGATCCTATCATATTATATTAAATTAAAGTGTACGTTTTGGCTTTCACGGTACAGATCGTGTGCAGAATTTGTTCTGTAATTTATGGATGCCATCTCAAAAAAGCTGTTTGTCCTTTGAACAAACCATTCATCGAGCCATTTTCTTCTTCGAAATTGGTGAAGTGCTGCTCCGAACATTGAGGCGAAAATGTGATAGCCAGACGAGGCAAGGTCTGGAGAATACGGTCCCATCCCATCCAAGTGCTTTCAATGCTATCTTAGTCGGTTTCGCTGTACAAAACGGCGCGTTATCGTGTTGTAAAATCACTTTACCGTGTCTTCGATAGAAAAGATACTACGAACGCAGTTTTCCAGAAGAAAATAAAAATATAACATAACTTAATCTTACTTTACTGAGACGGAAGCAAAATCTTTGTATTTTGTTGACAGTGCTATGAACGAAATTCATTTCATTTAATCGTTTATAAAACTTATAATTCTTCTCTGAAATTAATTAAATAAAGAAAGTCCAAATATGTTTTACATACTTGAAAAATAATAAAACACATATTTCTCCATATTTTTTCGGTTTATTTCGCTATGTACCCGACCCAACAAAGAAAACACAAAAATTTTGGAAAGAAATATATTTATTTTCCAACATAATCTCCTTTCAGCTCTATGCACTTTCCCAACGATGTTCAATAAGTTCGATACCTTTTTTATAATAAGAACTGTCTTCCTCCTCAAAATAGCCATTAACTACTGATATGACTTCTTTATCGTTGGAAAATTGTTGACAACTGAGCCATCTTTTCAAGTTTGGGAATAGAAAATAATCCAAGGGGGCTAAATCTGGCGAATAGGGTGCATGAGGTAGCAATTTGAACTTTATTTCATACATTTTGGCCATTGCAATAACGGATTCGTGAGCTGGTGCATTGTCTTGATGAAACAACACTTTCTTCTTTGCCAAATGCAGCCAGTTTTTGCTTGATTTCTTCGCTCAAACGTTGCAGTAAGTTCGCGTAATACTCGTTGTTGATAGTTTTTCCTTTTTCAAGATAGTCAATGAAAATTATTCCACGGCGCATTCCAAAAACGGTCTTCACCTTCTTTGCAGCCGGTTCTCCCTTTTGAGTCCATTGTTTTAATTGTTCTTTTGTATCGGGTGTAAAGTAATGGACCCATGTTTCAACTATGGTTATGAAACGGTGCAAAAGTTCTGCTTTCTTTCTGCGAAACTTCGCTAAACACTCAATTGAAACATTTTTCACGACACCGTTTTTGCTCGAGTGAGCTTTCTCGTGTCCAAATTTTCAGATAATATGTGATGTACCGTACTTTTCGAAATGCCTACTACGTCTGCTAGCTGCGCGCTTTCAGTCGACGATCATCCAGTACCGTTTTGTGGATTTTCTTCACCATTTTTGGAGTCGTCACCTTATTTGGTCGACCACTGCGATGCTCGTCTTGGCAGCTCGTACTTCATTTAAACTCTGCTACCCAATATTTCACTGTTGTAAACGAAGGAATCCAGTTCAGCTTTTATATCGGTTGGGCTGAGGCCTTCCAAATAAAAGTATTGTATGACACAACGATGACCAATTTTCTCCATTTTTACAAATTCACTGAAAACGTTCACTATTGATGGGTGCCAAACAAATACTAGACAACGTGGCGTCTTCAAACTTGAAACATAAGCTTTATAGTTTGTGTACTTTCTAATACTGTGATATTTTTCAAACAACTACCGCCATGTCTAGGTCAGGCCAGATATTTATGGGACCACCCTCGTATATATATATATATATATATACGAGGGTGGTCCCATAAATATATATATATATATATATATATATATATATATATATATATATAGCAACTAGCAACTTGTTCTTGCGTCCTAACATCGCTTTTATTAGGCTTACAGGTACTAAGGTACCCAATGAATAAGGTGAATACAATATCACCGAAACATCAGAAGCATCGGGACCCTTTCCCTTTCTAGGACTAAGACATTCAATTTTCGCGGTGAAATAACGCCAAAAATAACAATTCCTGACTTGTCTGCGAGAACATGTATTGTACATATATTGTATATATATACAACCATGCTCAGATGTATTAGACACCCCAGGTAAAAACCCTTATTCTCGGTATTATCCAAGTCTGACGGAAATTAACCCTAAAAATAGTTAATGGTATTTACAGAAATGCGTTTTTGAATACCCTAGTTAATCCCCTATTGAAAAGAATAGGTGGAAAGGGGAAATAGTGGATTTTAGAAATTTATTGTCATTCTAGCAGTGTGTGAGCAACGTGCGTTTGTGAGTTTGTGGTAAAGATCAATTAGATTATCCTATTTTTTCACGTTGTGTCAGTTATTTGTTGAAGAACAATGCCTAAAACACGCGAGTTGTCGGTAGGGGAACGCGCCCAAATAGTGCTACTGCATTCCCAGAAGTTATCAATAGCTGCAATTGCAAAAAAAAATGTTCGCGATGTGCAGTCCGTACAACCATTAGTCGCTATCAGGAGAGTGGGTCGTTTGTTAACAGACCAAAAAGTGGCAGAAAACCATGTACCTCGATTAGAGAAGACAGAATTTTACAAAGACTGGCTCTCAGTGATAGGAAAAAATCGTCGAAACAGCTTGCAAGTGAGCTGAAACAGCGTTATCGCGTAACAGTTTCTGCGCAAACAGTGAGAAGGCGTCTCCAGCGTGCTGGTTTACGAGGATGTAAAGTGCGACGTAAACCGCTTTTAACTGACGCTCATAAAAGAAGCGGTATTTATGGACCAAACACCATGAAAATTGGACAATCGAGAAGTCGTCGAAGATTCTTTGGTCTGATGAATCGAATATCGAGGTATGTAAGTACATCTTCATGACTAATATTCTTATCGTTGTATGCAATTTAGTCTACATGTAACATTAAACAAAATTAATCCTGTCTAAGTGCTAACTTTCTTCTTTTGCCTGGCAGCTTTGGGGACTACCTGGGACGCTATACGTTCGGCGTAGGCAAGGGGAAGCTTATGAACCACAATGTATCATCCCCACAGTAAAATTTGGAGGTGGTAGTATCATGGTTTGGGGTTGTATGTCTGCATACGGTGTTGGAGAAGTGTACCTGTGCGATGGACGGATGAATAGCTAACGCTATTTAGCCATGTTGGAGGAAGTATTAGAACCGTCTGTGCTAAAACTATTCGACCAGGATATTCCACAATACATTTTTCAGCAAGATAATGCGCCCTGCCACAAATCGGGAGCTGTAATGCGTTGGTTCGAGAAAAACACAGTAGAGGTATTGGATTGGCCGCCACAAAGTCCCGATTTGTCGCCCATTGAAAATTTGTGGCGTATCTTAAAAACTAAGATCACGGAACATAAATGCCTGTCAAAAGCAGAAATATCAACAAAAATTCGCGAAATATGGGCTGCAATACCGCCGGCAGAGTGTTACAATTTAGTAGCAAGTATGCCTCGACGAGTGCGAGCTGTCATTAAGTTCAAGGGCGGAGCGACAAAATATTGATAAATTGTACTATATTACTAAATAACACTTTGTACATAATTTTCACAACAGTTTTATTTTCCTCACCTCTCTTTTGACTAAACTATATAAACTATATATGTATGTATGTACATAAATTCGTAAGGTGTCTAATACATTTGAGCATGGTTGTATATATATATATATATATGTATATATACTTATATATTATTTTTATCTTTCGAAACTATTGAAAGTTGGATCAGAATTATGTCACCGAATTAATATATCGCTTGTTGAGATAGTCCACTGTTTAAGCAGTGTTGTGTGGCCAAGCATTATTATTTATTATATTATAATCATATGATGAAGTTTATTTGTAGTGTACCAATCGAAATTAACCATACCATAACCAACAAAGCTGTAATTGTAACAAGCCTAACTATTTTCTTCCATAAACTGAAATAGTGAGAATTGATATCGGCTACTTTCAAGTAAACCCATAGATTTCCTTCAATCGAGTGAACAGCAAAATGTAATATATCATGTTGCACACAATCAATGTTTTGTCAGTCGACTTTCGTATAACTCTTTAAAAGTTCACATCATAGAAACATTGAAATTGAAAGTAATCGTATCAAGAAATTACCATCTACTGGTTAGGTATTAACGAACATCCCTCGTATATATGCGTAAAACAAATATATTTTATTAATGCTTGGAAGTGTTACTTCAATTAATTTTCGAAATCAATAAGCTAGTCATTCAATACCCTATTGTTTATTAAATGAATGTAACTACTTTAACAATTTATAATAAACAAAAAGATATCATATAATTATTATTTATTGTCATACGTACAAATAAAGCGCTATTAAGCAAATTTGATAATGTTAACAAATAAAAGTCAATTAAACGAAGTTATTTAAAAATATCTTTCATTAAAAATCATGTAATATAATACAAAATATGTAATTGCAATGAACGGGCAATAAATTAAAAGTTAAATTACCTGCAGTTTATTTTGTTTTCTTTGTTAATCGATAAGCTGTGTATTGGACATTAATGTGTAAGGCAATATACAAATTTAATTGAAAGCAAATGATGGAGAAAATACTATGTACTGCGAATAAAAGAAATTGAAACATTATAATAACGCATAAAATAATCATATATCATGGTATATTAATGCATTCGTACGTATAGATTACGAATTTAATAAATCATTCTCATCAACTCTGCCTCTGATATAGGTTTGCTTACCACTGTTACAAAAAGGATAATTACTTGTTTGTTCGACTGACATGATCGTGCAGTATTATTCATTTATTATTTCGTTTAATGTCTTCCTTATTATTGCATTACTTTTGCTGGACAAAATATTTAGGGCTGTTGAAGTAACTGTATAATACTATTTATATATAGATATTGTTTATAAATTATCAAACATTTTAATAAAAATACTCTGAAGTAGTAGAGACAGTAAAATATAAAAATGATCAAACTTTTGTCGAAACATTGTGTTTCTGTTTTAATTTACTCATTTAAGATTTCTGTTGAACAAAATCCTATTTTATTCTACTATTCAAAAACTGTTAATGATGTGTAAAGTTAAAAACTACAAATAGTACGTAAACAATGCTAGTGATATGTGACTACTAAATCCAGTACGTAATTATTATAATAATAAACAGTATAATTAACTGCCTTTTAAAGAAGAATGCTGGTTCTTTTGTCATACACATCGCCGGATATATGTACGTGTTTGACAAGTTTTTTGACTCTGTGATAAGCTTCGAGAACGCTCCATTATTACTTCTATATGCGTTGTCATCGTGTGTGTGCAATGTGGGTTAGCAGCATTTGTTATGTCTTTTTTTCAAGTACTGTTAGATTATGGTTCGTTTAAGTTATAATTCATCGTATATTATTTTGGAGTTCTTGTGAATTTATTGAGCGAAATTCACGAAGCAAGTGGAGATATTACCATCATTTTCTTTTGCCACACCCTTTGCATAAAAATTCTCTTTAGCGACGCACTACGATCATTGAGGTAGGAATATTAATTAATGTTTACTTTATTTTACTATTTGCTATGGTTTTTCTTTGGAACTTTAAGGTTTTTTTCGACAGCTGAGGTTTTTTTTTAAAGTTAGGTTATATTAGAGACCTTTTAAGTATAACACCAATCAGTAGGTGGTTTCAATAAGTGTCTTCGTACTTCTGAACTACATTAAAACTTCTCTTGCATCCGTCGAGCGATACCAGGTAATCTCTATATCACCACATTAGCACATCTGGCTAAGCAGTGACTCAGACATCCCCGAAAAACATTGCTGGGTAACATCGATGTCACATCCATGAGTGTTCATGTAAAGTAGAAGAACATTTATTAGTTTAATCATTAGAAAATCCAGTAGTCTAGTAATAATTTTATGGATTAGTTAAAGAAATATGAAATACTAAAGATAGCCTAGGTAATCAAACCTTAATTTGTATACTATTTTGTCTATAATTGGTGATCATTGATACTGAGAGTAGAGAGTTGGTGTTAATCTTGCTTAGGAAATTTGCTTCCAGGAAAAGTTGAGTTATTTAAATAAAATATAGTAAGGGTGTAGTTGTATAATTCATGTAAACTGCATACGTATTAGCATAGTCTCATGAGAGAACTTGTGAGGTAAAGAAAAGATTATTCTAGTATTGCCTATTTAATATTATTGATTACATACCAATAATTAGAGTAATATTATTGACTACATGCCGATAATTAGATTAATATTACTAAAGATTTATATACTAGTGTTGCTCATTTAAGTCATTGATTGCTAATAATTAGAGTAACATTATTGGTTACTTGCCAATAATTAGATTAATATTACTGAAGATTTATATATTAGTATTGCTCATTTAAGTCCTTGATTACTTGCTAATAATTAGTGTAATATTATTGATTACACTCATTGATTACAATCATTAGATTAGTATTACTGAAGAGTTATATGCCATTATTACTCATTTAAGATATTGATTACGTGCTAGTAATTAGATTCATATTTCTGAGGGTTCATATATCAGGCTAGTTCCTTTCTTAGGAATAAAGAAGGATTATTAGCTTTTTTAAGGTAAGCAATATGGGCTTTTGTGCTACTACTTATACTAGGGTATAGTGCAAAGGGGGACGTTGCATCATAAATACACAAACTTTAACAAGTAGATATTATAATGTTACATTTGATATTAATTTGGCAGTTGACTGGAGCGTGGATCATATTTGTCTTTTTAAGCCTAACATTCTAGGATTTATTTATCAATAATTTTAAAAATTTTGAACAACTGTAACGTACAATCGAGAAGAATTTCGATAAAAAGAGTACAGTGGCTTTTTCAAATATCTACATACCTTCTCTACTAGGAAAATTGTAATTATTTTAATTAAACCGCTGATGACCGAATTTCTGTCAGAAGTACTTTTTAGTGTGCTCATATTGTCATCTGATATTGTATAAGGTTGTTCATAAACACTGTATTCGATAAAATCTGGACAAATGAAAATGTGCGTGAAAGTGAAACTACTGATGCATATTTAATTTCTTCAATTTTGTATATACGAGGATAGTTTGACAAGTAGTGAGAATGACACATAGGTGGCGCTCTAATTGGTGAAACAAATGCACTGTAATTTAGGTTGCCTATCTACATGTTTACATTCCGATATTTAGATAAATCGGTTGATTAGTTTATTTTTGACAGTTGATTGAAAAAGAAGCAACACGTCGTTTTGTTAAAATGGAAAAAGCAGAGTATCGTGCGGTGATTAAATACTCCGTAATTAAGGGTATGAAATCTACCGAAATAAAAGATGAGTTATGGGAAACATTAGGTGAATCTGATCCATCATCCGCCACAATAAGTAGATGGGTAAATGAATTTAAATGTGGTAGAACAAGCTATGTTGATGAAGCGCGCTCTGGAGCACCCAAAATCGTGACTTCTAAGGAAATGATTATAAAAATCCATAATATTATTACGCAAGATCGACAACTCAAAGTGAGAGAGATAGCAGACATGGTAAACATTTCAACAGAACGTGTACATCACATTTTAACGTAAGAATTGGGCCTTTCCAAGATTTCGGCAAGATGGGTGCCGCGATTGCTTACGACTGATCAAAAGTTCATTCGTTTGCGCATTTCCAACAAGTGTTTGGACCTTTACAAGCGGAATCCGGTTGATTTTTGTAGGCGATTTGTTACTTGCGATGAAACTTGGATATACTACAATACACCCGAAATTAAACAACAGTCGAAACAATGGTTAGAACGTGGCTCTGCACCTTCGAAGAAAGCGAAAACCACTTTATCGACAAACAATGTGATGGCATCAATTTTTTGGGATTCAAAGGGCATTTTGCTTATTGATTACCTTCAGAAAGGTGCCACAATAAACGGACAATATTATGCAGAACTTTTACAAAAATTAAATGTTGAGATTCGTGCTAAACGCCCAGGAATGGCAAAGAAAAAGATTCTGTTTCACCAAGACAACGCTCCCTCGCATTCCAGCATAGTTGCGATGTCCTAAATCCACGAGTTGCATTTCCAATTAGTACCGCATGCGCCTTGTTCGCCGGATCTAGCCCTTTCCGACTGCCACCTTTTTCCAAAATTGAAAATGGTACGACGAGCTTATCATCTTCGTAAATGAGTATTATGCAAGCCTTCCGGAATCGCATTTTAGAGATGGCATAAGGGCATTGGAGCCCCGTCGGAATAAATGTATTGCTCTTTTAGGAGAATACATTGAAAGATAAAAATTATTTTGTATTTAAAAAATTCGGTTTTCTTTTCCATTCTCACTACTTGTCAAACTACCCTGGTATTACAGCAGTGTAGACGAGACGTTGATGCTATCATGAAATTAAAAAGATATTAGCTAATGTTATATAATACATAATGATAATATTTCAAAATAAAGTTTTTCGTTTTAACTAATTCGATAAAACCCGTTGAATAAGAAAATGAAGCATTAGCTAATACTGTAAACCTGAATTTGTTTCAACTGCTGTTCTAATTACCCACTACGGTAGTACTTGTAGTACTTGAGAATTAATTTAATTAACTTAAGAAAACGACGTATTAAACCGGTGGTTACCAAAGTGTGTGCCACGGCGTCCTAGGGCTCTATAAAGAATATGCTGAGGAGCGTAAGTGCACCGCGGACTGACGAAGTTTGAGAATCCCTGTATTAGACAATGAATTCAGAAAATAAATCTCTATCAATGTATATTATTGATAACGTCCACTTTTCCCAAAAAACTGTCATTGCACACTGCAATCAATTCTGAAAATACACAATTAATATGTTTACATTTTTTAAAATATTACTTGCTCACTTTTAGGCAACTTGAGATAGTTCACATCTTTTTAGAATCAAACATAAAAACTAAACTTTTTGTTCCATATTAACGAAAATTGAAAAATTATATGCTGTTAGATGCAAAATAACAGGTATTTTTTCAAATTTGACGTGTCACCTCTAGAGTTACCGAAAGTGCTGTAGTTCTGATATATACGTACTTACGAAAATGATAATTTTTCGCTATTATTAAATTGCCAAACCTTCCAGTCCTAAACAAAAAGTTAAAGAACTGTACCCATGATGTGGGCGGCTCAGTATATACAATGTATGTATGCGCCGTTCTCTGCAATCCGTCACAATTTTTTCTATTTTGAGTAACCGTTGTTCACATCTAGATCTTTAGTAGGTCTTTTACACCTTACGCCTACGTTCTACGGGGTTATCCTCTTTTTGTTTTCCAAACGTAGTCAAATTCCAAATTATCCTTAAGCATCTTGCAATTATCCATTCAGTTAATATGCTCATGCCACACCAATCGGTTTGATAAGAAACAAAAATTACTTTTCGAAACAGTGAGGAAAATTTAAATGAATTTCGAATAATATATGTTTTCATAAAAATACCGTGTTACATGCAGCACTCGGCAAATATAAATTGCATTGTTATATTCTATTCAATATGCAAATTAATAAGGAAGAAATTTATCAAATTTTTATCAAATATTTATTCACAAGTTCTTGAACTCAGTATTCGTAACTGATAAAGACAAAAAGTTATAATATATGATTATGCATCAAGGCACAATTTGCATAAATTATTATTAAAGGTACAATACAACTTAAACAATCTTAAATCTATGTGTATATATTTACACATTCAACTTTATTATCATTCATTAAATCATTTCTTGCATTTCACAATATGTATAACACATTCAAATTTTTCATGGGCTAATAAGAGAATGCAAATTGTATTGGTAATGAATTAATGTACTATATTCCTTTGCTTCTTAATTTAATTAGGAAAAATACGTAAATCATTCTAAAACCCTTTTAAATGTGTAAAGAAAAGCTGTAAAGAATATTAATTAACTGAAGAAATTATTAACCGTAAAATATCAGTATAATTATTTTCCCTTTAGATTGTCATTTTATTGTTCAAGTGAAATAGTAAATCCATTCTTGTACGATTGACTCACGAACTCTATCACCTGGTTTTTAACTTGTGTACTAAAAGTTGTATCTATTCATGTGAACTGGGGGTTTACCCTAACAAAAATTGTTAAATCAGACTTACACGAAAACAAGCGCAAGAAGAAGACCGTCGCTAATTCCTTCGGTATCATCGGGTGCGTTGTATCTAAAATCCGGTATGATTATAATACGGCCAATTCCGAATACCAAGTTACTGTTTGCTAGTCCAAAATTCTTCAAAGAATCTGATAATTGATCAAATGGGAAGGTGATAGTATAAAATGATAACGATTTATATATATATATATATATATATATATATATATATTTATACAGGGCAGTATTTATATATACACATATATATATATATATATATATATATATATATATATATATATATATATATATATATGCTGCCCAGCCACTTATTTAAATGGGCCAAAAAATAAAGTGATAGCCACCCACTTCATAGTCCCAGGTAAAGTTGAGGGAACCTGTGGTTGATTAACTTAATCACTTCAGGTTGAAATAGCCCACTCCTAATGTGCGTTTTCGCTTTCGACGATATTGATCGTGTAGTAAATAATCCACTAATAATTTATCGAACGAGATTAAATAATAATAAACTATTATATTTAGAGGTGTAAATCATGACAATGTACCAATTGCGAGTGATTGTCTTCTTAAAAGTCTTTTAACAAATTAGAAAATTCTGTCTACTCATTTGACCTAATTCTCTGTAATTTTTTTCTATTTCCAAAATTAATAATATAATACTATGAAAGTATGAAGGACCAGTATAATTATTATTATACAACATAATATTAGAAAATGAGTTTCATGCATTCTTTCTGAAATGAGAACGTCATGTACGTCAGCGTATTGATGTATAAGAGACTTATTCCAAGCTACAGTAATCTATAGTATTCTGTTCTACAGGTATGTCTTTTAAATATGCATTTCAAGAACCAAAACGAAACCTCACACTTATTTCTTCATCCCTTATGATAAAGCAGATGTATATGGTTCCTTTTTACGTTCTATATTTTAACAAAAGTACTTCTTCATTGTTGTTCCTTTATATCATTATTCCATACTATTTTAGTTTTCTTGATTCTATAAAATTAAATTATTTTCTCTTAGGTGAGACAAATGCATGTCTAAAACTTATAACTGTATTTTCACATTTTATCTTTCATAAATTGAAAACGATTGTTTTTTCTGTATATAAATTCCTATATGCTATGTTCTATTAGGCTTAATTCCTGGTCCAGCAGTTTGGTAGCTGATGGTTCATCAACTTAACGCAGTTTATATTATGTAGGAGTTACGATATGTAGACCAAGAATATCACCAACTATACAAGATTTTACATCTGAAGATAATATAAGTAATAATTTCCTCAATTTCATTAATTTATTCGAGGAGAATTAGAGAAACGTCTACCTAACCATGATAGAAACAACTAATTCTGCGTTGTCTAGTAATGTTCAAATTTTCTATTTATTCCTCAAATTTGACTTTTCATTCTATATTTTGTGCTTTAGTGTTCCGCAACAAAAAATTCATTCATTTTGTGAAATTAGCACATCAGCATCCAATATGTATCATTCAATTTTTGACAAACAAACAAAAGTCTCCTAAAACTGTTTGTTGAGTGTAGGACAATATTTTTGTTTTTTTGTTCTTCTCTTTTTAATACATGTTTAGTTTTACTATTTTTGTCGTTACTTGTGTAGTTTGTGACGTCAAATTATTATACATAGGTTGTAAAATAATGAATAGAATAAGATCAGGAATTTTGGATATTCCTTTACTATTATATTCAACGAAAAATACAATAAAAGGTACTGGAATTTTCAAATTACTTAAGCCCTTAATTGATTCATTGTAACCGTTCTTGTTAGCATTACAGATACGAAGCGACATACATTCACATGTCGCTCTTATTGATATTATATTTTCCATGCAGAATTTAATTTAGTTATTTGTAAAAGTTTGTTATAGGATTTTCATTTACGAAATTTGTTTCGTGGTATTTGCCGAAGTTTTCCAGGTGCGGCACTATTTAATTATCTGCTGATGATGACAACTTAGTTGTCACAATACGTATACAAAATACGAAAATTAATGTGGAAAGCGATTATATATCAATCTTAAGTGATTAAAAAAAATACAGAGTCCCAACTTAGTACTCAATAATTTTTGCTTATTCCGCTATGCAAGATAATTTACTAGAATTGCTTTTTGTTTTGTGAAATAAAAACGGATTAACTAAATGATTTAGCTTTCAGTTAATTTGTTTCATGTTTTGACCAGTATTATTTTAAAAGACTTTATGGAACCTCATCCTCGTATATTTTAATCATTAGTTCATGAATAAGTGTAACGATTTGTCGCTGGAGCTTTTAACTTCTTTTGATTAGTTAACAAAATGTAGGTTTAAATAGAGGAATTTTTATTAAGCGTAACTCTGTGAACATTTGAATAAATAATCCTGGTCTTGATGAATGTTATCTGTTTGAATTCTTGGTAATTAGAAAATCCTTGAATGCAAATGTTTTCTATACGGGTAAAGTATCAATAAAAGTAAGGCTTTAAATGTAAATGGAAATCCCATAACAAACAAAATATAATGTCAATAAGAGCGGCATGTAAATGTATATCGCTAACAAGAACGGTTACAATGAATCAATTAAGGGTTCAAGTAATTTAAGTAATTTGAAAATTCCAGTAGCTTTTATTGCATTTTTTGTTGAATATAATAGTAAAGGAATGTCCAAAATTCCTGATCGTATTCTATTCATTATTTTACAACCTATATATAAAAATCTGACGTCACAAACTACACAAGTAACGACAAAACTAGCATAACTAAACATGTATTAAAAAGAGAAAAACAAAAATATTGTCCTACACTGAACAAACAGTTTTAGGAGAATTTTGTTTGTTTGTCAAAAATTGAATGATACATATTGGATGCTGATGTGCTAATTTCACAAAATGAATGAATTTTTTGTTGCGGAACACGAAAGCACAAAATCGTGAATGAAAAGTCAAATTTGAGGCATAAATAGAAAATTTTAACATTACTAGACAACGCAGAATTAGTTGTTTCTATCATGGTTAGAAAGATTTTTTCTAATTCTCCTCGAATAAATTAATGAAATTGAGGGAATTATTATTTATACTATCTTCAGATGTAAAATCTTGTATAGTTAGTGATATTCTTGGTCTAGGTATCGTAACTCCTACATAATATAAACTGCGTTAAGTTGATGAACCACTAGCTGCCAAACTGCTGGACCAGGAATTAAGCCTAATAGAACATAGTATAAATGAAATCTTGCTCCGAAATAATTAATTGACAGAAAAATAATGCGAAGTTAGGAATTTATGTACACAAAAAACAATCTGCCTCAGGGTTTCCGGGCTGGAACCGCGTCACTAGTATATCTGCCGACGTTTCGTACCCATTTGTATGGGACATCTTCAGGGCTGAACTACTGCACTGAAACTGGAATGATATAAGTAAATGAACGATATAAGTATTCCAATACACTTTATTTAACAAAACTTAATTAATTTGACAAAACTTGTCCTAAAGATTCGGTGCTCCGCCTGTGGGTACTACATCGCATGTCCTAACCTTAATGTCTTCATTCTCAAATCAAACTATCTAAAGTGTGACCCTAACTCGCGTCCCTCTTAATTATTTACTATTTATGTTAGTATTCCAATACAGTACATTTTTGTAAATCTTTTTTGAATAAACTAGGCCTAGCATCTAGTTATGTACCACCTTAAAAAAATAACCGATTGATTTCAAGTTATAAACTATGATTTATTAATTTCAACATAAATAAATAAAAATATTGGTGAAGTGAAATTAATAATATCTAATGCATTTAAATATTTACATAGGTCAAAAGTATATATATATATTGGGTCTGGGAAAAAGTTCGTGGCGTTTTTTCAGTAAAATTCAACTGGTCCCCGCATGGCGCGTGGACGAATTCATTTAAACCGAATATGCTCCATTATTATCGCCAATGTTTCGCCATTTTTTTGGTAGATCCATGATCCCATCGGTGAAAAACTTCTGTGGTTTCTGGTCGAAAAACTGAATCAAGTAGTTTTCACAGGCTTCTTTTGAAACCAACTTAATTCCATTGAGAGAGTTCTGCAGAGATCGAAACAGATGATAGTCAGAGGGTGCTACATCCGGACTGTAAGGTGGGTGCATCAAAACTCCCCAACCAAACTCTCTCAATTTTTGACGGGTCATCAAAGAAGTGTGTGGTCGGGCGTTGTCATGATGGAAGACAACACCTTTCCTATTAATCAATTCGGGCCGTTTTCTTTCAATCGCCTGGCGTAATCTCTCTAGTTGTGCACAGTAGAGTTGAGAATCAATCGTCTGACCAGTTGGAAGTAGCTCGTAGTGGACGATTCCCCTCCAGTCCCACCATACACACAGCATCACTTTTTTTGGCGTCAATGTTGGCTTAGCGAACGCTTGTGACGGCTCACCATCCTTTATCCACGATCTTTTACGCTTCCGATTATCGTACGTAATCCATTTTTCATCTCCGGTTATTAAACGTTTCAGAAACGGCTCGATTTCATTCCGTTTCAGCAGCGCATCGCAGATGTTAATTCGGTCAATCATGTTTTTCACGCTCAACTCATCAGGAACCCATACGTCAAGCTTTTTTTTGTAACCAGCTTTGTGTAAATGGTTCAAAACAGTTCTGTGGTCAATGCCTAGCTCCATGCCAATATCGACACTGCTGATATGCTTATCTTGTTGGACTTTTTCAAAAATTTCATCAGATTTTTCAGTGATTGGACGACCGGAGCCTGACTCATCTTTTACATTGAAATTTCCAGAACGAAAGCGAGCGAACCATTTCCGCGCAACAGATTTCGATAAAGTACCTTCACCGTACACAGCACAAATTTTATCACAAGCCTGCGCAGCGTTCTTCCCCTTATCATAATAATATTGCAGAATATAGCGAAATTTCTCATTATTCTTCTCCATTTTCAAGTGCGAATAACTTTCCAACCACTGCACCGATTACAATGTTTCTACGCTCAAACTAATGTTCGGAAGGTCATCTAAAAAACGAGCCCTCGGTGGTGTCGCTGTGACTTGTTGTTCTTTAGTTATCGGCAACCAATGCCATCTATCGGGAAAAACGCCACGAACTTTTTCCCAGACCCAATATATATATATATATATATGTATATATAGTTTCAGTTTCAGTGCAGTAGTTCAGCCCTGAAGATGTCCCATACAAATGGGTACGAAACGTCGGCAGATATACTAGTGAAGCGGGTCCAGCCCGGAAACCCAGAAGCAGATAGCATGGACCACGACCGCGGAAGTCTACGTACCAAATTTACAAAAAACAATCGTTTTCAATTTATGAAAGATAAAATGTGAAAGCACAGTTATATGTATTAGACATGCATTTGTCTTCCCTAAGAGAAAATTATTTAATTTTATAGAATCAAGAAAACTAAACTCAGTATGAAATAATGATAAGGAACATAATGAAAGGAACAACAATGAGGAAGTGCTTTTGTTAAAATATAGAATGTAAAAATGAACCAGACACATCTGCTTTATCATAATGGATGAAGAAATAAGTGTGAGGTGACGTTTTGGTTCTTGGAATGCATATTTAAAAGACATACCTATAGAACAGAATACTATAGGTTCCTGTAGCTTGGAATAAGTCTCTTATACATCAGTACGCTGACGTACATGACGTTCTCATTTCAGAAAGAATGCATGAAACTCATTTTCTAATATTATGTTGTATAATAATAATTATACTGGTCCTTCATACTTTCATAGTATTATTAATTTTGGAAAAAAATTACAGAGAATTAGGTCAAATGAGTAGACAGAATTTTCTAATTTGTTAAAAGACTTTTAAGCCGAAAATCTCTCACCATTGGTACATCGTCATGATTTACACCTCTAAATATCATTGTTTATTACTATTTAATCTCGTTCGATAAATTATTAGTGGATTATTTACTTTTGATGGTAGAAACACGTCGGTATAATCCTAAACTGCGATCGTAACCTACCTGCTTTTTCAGGGCGTAATTAGCACATTTTATATTACATGATATTTTATTTGTAAACCATTCTGGAGACACCAAGTTCCATCCTCTTAGATGCCTCAAGCCTTTAGTTAGTTATGTTATTTTCTCACAGCTATCCCCAACGGATCTTATTGTTATTTTTGACTAGAGTCAAACGCTATATTTTCTCTCGCGTATCTCTGAATCTTACTATTTTTTATAACATTTTCAACATTTGCAACATATACAACTATTTCTGAATTTCGTACAAAGTTTAATATTAATACGCTGCTTTAAATTTTGACGACGAATATTTATGCCAGAGTGCGCGCACAGTTATTTATTACCTACCCAAAAAAATACTGCGATATGGATATAATTACGTCACGAGTTTGCGAGGTTGTTTCGATAATTAAATTGTCACACCCCATAATCTCATAAGTAATAACGTTACAAAATCATTTAGCAAAACGTATACAACTCTTACAATATTATTACGATATTATTAATAATAGGTTTGCTTAATTTAATTGAAGCAATTATATTGTTATACAAAACCTCAAAAACTTTACACAAATATAAATAAATTTTCTATGTATTTCCCTTTCTTAGTTTAGTTTAAATAAAAAGTTGTTAATTATATAGTCATATACGTTCTATTAATCATCAGATGCAAAAGTAATGTATTTAATAGTTCTGTATATCAAAAAATAAGCAACATTTTCAATTTCGATTCATATCTGGCGCCTAATATAACAAAACGCATGCGTATACCTAAGGTTACTAAGCGACAAGTAATCGGTTAGATGCACACCCGCTGGGATTTGAACAGCTGTCGCTATGGAAACCCAACTGGTAGACATCTTCATCAGACGTGGCTGTGTGTGCCGAGTCGAGACCGAGTATAGAATTATAAATACGACATGGCATAACGCAACGAGATATTGCTTGTTAACTTTTTCAGAGGCTACTCGAAGGAAGAATGCACGCGCGTGGGAGGTTGTTATATATTGTGTGTGTATACATGTACGTTCTTATGTATTATTTCTTTGAAGTGAAAAGTTATAATATTTATGCATTATGCCTTTCAACCTCAATCGTATTGTTCACACGAGTAATGTTTATAAAAGGATACAGAGAATAATTTATTGACTCTTCACTATTCATCATGTAGCCTACGTGAGATCATATAAGCAGCTTAAGGTTTATATAAAAACAATTACTAAATCGTTATACGAAAATGTGTGAAGTAGGATTGCTTTCTATGTATTGCATTAAAATGGACATCTACAGGCGGAAATATTGGTTAAATCGACATACAAACTTTCCTACTTGCTGAAAAAGTTATTTTTAATGAATTAATAAAAATGTAAATTAATTTGAAATTGCTAACTATTATAACTACACCAAGAAACAACTCATAGTTAATTTAGTTTTCAGAATGTGATAGCAAAGTAATAAAAGAATATTTACAATATCAGGTTTATGAATATTAAAGTAATTAAGTGTTTTTATCATTTTTTATTTGTAGATAAATATGTAGATAAAATAAGTTAACTTGTCGTTGAAGCTAATGTATGTGAATTAGAAAATAGTAAATATACATAAATAAATACACAAACATACATGATGTATGGGTGAAAAGTTTTCAAAAAATAGGCCAGATTGAGAAAGTTGTGAAACAGGAAGGCTAGTAAAGAATATAAAAATTTATATTTACTGATGGAACGAAAATAAGCATATCCCAATCTCATTCGCATCAAAAGTTTGGCGAGAACGATAAAATTTTAATATAAAAGCTTTCGACCAGCCGTACACGTGGAAAGTCTAGAGAACTAGCAATTCGATCTGTTAATATTGTCGGTCTTTTTTACTGTAAAATACACATGGTTCTTAACTGGTTACTATTTTTTTTAATCTTTTGAAAAAATTAAATATTTCTAAATCGGTTAACTTTAGGAATAGCGAAACTGTATAAAAATCCAATTAAAATTTTACGTAGAATTCAAAATTGCAATACTATACAAGGAATTCTATTTAAACTAGGGAAGATGACACCAATTTCCAATATAACAAGAACCGTTGTATGAGTGCCATTACCATACTTAAAGAGAGCATGCCCGAAAGCACTATCATTCAAATTTTCAAAATTTAAATTGAAATATTGGGTCTGGGAAAAAGTTCGTGGCGTTTTTTCAGTAAAATTCAACTGGTCCCCGCATGGCGCGTGGACGAATTCATTTAAACCGAATATGCTCCATTATTATCGACAATGTTTCGCCATTTTTTTGGTAGATCCATGATCCCATCGGTGAAAAACTTCTGTGGTTTCTGGTCGAAAAACTGAATCAAGTAGTTTTCACAGGCTTCTTTTGAAACCAACTTAATTCCATTGAGAGAGTTCTGCAGAGATCGAAACAGATGATAGTCAGAGGGTGCTACATCCGGACTGTAAGGTGGGTGCATCAAAACTTCCCAACCAAACTCTCTCAATTTTTGACGGGTCATCAAAGAAGTGTGTGGTCGGGCGTTGTCATGATGGAAGACAACACCTTTCCTATTAATCAATTCGGGCCGTTTTCTTTCAATCGCCTGGCGTAATCTCTCTAGTTGTGCACAGTAGAGTTGAGAATCAATCGTCTGACCAGTTGGAAGTAGCTCGTAGTGGACGATTCCCCTCCAGTCCCACCATACACACAGCATCACTTTTTTTGGCGTCAATGTTGGCTTAGCGAACGCTTGTGACGGCTCACCATCCTTTATCCACGATCTTTTACGCTTCCGATTATCGTACGTAATCCATTTTTCATCTCCGGTTATTAAAAGTTTCAGAAACGGCTCGATTTCATTCCGTTTCAGCAGCGCATCGCAGATGTTAATTCGGTCCATCATGTTTTTCACGCTCAACTCATGAGGAACCCATACGTCAAGCTTTTTTTTTGTAACCAGCTTTGTGTAAATGGTTCAAAACAGTTTTGTGGTCAATGCCTAGCTCCATGCCAATATCGACACTGCTGATATGCTTATCTTGTTGGACTTTTTCAAGAATTTCATCAGATTTTTCAGTGATTGGACGACCGGAGCGTGACTCATCTTTCACATTGAAATTTCCAGAACGAAAGCGAGCGAACCATTTCCGCGCAACAGATTTCGATAAAGTACCTTCACCGTACACAGCACAAATTTTATCACAAGCCTGCGCAGCGTTCTTCCCCTTATCATAATAATATTGCAGAATATAGCGAAATTTCTCATTATTCTTCTCCATTTTCAAGTGCGAATAACTTTCCAACCACTGCACCGATTACAATGTTTCTACGCTCAAACTAACGTTCGGAAGGTCATCTAAAAAACGAGCCGTCGGTGGTGTCGCTGTGACTTGTTGTTCTTTAGTTATCGGCAACCAATGCCATCTATCGGGAAAAACGCCACGAACTTTTTCCCAGACCCAATATTTCAGATTTAATAGATAGTCACCATGAGATACCTGGATGTAAATCATTTTCTCGTATGAGCTATCTACATGTTTGTTTCAAAGTACATATGATATGCTCTTCGATCTTTTACTTACCCTTGTGCTTAGGAAGTACTTATAAACAAATTTTTAGAATAAAATCTTTGTTACGATATAAGTATTCCAATACACTTTATTTAACAAAACTTAATTAATTTGACAAAACTTGTCCTAAAGATTCGGTGCTCCGCCTGTGGGTACTACATCGCATGTCCTAACCTTAATGTCTTCATTCTCAAATCAAACTATCTAAAGTGTGACCCTAACTCGCGTCCCTCTTAATTATTTACTATTTATGTTAGTATTCCAATACAGTACATTTTTGTAAATCTTTTTTGAATAAACTAGGCCTAGCATCTAGTTATGTACCACCTTAAAAAAATAACCGATTGATTTCAAGTTATAAACTATGATTTATTAATTTCAACATAAATAAATAAAAATATTGGTGAAGAGAAATTAATAATATCTAATGCATTTAAATATTTACATAGGTCAAAAGTATATATATATATATATATATATATATATATATATATATATATAAACACATGTATATGCCAAGGAAAATTATGCTATACACAGTCTCTTTTATATCAATAAAAACGAAGTGGAGCAGCGTAGTAGTGGATCGAGTTTTGTTAGTACATCTTTCGTTTTGTCATTATAACTCATTTGTTAATATTAGAGAAGCTTAAATACAATAGTAAATCCAGTGTCCTATTTTTAATATGTGAATATGTTTACTACATTACGAATATAATAAATAATAATATAAATCCCTTTTATTTCTAAATTTCTTATTTGATGCAACTCTAAACACTTCAAAATTTATTCTACAACCCTATTTACGATTTGTTTCTACAGTGGAACGCCAAAGTTTGCTTGCATGTCTAAAGAACCAATTTTCCTACTACTAGTTATTTTCTTCTTTAATTATAAACATTTTAAGACGTTTGCGAAAGTATAGATTAATTTCAAGTTGGTAAAGCTTTTGCAAGTGTTCCAAATGAACTAAACAATAAGAAAAAAATAAATAGTCTAGATTCTGAGATACTAATCGTACAGAAAACGCAAAAGTCGAGAAACACATTAATGCTCTTCATAGATCTAGAGTCATTCTATGGATAGGCAAAATACGTGTTAAAAAATCCATTAACAAATAAATGGATTGCAAAATAATGTCTGATGAAAAGGCGCACCAAGGTAGATAGGAAAAAGTTTCTTAACTTTTCGTTACTGAGGTCATGCATCCCAAATGCACACGAAATTTATGTACATTATAATTTTCTCAGTCGAATAGGACATTAAGAGAAAGTTTTAGACAAGTTATTGTTATCCTAAAAAGAAACAACATATGTTTGCTTCGATCAATTTTTTGCCTCCGTAAAACTTATTTACTAAATAAGCGAATGATAGCACGCAGTTTATTTTGTCTTATTTATTTTGAATTGTTATTTAAACTTCATGTTATGGACATGCACTATTAGGTGGATACCCAGATATGTATTAAATAACTAGTATATTTAATTTTCATTCTTATATTTATTTGAAACAGAAATGAGGAAACAAAGTTTATTCTATTTTAAATTATAATAATAATAATTATTATTATTATTCGCTTATTTAGTTTATTATACCGATTCATATATCTTCAATCAAGATTATTAAATTAACTCCGAAAAATTCAAATAAGAAATCAGTTACTTAAAATTTTAAAAAAGATTATTTTGAAATTAAATTAATTAAAACATTTTTACTTGTTATTAGTTCCATAATGAAGCATCAAGCGTCTCAGATCCTTGAAAATCAAATATATTTGAATAAATCAAATAAGTTTTACGAGAGCAACATTTTTATAGTTATTAGGTATTTAAAATTACTTTAACAGAACGACGTGTATTCTATTCCTATCGACTATGTGTCTACCTTATATATCCTGCGCTGTGTTTTTCCGGGCCCTGTTGCACGCAAAACTGGGTCGATAACCTTCTGACTCCATTCTTGCAAGCAAATTATCACTTAGCGTTATTGGTTTAATAAACTTTGCTTCGTTTTTAACCTTTTCCAAATTTATTTTTGCAAGTCATTAATTTATTTCTCATTGTTTATAATTGACTTTTACATAAAATGTCTATATTTGAATATATTTAAATAAAATTCTTTATTTTATTATGTCGTATGTCGGAAATATTTCACACTAAATTTATTTACTATTTACAAGTTACATTACAAACAGAATTATTATATTATTATCACATTCTCTTGCCATTTGGCAATCATACATATCTTATTCTACCCCTAACATCATATTTGTTAATGTATGTATAACTGTTCGTGGTGGGAAAGAAAGTACAAATTACTGGTATATATTTACCCTTATTTAGCATTTCGGTGCTTGCTTTATGTTACATTCTCTCATTAAACTATCGGATAGTCCTTGGTGATATATTTATTGTTAAGCTGTTGCTCAAATGTAACAAATGTGATTTTAAAAATATTAATGTTCAATGGAATTACTGATTGCACTGGTATATATTTTGGTATATTAATTTAACTTAAACTAATATAAATATTTTTAGAACTTTAAGAACTATATACAAACGAGAATATTTTTGTACGTATTTTATTCTTTATTACATTCAATTTTTGTAAAATCCCGTCTTGTGGCTGATGCTAGTATTAATATTTTTCTTGTCCCACCTTTTAAAATAATTTTTACTTCCTTGTTATTACTTCCCACAGTTTAACGCGAATTACTTTGCTTCCAATGTGCACTTTTGTATGTATTTTAAAGTGCATGCTTTAAACAATTCACGAAATTTGACGTTTCTGAGATTTCTGGGAACATTTTTATATATTTATTATTATTATTATATTTATATTTATTATTATACATATCATTTTTAACATAAAATTTAAATTGTCTGTAATGTGCATCTCTTAATCTATAATACATAATACCTATGTACATATAAGTATTCGTGTTAATTGTAAATTATAAATTACTACTATGTTACACTAGATCTTTCTATACTAGTTTTTAAGAATATTTTTGTAACAGAACCTACAAATACTCAAATATTTCATTACAATTTTTATTGGGATTGCAGATAATAATAATAGTAATGATAATAACTCATGCCTTCATATCTTCCTATATCCTAACACCAATTATGGGTGCGTTGGCAGGATATGAGTTGTTATAACTCCAATTCTTGCGATGTGGCTTAAGATTTTTGGCCGTCCCATTTACATTTGCTTTAAAAGGGAAAGGAAAATCTTTCCGGATAGCGACTGTCAGATTCGATCTTAATATCCCAGATTGATAAGACAGTAACTTACTACTTTTCCGTTAAGCGTATACACGAAAATAATCCACATTTTCTTAAATTTATAATAATGTACTAATGTACAAATATAATAAGAAATAACTATTATCAGTTATGGCAATATTATTAAATACAACGATTTTTTCCGTATACATACATATATAAATTTTTCAATTATATTTCTATTACGTGCAAAACATAAGTAAGGTGAAAAAAAAGGCTACTACCTCTTGTGTCGTTACAAAAAAATCTTAGCCAACTTGTACAATATTAAAATACTTAATTGTCTAAAAGAAAAGTTCCAATAAATAATATATATAAATGCGAGCTTGATAATGCATAACATGCAATAAAAAGAAGATACTAATTCCACATAAAAGTAGTAATTAGTATATAAAGTTGGCTTTGTAAAGGCAGTCCGTATTTTTAAATGAATGCAGCACAGGTGCTCCTTTTAAAATATTTGCCCTCTCTGAGGGTAGTCCAAAGATTAGTCGTGTTCTTAACACCACTCGAGAAACCTGAAACTTTATCCTTGCCACAAGATATGGCAAACAATATTCTTTATAAAGTTATGCAGATTGTGTACCATTATCAGTCTTATTACGACTGCATTTTATGGAATCTTATTAAGAATGACGCAAATTTTTATAGATACCGGTGACGAGTCTGTCAATGCTCTCACAACATTTCCTAATTTCAGTTTTGATAGTAATTGTATAGTAGTTTCAGGACCATATAAGGTTTGTCAACTATAATGTTCTTACGATATTTTGAAATTGTAGTGCGATAATATGGTATTGTCCTACTTACATAACTGAGTCTATTTTCAAAATTCTGTAATCAATCTAGTTATTTCGTTTATTTGCTTGACATGTTCATCTTTACATGTGACAGAATTCGCCTACGAAATAATATAATCGAAACTGAGATACTATTTCATTTCCTAATTGAACTACACTGCAAAAGTTTTCAATATAGCACCAACCTCTTGCTACATACTATAATGAGGTCGTGTAAGTTGAGACTTATCCAGGTCTAAACTGCAGTTGGCAACTCAATCTCTCTGTGGAAATTGAACTGTGTTAGTATAACCAGCTCGCTTGGTCAAAAACGAAACAACAGAAAATTTTATAGTACAACTTTGTACGTGGATAGAATATGGTTCAATATTTCAATAAAATATTTCCTGTGCTAGAAGACACTTCATACGACCGTATTCAAGTGCCATAAGGAGTTCAAAAGAGAAAATTTAGGATTGGCAAATGGTCCGAGGTCACCACTGTTCTGGAGCGACGGAGTAATCCTAAGAGAGAAGAATGTCTGAACCTTCAAGCACCAGCAATTCATATCATTCTGTTCAATATCTTCGAACGAGGAATGAGAAAGTTGAGCAAATGGCACGATGGGTTTCATGGTGGCGCGAGATGTTCGAGAAATTTAAAAATCTCGATTTGTTAACAGCAACATAATAGGTGACCACACATGACTTTTACTATAACATTCTCACTAAACCACAGAACAAAGTTTGACTCTTTGAATGTGAAGGTGGGCCCGTCTGCACGGCAATCGCAATTCATTAAGAAAAGAATAGTTGTCGTTTTATTTATTGTCAGAGGAATGCTGGAAACACAAAAGTTTATTACCGCAATGTGGTACACGGAGAAGCGTCTGTACAGAGTTGTTGAGGCACACAAAAGTATTCGTTTTCACTCGAGACCGCGCACCTCGTTTTTCCACCATCACAACCGCCCGGCGCTATTACCTCTGTATCGAGTATTTAACAAGAATCGGATTGATGTTTCTGGGATCCAGCTTACCGATCTCACCCAATGCGATTTTGCGCTGTTTTGTCATATGAAGAACAGACTGAGAAGGAGAAAGTTTCTAACAACGAGAATTTCTTTAATGTATGGAATGACGAGTATAGCCGCTTTCGACATATAATTTCGAAGAATAACCAAGTGCATAAAATGGTAAAATTATTTACTATTAAACCATTCTTACGAGGATAGGATTTTTGTTAATTTTGAGACAAGTAATTTTTGGTATATCCACACTTTTGACGTTGGCTGGCCGACAGTCTAAGTGAAAAGAAGCTCATCGGGTTAAAATCGACTAGGTAGGTTGACCACTTGTGGCCGATGAATGAACCATCATCTGATAAGAAAAAATAGCCAATTTATACTCCACTAAGCTGTTATCAGAATTTTCAGTAGATGAAGTAAGGATCTTAAAACATGTCTGGGCTTCATATTTATCTACCCATTAAAATGTTCTCCTATGATTGTTATAAATATAATGTTAATTTTACATCATATATTACTAATCAGTTTCTCTGAAAAAGTTCATAAACTACTCACTCATTTTCAACTTTTCAACATTCCATATGATTTTAGACGTTGTAATACTGTGGTATGATTAACCTTTAATCTGCTTACAAATTTTCGAGAGGGTTTTCTTGGTTTTTTCCACTAAAGTCTTTTAAACTTCATTATTATTTTAGATTACAGAATTATATCAATTTCACTTTCGTGTCATCTCCACCATACAACTTCTCAAATCAACATATACAAATTGTCGTGTGCAGTAAGTAGACTAACGTTGCCATCATTTTTATTAAAAGTTCGTTCTGTAGCAACTTTCTGTTCTATATTCTGTTAAAATATATAATTCATTGATATTCACCCTGTGTTATTCAAAAAATATTACACATAGGTAAATGCCTTGAATGAAATAGTTTTAATTTCGCAAAATACAAATACGAAAGAAAAGATTAACTGATTTATTCATGTAAAAAAATTCACCTTTTACCACAATATTGTTCTACTATTACTCAAGAGGAAAGCTGACATGTCATATGCACAGATTTAATAATTATATTCAATTGGTTGGTGATTTGCTGACTATTTATATTTTATAAGACAGAAAATAAGAATTAATGAATATGAAATACATCTGTTCTCTCTTTAATTTACAAATTCGTAAATGTCCTATTAGGTTAATTAGTGATTTTGGTATACACAGATTAGAAATTTACTTTCACAAATTTAACTGAGCGAGCATATAGTTACAGCATTTTTCCTTCAGTTTTAAACAGAATATCAAGTCACACCTGTAGCAACATTTAGCCCGTAATAGTCGTATTTATTCCGTTATTTCTTCTCGATGTGAACTGTCTAGTAAAGTATCGGATAGGTTCATTTATTTGTGCGCTAATGCATAAATAAGGAACCCTATAACGAAGATACTTATGTATGTATATATACATATCAACTCATGAATGTTTATTACCACGGGTACTAATTGATTTAATATATGACTTTAATACGTAGCAGTTTAGATCGTGTCCGTATATACATATGTACATACATACAATGTTTGATTTTACTATGCATGCTTCTTTCAATATCTGAAACCAGTTCTTTTATTGATCTTGTAAATGTCAATCTGGTCTATCATCCCAAATTCACTGGACTAGTTGTTTTCTTCCCTTCGTTTATATTGTAATTAAACGAAAACTGTAATAAGGAAAATGTGTCTGCTTTTGTCACTAATACTTTGACCTAAAATTCTATTCTCAGCATTTCATTTAAAAATATATATGGGTTAATTTAAACTGTTATCACCAGGAAGTAACATAAATAAAAATAATTCCTTATCCTCACATCTTTTTTTAAGAATAATAAACGAATATTAACTTACCTCAATACATTAAAAAGTCCATCTTCCTCTTCATCCCGTTTGTTCAATTTTCCAACAGGGACTGTTTTAAATAATTCACTCCACTTTCGCATCAATTACGGCTTCAATATAACCTTCTTACGCGTACAGGCCTTATGTGTCCTTTATCACTAGTTTAAAAGTTTATATACTTTCTAATACTGATTTTGTAATTCACTGTTGTTTTAAATATTCACTTAAATCTATTGGGTTTTTATTATTAATTTACTAGTTTATTTATGGTAAGTAATATGTGAATTTATTTAACCTTTGTCAATGTCACTTATAACTTTTCAAGTTTTGTTAACAATTGAAATTTTATTTTTTATTTATTTTTCAGTAAAATTACTTAAGTATTTATCAGAGAATTGCATCAGATTTTCTTTCCACTGCTATATATAGTACATGTATATCCTTGGACAAATACCAATCGATTTAAATAAATGTCCAAGATACAAATCAAAAAATATTTGTCTGTCATCCCAGGAAATCAAATTTTAAAATTTTTATGCATTTTTTAATAACTATTTGGATGCAATATTCGGATTCTCCAAATTTTAATTAATCAGGCACATACTTAAGTTTCTTGTTTTAAATAACTAGAAATTCAATTTTTACTTGGCAAATTACAATTTAAATTCTTTAAATATTTTATATTAAAGCGTTATACTATGCCCCTTTTAACTTTCATTATAGAACTTCTACTCTTCTACTCTAGACTCTTCTACTCTTAGTTTTGAAAAATTCTGTAAAGTAAATGTATTACGTGTATAACTGACATTTTTTTGTTTGATTTAAATTATACCTTTAGCATCTTGATTTATTTCTTTAAAATCAACTTATCTTAACAACAGTACTTTCCTTAAATGATTTTAAAACTCATATTTGAATTCCTATGCCAAAATATTGTAATTACTTTATTTTAATTAGTCGATAGATTTTACGATAACCTTCTACTTATTGCAATAACATACTATTATTGTATACATGATTTGATTCTAAATATATTCTTTAGGCTCATGGGTTCTACACATATCTGTAACTATACATAAGAATACAATAAATTAATTCAACAACATTTACAAATATTTACAAAATATTCCTAACTTGTATGTGATTTAAGAAATTTCAAATATATATCTATGAAAACATTGTAAATCATTATTATGTAAGCAATTAGGCTTAATTTAATTCTTAGTGTGATACCGACTAATTACCTATATATAAATTTAGTATGGAATTTTCTTCCGATATTCACTATTTATATACGAGCTTTATTTAAAATTTCTGTAAATGTTATAACTTTTTTATTGATCAAATAATTAATATCTGTCCTGTTTTACATCCTAACAATATATGTATATGTATATACATTAGTTTAGATCTCTGATTAATACTGTAACAAAGTAAGTATATTTTAAGTACAGTATGTATTGAGATCATTTGATTTTATAATTAGAGTAGGCTACGAATATTACAAATGAGTTGGGACACTGGATAATGCTAAACCATATTTTTATAAGAGCCGATCAAAATCACACACTTTTAATAGAACAGTCTAAAGAAACATTACTTAAAACTATTATTTGTCAGTCAGTGTCATGAACTTTGTGCCAAAAACAACGTCTACTCCAATTATAAGTTCAACTGAACTATTTATTTCGATTTATATGTCGTATGCATTATACGAAGGTAACCGTTTATATTTCGGGAATAGCAAACAAAAAAAATTTTTTATTATCGAAAAGAAGTTTTATTGCTTTTCAAAATGTTTTACTTGAAAATCAATGCACTTTTGCATTCGTTTAAACCAATCCGAAAGCATTGCTGCCACTGTGAAGGCGGTATCTCCAAAATATGAGTTTTGAATGGCTCAACTGCCTCTTCTAGGGTAGGAAATCGTTGACCACGAAGTTTATTCCTCACGTCTGGGAACAAAAAAAAATCACAGGGTGCTAGATCTGGGCTGTACGACGGATCGCTCATCAATTTAATGTTTTGCCCGGTCAAATATTCAATTGTTTGAACCGACCTGTAAGAGCTCGTATTGTCAGGGTGGAGAATGATCTGTCGTTTTCGATTTGTTTCCCTTATTTCTTCAAAAACTTTTGGCAAACAAATAGTTGTATACCATTCGGAATTGACCGTTCTACAACTCACGGTTGCAACGTGACCGGGTTTTTCCGAAAAAAGGGCGACCATTTGTTTTGCTGTGTTTCGAGCGCGAACAATTTCTGTTGGTTTTGACCCATCTTGGAATACCCACGCAGTCGACTGCTGTTTACTATCGGGCTTATACGTATAGATCCAAGATCCATCACCTGTGATGACTTTATAAATGTTTTTTGAAGCACCGCCGTTGTTTTTTTTGTGCATTTCTTGGCACCAATAGACGCAAGTCCTTTTTTGAGCAGTTGTCAAATTATGTGGTACCCAACATGAACACAGCTTCTTAACAGATAAATATTCCTCCAGGATCTTATGCACGCTGGTGTTACTAATACATAGAGATGCTTAGATCTCACGGTATGTCACATGATCACATGACGATCTTGCATTATCAATTCAGACACTGCATTAATTTTTTTCGATACAACATTTGTGGGACGACGTCCCATTTTGAACTCACTATACCAACGATATAATGTAGTTTTCGATGGTGCTTCATAACCATGTAAAGAATTCAGCTCATTGATGCATTCCTGTTGAGATAATCTACGCCGAAAGTTATGAAAAATAATTGCACGAAAATATTCGTGAGTTAATTCCATTATTTCGCTGACATAAAATTTTCAAGTTATTGTCAACACTAGAAATAGCGACCGGATAATAAAACTATCAAGCTAAATACATTGTCAAAAATGACAAACTTCACGATGCAACCATCAGATCGGAGGCAGCACTAACAATGTTACCAGTTCCCGAAATATAAACGGCTACCCTCGTATGTTTCAGAAAAACAAATACAATCTTCTACAAAATTAATTCCTTTTTTGCCAATTTCCTTAGAAATTATACAAATATTTGCTTTTTGACACTTCTAACGAAAGAGCAACTATTTATGTTTCTATTTCAAATAAGAAGGGTTCTTATTGAGATTGTGTATTGAACAAATTTTCTTTATTATTCAGCGAAAACGTTTAATATATATCGTTTTGAAAACACTTAAAAATTAAATGAAACTATATTTAATATAGTAAAATTCGTTGTCACAGAAGCTAATTAAAGAAAAAAAAACTGAAAGTTAACACTTAGTGGATATACCGGCTCTTAAAAAATATGTCATAAATTTTGAGAGATGATAGTATGTCCTAAAATATACATAAAAACTTAATGAATATGGATCTGCAAATTAATGGTTTCGGAGATACGAAACATCTTGCTTTTACACTACTTTTTTATTATGTACCAACTTCCTTCTTATCTATCTATGTACGTTCAAAAATTCCGACAATAGAAAAATTAGCCAAAGCTGGAAATATATTCGTTGCCTTTTGTTCAGAGGAATGTCGTCTAAAAGATCATTCTTCTGCAAAAGTTTAATTGAATTTCTGGCTCAACGCATGCGTTGTATATGATATGGGTAAATACGCTACTTGTGGAGAATTTTCCAAACAAGAGCAGTATTAATTACTATCTCGATTGATATTCTTCGGATTCTCAGGACTGAACAACTATCTAGGTCTCCCGATGTCATAGTACTGATTTTCGAATGAACCGCTATTATGCAATCATTGATGTAGTATGACAAAAACACGAATTGAAGGGAGTTGGGCGGTTGGGATGAACATCAATATAAATAAGTAACGCTTTTTTCTGGTATTTTCATAAATGTGACTATATTACACTAAATGCATGTGGGTTAATTCAATGTTAGAATAAATAGGTAGAGCGAAAGTTTGTAAAATTGTGCATTAACCACTAAATATTAAAAATTAACTGTATTTTTCACAAAACATCTGTTAACTACGACAAATGAAATGCAAGTTTTTGTGAATGAAAAAAGAGATAAGCGAAACACGATATAAATGTTGCAAAAATGAATAATCCTCTGAATTTTCTAAATTTGTAGACCTATAATTATAAAGACTTTTCTGCATATTTTGAGCTATACTATCCCCCTTCAAAGTTTGTGACACATTTTTTAACACCCCAAATATAATGATGTGACAAGACATTGAGATTTCATACATTAGTTCTATGTTAGTTTAAATATCTTACCAAATTTCCTAGAAATTACAGTAGAAAATTAGCCGGTTCTTTGTTAATATACCAAAAGCGTTTCTTTGCAACCTGTTGTAAATTATAACAGCTAAGCCTAAGCCCAACTGTTGGAAATTCTCCCAAACGACACCGCTATTCCAATTCGCGAGTACAAAGGGTACTATGAAAGTTTTGCAATATGACGCAACAATAATCGTAGGAAGCTGCTTATTGCTGCATGTTGGAACATGTTTATACGTGCATACTAGCCGCCGCGCCATGTCGATGGGCTCAGTTATTCATTAGCAGTGAGAGTGTAAAGTGCTTGCGATGGCATCGTGGCCATGAAATGTGATAAGGGCAGTTTGGCGTTATAATTTCGTGAGTGGTTTAAACATGGACCAGTGCTTCGAAGAAATTACTCTTGCACTAGGTGATGTTTGTCCACATCGCACAACGATATTTAGTTGGTATAGAGAATTCCAAAGGGGAAACTTAACTGTGGACGATGCTGAGAGACCGGGAAGGCCACGTTACGGAGGAAAACTTTACTACTGTGAGAAAAATGCTTAGCGAGGACAGGCGAGTGACCTACTCACAGATAGACGGTATTTCAGGCCTAAATTCACCAGCAATTCGTTCGATTCCGCATGATCATTTGCACGTGAAGAAACTTTGTTCTCTCTGGATGCCGCATCGACTGACTGACTTGGTGCCGGGAGATGCTAAAAACGTTTAATGAGGAACAATCTCGGTATGTGAAAAATATCGTAACAGATGACGAGATTTGGCAGTACTATTACGATGTGCCGACCAAAGCTTAAACCAAAGTTAGGGTCTTTGATGATGAGGACACACCCGTAGTTGTCAGAAAATTCCGATTTGTGAAGAAGAAGATGATAGCTGTTTTTTTTAAATCGAGTGGAATTGTGGAACGTGTCATTTTGGACACACAGAAGACAATCTAAGTGGTATACTGAACAGTGCCTGCCTAAAGTCATTAGATCTATGAAGAACCTGCGGCCAAAGTCAAGAATGGACACCTGGTTCGTCCTTCACGATAATGCTCCAGCTCACCGCGTCAAAGCCTGCACCGGATATTTGACAACGGTAGGATTGAAACTTCTCCAGCACCCTCCCTACAGTCTAGATCTTGCTCCCTGCGACTTTGCACTATTCCCGCATGTGAAAATGAAGCTAAAAACGAGGCGGTTTTCCAGTGATGAGGACCTTCTGCGGGCTTGGGTCAACGAGTGTGCTATACTCCCTAGTGAAACTTGGCAGAATTGGTTTAAAGATTGGTTTCGGAGGATGGAGAGATGTATTGAGTGTAGAGGAAATTACATTGAAAAAATTAAATAAACAAAGTTGTATTGCAAAGCTTTCCTAGTACCCTTTGTAAGTGTGTATTGATCATAATAACCCAGGAACAGGTAGGCGGATGTCGAAGCGATGACTTTTTATATATGTATATATATATATACATATATAAAAAGTCAAATTATCAAATATATATATATATATATATATAAAGTTGTATATATTTCACGTTGCAAAAAGAATTGAAAATTGTATACATTTTCAAAAATTTGTTGTGGAATGAATGCCAATTCCTTATACTACTTATGAGTGACCAAAGTGATGACGCAATATGCAACCTCGGCTGTAACTTCCTTATCTTTCCTGATGCGCAATCTGAACATCAAATGTTCAAAAAATACACCAAATAGTGTACCTTGATGGTCGAGATCAAGTTATTACTAAAATTATACATACGGGTATTGTTTAAAAATATTTTAGTGCATAATTGGAAAGATATATGGAATGTGCAAGATAAAATATCCTTCAAATTATATGATTTGTTATTATCGGTTCTCTACTAGGTAAGCTACTACTTTACTCATTTTCTCGAATGACATTATACACACAGAAGGCGCAGTCCAGATTTGTAAGTGCTAGAGTCATTCGCATTTACCTTTGTGCTATATCATATGATAGTTGACAATTTCAACTTAATTTTGGAAATATTAAACAATTTTGTTGTATTTATAAAAAGTTAAAATTGGAAGACCAACGTGTGCGTTTTTATCATATTTTACTCTTTTACTTCTGTAAAGACGAGAACGTGTGACAAACTTGTGAAAAGTTATGTAAAGTTTACGGTGACAGTGCTCTATAAGAACGTCAATACCGATGATAGTTAAAGGAAATCCGTGCTGATAATTTTAATCTTAACGATGCTCTTCGGTCAAGAGGCGTTGATCGAGCTAAACGATAGACCACAAGAATATTAAACATTTATCATTCAAGTATTCAGGATCATATAATATAGCTAGTATACTTCAGCAAGTTCAATATCTAGGTTCCTTATAAATTCAAAAAAGTTCACCTTATATCGGCTATAAACATCTGCAGTATATTCCCTAAACTTAAAGAAAACGATCTTAAAGGGACTGCTAATGAGAAGCGAACGATTTAAAATAATGTAGTGCAAAACAGTTTTGCCCCGACGTGAAGATTCGCCTCAAGCGTTATCGAAAGCAGACACTCGTCAGAGAAGGGTTATGCTTTCAATGTAGCGCTTTCAAGGAATTAAACAATTAATTCAAGAGTGCACTGTCACCAATTGGACAGTTTCTAGAAGCTCTTGTTAATCGTAAATGAGTGGCGTGCCATCAGGATAATTCAACACCACACACAAACTTGATCACTGCTCAAAAATTATAGAATCTTGTTGGGATATGCTGCCACATCCACCACACTCGTCAGAGCTTGCGGCTTCAGACTTCCACTTGTTTTGTTCTCATCAAAATTACTCGGGCGTTATAACGTTCGATTTAGATAAGACAGTATTCCGTAGTGTTTTTTTAGCGATAAAGAAGGCAACGCTCACCGAAAGATGAGAAAAGGTTATCAAAGAAAATGGGCAATTAATTATTTAATTATCAAATAGTTTTGTAGTATAGTTAAGCTATTATATAAAATGTTTACCATTCGCTTTCGTTTTTTTTTGAAAAGATTCTTCACTGTCCACTTCTGGACACCCAAAAGGAAAAATACAATTTTAGTGTTCATGTATTATTTACTTTTCACAGTATCTAGGCACATTTTGCTTTGTCAGTTACAACAATGCTCTTATTGAGTAACGTGTATATTTTAGTAATTTTCTTGTTTATGTTATAAAATGTAATCACTTTGTAGTCTCACTTGGATGTAAAAATCTAATGAATCTTAAACATAACTCAACATACGCCTATTAATTAAAATTTCATTAGTTAAAGCATAATTATGTTTACGTACCTGACTGAGTTATACAGAATGAGGAGAATTACTTCGCTACTGATAACTTCATTCCAAATATTATAATCTAGGTAACACATCTTTCAATTCAACTCGCATATAATATTTTATTCGTCTACATTGTATACAGTCTTCCTATCTCGACTATTTATCGTTACACCTACGTTTCGTGTGGCACCTGAGAGACCAGAAATTAATTTCGAAAATCCGTTTAGGCCGTTGGTAAGTCATTGTTGTGAGGTATTCTTACTGTGGTCATAATATTCATATAAATATCTTATTATACTTGCACCATTCTTCTTGATTATGATGTATATTTTTGATGCATTCGTTATCCTTCCTAAGCTAATCTTAAGCTCACTATAAAGGCACCATTTCCATCCACAAACATTATTATAAAATGGTTTTCGGCTTTGTCTGGCTTTTTATTACTGAGCGCTTAGAATATTTTAGTGCATAGTACACAAAAAATAATTGAATGATATTTGCGAAGTACATACGTACACATATCCCACCCCTCCCACATACACACACACACACATACATACATATATATATATTATATATTATAAGTACTTTATATATCATATTTTCTTATTACTATATTTTGAAATAAACAGAAATTTGAAGTTCAATTAAACAAACACATAGCATTCATTAAAAATATTTTAAATTACGAATTAATGTTAGAATTATAGATTATCATTTGCCTTAAAGAGAATATATAATAAAAAAATTCCAAGAGATTTAAAGAATTGTAAATTCTTTACCGCGATTTTTATTTACAAACTAATGTTTCTTAACATTTTAACTTGCGATAGATTTTAAAGAACTTATACCTGTTGCTATGTTGTACTTCAGAATATAAAAATATATTATTACTAGGTCGATATATTTAAAGTGAAGATACTATTTTCCACATAAATAGGGGACAATATTATGCAATTTTTGAAATAAAAAGATGAATTTGAAATGACATTAAGTCAGCTCATCTGTATAATGCATGACTCATTATTTTGTTTAAGATCAGGACCAATAATTTGGCGATGTCTGTTTCTATGGATTAACACAATCAGTCCTCACACAAAAATTTTTTCAGTTGTCGATGTTGTTCGTTGAATTTTTTCAGTTCAAGATTTCTCTAACAACTGATTCAATACACTACTCGGCGAAGGAAAAACATCTCTGGCTCGCATAGACTTTTAACCACTGCCTCCGTGAGTCCTCCTCAAATAGTCAAGCCCGGTTTCACCGAGGGCTTCTCGACTCCCGCGGTACCAATCTTAATCGCAACTGATGGTATGGTTCGATATGCAAACATACTGTCAATTTCGCCGCCTGCCAACAACGGTTTGATGAGCCAAGCTTGGGTTCATGATATTACGAAAGCCCAAGAGCAATGCTAGGACACACGTACGGCACCTCTGTGAACACACTCAATGCAACACGATTTCTTCTCGGCTTAATAACTGATTTAACAATGATTTTTCTTTCCGTTCCCCCACCTGCATATATAATTTTCTACGATAAACTTCCAGCCAACTTTGTCGAGGTTTTCAAAGTTCAGGAATTTGTCTCTAATTTAAATAGGCATGCTTACGTAACTATCTAATACAATATTGTTTAGTTTAGTTCAGTTATTTGATTAATACAGATGTATTTCCATACCACTGATCTTATGACCATGGAAGACACGGTTAAATCACAAAGACCTATTATTTTCTTTTTATTCAAAGAGATGTAAAACTAGAAATCGCTAAGCGTCTGGAGAATGTATTTAGCGTGTTTATCGTTTTAAAGCTGACAGAATATCACGATCCGTGCAGTGAACGCCCGACTACCTCTGTAAATAAAAGAAATGTTGCAGTAGCACTCTCTACAGCAGTAGAGAGCCTACTCAAAGATGGTAGGATATTCGTGAAATTAATGGTAGTGCACGACTACATGGCAGAGACATGAACTTTTATAATTTTAATAAGGAAGTGAATAAGGTAAGCCCACTGGGCTGTTGGGACCTGAACACATTCTAATCTTTTATCTGGCCCACTACGCGAGCGCTTTACAAAAAAAGGTGCTGGGAAGTTGCATAAGTGTCTGCTACTGCAACAGGATAATGTAAGACCTCATATTGTACTATAAATTACTTCTGCATCCACCCTATTCACTAGATTTGACTACTAGTGATTTTCGTCTGCTTCCATATTTGACAAAACAATTACGAGGTGTTCTATTTTAGAGCTTAAGTGAGATAAAATTTGCTATAAATAAACGGAAAATTGGCTGTAGTTTGGATAAGTGTATATAACTAAATGGAGATTATATTGAAAAACCACATTATAATTTTGATTAGCAGAATAAAAAAAATATAGTCAAGTTCCTAAAAATTTGAAAATATCCCTTGAATATTGAATTTTATAAATGTATAGTTAACATCAAATACTTAATTTTATAGCAGTAATTCCTTGTTATTCTGTAAATGTATGAAAATCCGTTATATCAACTGTTTGAAATCTTTTATACCTTAGAAGACCATGAAATTTTTTAATACACACTTAAGTTCATACTATAAATAAATTAGATGAAACCGTTGACAGATCAGATTACGTTTTTCTGACAAATGATTACTAACAAATCTTTCAGTTTAAAAGATAAAAAATTTATTGATAAAGAAAACCACGATATATGTTCAATGCTTCTCTAAATTATTCTATTGTGTGGGTTCGATTTTTAAAATAACCAGTTTTTTAAGTGTGGGTAAACAAAATGGTATAGGAATGTCAAATCAGAGGATCACGGCCAAAAATCTACTATGCGATTACCAAAGAATAGGCAATAATTTCATTGATTGCCTTGTATTATGAATTGTTACATTTTCCTTTTGGAAATATATCTTGCGAAGTTCAATAATATGTCATTGATTTAAAAATCATCCTCATTAATTATTTCAATATGTTTTTGTATTCAAAATATTATTAAAGAATATTGGACCAATAATCTATCTACGAGAAATAGCAAGCCAAATACCTATATTTTGTGAATGTATAGGACTACAATAAATTCATGTGAAATTTCATTAAATTAGGTACGCATTATCCGTCTGTTGAAGAACCAAATACATGGCTTTCTACAGTATAAATGTTTCGAACCATATGATATTTCTAACCATAATTTATTCTTAAACATTTATAGTATTTAATTTTTGTAGATATTTAATAATTTTATAGTATTCGGATATACACAATAGGGTATAAGCTGGATTGCAATTCAGAATAATGAAATGTAAGTTTGTAGCTTACGGGTAAATTTAAAGTGTTATTTGACAAGTTGTGAAGTATTTAAAAACAATAAACTTTCTTTATTAAAACAAAAAATAATTATGGAAAGAAGAATGTGAAAGAAGAATAGCAGCAATCGCTTTACGTATGTAAGTGTGTCAAATTGTTATGCTTTTAATTCGGTACGAAAGAATACTACAATAAACAAATTACCCGTAATGCTAGAGATTCTGATGAAATTGTTTCTCCGGTGATGGTATGGCTAGAAATTTCACAGTATGGAGGTGGACCAATTCATTTTTGTGATAAAATGTTAAAACAGGTGCAAAAGTGTTGTAAACCATCCACACAATCAACGTTCAATAATAAGCGATGAATATTCTAGCAGGATTCAGCACCACCTCATAAAGCAAAAAAGTACTCAGAATTACTTATAAAGAAATTTACCCAATCTTATTGGACAAAAAGATTGGCCATCATAGTGCCTAGATTTAAATTCTCTTGATTATCTCCATTTTTGGGGGAGAAAATCTGTGTTAATCGAAGAAGTTTGGACAGTTTATAGAAATTCAAAATAATAATACATGCTGTTGATGAATGGTCACAAAGATTAAGAGCTTGCGCATGAAATGCACATTTTTTTAAATTACAGTAGAATATGAAGAAGACAATTTTGAACATATTGCATGTGTTCTTGAAGAAGGCAGTGTTATGAAATACAAGTCTAAGAATATGAACTACGAGTATATAATTAGCTTAAATAGACCGTTACTACGTGGGATGTATTTTAAGTTTTGCATAGTGAGACATAGAGGACGCCATTCAATCAGTCATATATCAGTACTAAAAATTAACCTCCATCTTTAGTTAAAATAACACCAAAGTTTCTGTACGATACATGCACTGTTGTAGCTACAACGAACTGTCAAGGTTGACAAGTTAGTTGAAAAATGGAATTAAACCGAGAACATTTTCGCGGAATAATTTTTTATAATTTTCGAAGGCAATTATCTCAACAAGAATGCCTCACTGAGTTGGTTTCTGTTTTCGGCAACAAAGCACCATATCTGTCAACAATTTCTCGTTCGTATGGAGAATTCAAATGTGGATGGATTAGTCTTAGCGATGATCCAAGGGCAGATTCACCAAAAACGACAGTCACACAGTAAAACGGCGATGCTGTGCTCGAGATCATTAACGAAAATCAACATGTGACGTATGGCAAGATTTAGGTAACATTTCAAAGATCTCAAATCAAAAAATTTTCCGAAAAGAATTGTGTGTAAAAAAATTAGTTTCGCGTTGGATACCTCATGTGTTAATCAAAGACCAGAAAGCAGCTAAAGTGAAAATAACTCAAGATCGCTTCAACTCCGGAAACTCTAAAAGCACATTCGACATTGTCGGTTGATGAATTTTGGATTTATTCACACGAGACAGAAAATGAACGCTAGTTGTCTGTTTGGGTGTTTCAAGGTAACGTTTGTCTCGAAAGCCGATAGCTTAGAAAAACGAACCTCCAACAGCGAATCATTCTCCACTAAGACCATGCAAGTTCCCACACAGCACGAAAGGCAATTGAATTTTTAACGCAACAAAACGTCGAATTGGTTGGACCATCCTTCGTACAGTTCGGACCTACGTCCCAACGATTAGCTTACCTTTCCGAAAGACAAGAATGTCTTATTCCAGTTTCATACGCAAAACTTAAAAAACAACCCACGTACCATAATAATAATACATTTTCTTTTCATTTCAAGTTAAATTTAAAATTAATTGGTTAACATATATTTCATTTACGATTAAATAAAACACGTTTTTGTTATTAATTCATTTAAAGGAGAAAATATTTTAATTAGCGTCATACCTTCAAATAAAATACACGGCGTAGGCATTTAAATTAAAGAAACTTTCTAACTCTTGCTAGATACGTACAACAAGATAAATTGGTCTTTTAAACTATATAATACACAAAGCTATCGTTTTAAGTGTTAAACTCCAAACATATTTCCATACCATTATCATATATTAAAGTTGATTAAAAAGTCTTCAAAATTCGTGACATCTTCATTCGTTTCGTTGGCGCTCAGTTTCGTATAAAGCTTCAGACCATTTGTTTATTTAAATCTGGGTAATTTTTAATGCAGTCACTTTAAACGGATACATCTTTGTAAGTTGTCGCTTTGTCATTGCTTCCTTTAAAAACGTTAGCTTTACAGATGTTATCTCTCTCAACCGATTCTCGCTGACTTTGGTTTTGTGATACTTCTTTCCATAAGCTTTTACAACCATTAAATCAAATTATCACCATTTGTCACAAATCGAACACGCAATTAGATTGGTTTGATATGTATGGCCAGAGTTTTGGTATTTTACACATTAGAGCAAATCAAATATTTGTTATAGGTTTTCGTATAAGAAATTTTCACATTTTGTTAAAATATCAATAGATATTTATGTTTATGTTATCTGGTAGAAATATTGCTATACTACAATTATAGTTTATATTATATTAAACCATAGTGAATATCCATAGGCATTGATCTATGTGTCTAATTCTAGTTAAATTCTAAAATCTAGAGGAATCCACAAAATTTCAGTGCATATATAACTGAAATTTTGTGGTTTAGACACAGTGCTTTTTGATATAATTAAACAATAGTATTTTACTGTTTCCAAGTACCCTGAAAATTCCTCACAGAAATTTAAAGAATTTTCAGATATTTGGAAACTTACGTTGATGTAAAAGGTGATCACTTTTTATTTTAGTTTTAATTAGATTAAATAAGTGCTGATAGGTGTTATTTTATGTTGTTTTGTTTATGCTGTTTATATTTCAGGAATAGTAAACAAAAAAATTTTTGTTATCGAAAATAGTTTTATTGTTTTTCAAAATACTCTCCTTGAAAATCAATGCAGTTCAGCATTCGTTTAAACCATTCCGAAAAGCATTGCTGCTACTGCGAAGGCGGTATTTCCAAAATGTGAGTTTTGAATGCCTCAACTGCTCTTCCGACGTAGGAAACCATTGACCACGAAGTTTATTCTTCACATGTGCGAACAAACAGAAATCACAGGGTGCTAGATCAGGGCCGTACGATGGATGGTTCATGAATTCAATGTTTTGCCCGATCAAATATTCAACGACTGCTGTTTACTACTGGGCTTATACGTATAGATCCAAGATTCATTACCTACGACGACTTTATAAATGTTCTTTGAAGAACCGCCATTGTATTCTTTTTGTATTTCTTGGCACCAATCGACGCGAGTCCTTTTTTGAGCGGTTGTCAAATTATGTGGTACCCAACATGAACACAGTTTCTTAACGGATAAATGTTCATGCTGGATCTTATGCACGCTGGTGTTACTAATACCTAGAGATGCTTCGATCTCACGGTATGTCACATGACGATCTTGCATTATCAATTCAGACACTGCATTAATGTTTTCCGACACAACAATATTTGTGGGACGACCTTCACGAAATTCATCATTCAAAGAACGCCGTCCAAGTTTGAACTCAGTATACCAACAATATAATGTAGTTTTCGATGGTGCTTCATAACCAAATAAAGAATTCAGCTGGTCGATGCATTCTTGTTGAGATAATTCACGGAGGAAACATATGAAAAATAATCGATCGAAAATGTTTTAAAGTAACTTGCAACAATATAAATAGCGACCGGATAATAAAACTGTCAAGGTAAATATATTATCAAAAATGACAAACTTCACGAAGCAATCATCAGATCGGCGGCAACACTGACAGTGTTGCCAGTTCCTGAAATATAAACGGCTACCCTTGTATATATATATATATATATATATATATGTAATAGAATTTTTATTATAGGAGCCTCTAAAAACATCAATACAGTATTAACTTTCAAAATCATAAGAAGCTTAATTTAGATTCGTGGAAATTATGAGGGTTAATGAAGTAAAGGTATTTTGTAAATTAAAATTAGTGGGAAAATAAGATAGGATAAAAATGTAATTATGTTATTTATTAATAGGATGGTACATGGAATATTTTACTATTTTACTAATTTTTAAGACATGACATTCTTAGGAAAACTAGAATACGTCATTTCTATATTTCACGTAGAATATTTTGTAAAATTTCTTTTACGAGCTTTTAAAAGCATTGTTTTGTGACAGTCAAGTAAGAAATCTGAAATGTTGTTTTTATTCAATATATATATATAGGAAAAATAAACTTATATTTATTAAATTTGAGGTCGGAGAATTCAAAAATATATCATAATAATTTTGCAATTAACATATCATCAAATGACCCTTTTTTCATGGCCAAAAAATATTGAACGAGCTTTCAGCAGTCTCTCTGCTTTCATCTTCAGGTTGTAGTTGTTGCTACTGTCGTTCACAGAAAGATTTTCTCCAATTGTGACGTTTCGATATATCAAACGCAATTAAAACTTGAATACGCTGCAATCGAATGGATGACTCATTATATATTCTTCATTCTTGCTTTGAGGTCTTCGTAATGGGCAGAACAGAAATTTTAGTTGCGGTTGGAATGTATTGCGTAACTACTATATTTGGATTGCGACCAGCGTGTACATCTCTTACATTAAGTTAACTTTTCAATTGTGTTATAGTTGATAGCCATCTATGAAAAAGTAGCGCTTTCGATGAACGCGATTAGTCCCGTTTGCTCATGCTCTCCTGTCTCTTATTAATATCTATTGTTTTTCTTTCCTATTCTAACAAGCTTAATATGCATAGTTGGACTTTTCATTAAATTGTATTAGAGATGACGTATATTGCGTTTTTTTTTTCGAAGGGGTATTTTGAATCTAAATAGAACGAAACCGCTTTTTATAGGTTTTATTATCATACCACAATAATTCAATTAAATAATTCTTACGTAAACAATTTCTAATAGCTATTTAAACTAACATTTACTACTTTATATTGACACACATTATATGTATAGTAGTTATAGTTATGTAGTAGTATAGTTATCGCATTATATTTTCATTTACCTACAAAAGAAAATAATTCTGAAATTAAGACTTCTTTTCGGTCACACTACATTCGTGATTGTAATTTTGGATTTGTGATAATATGACATCTAGATATGTAGAATCTATCTCATTAGTATTTTATATTGGAAGTCCCACGAACAATAAAAAGTCGCCATCATTTAGTTTGTAATAAAATTCGAGTTTACCTGTAAATATATGACAATACAAAAGACTGTTGCCAATGCGAAATTAAAAAATCTCATGCGAAACTTCAACGCAGAATTTTGAATATTTTGTTCATACATGTAAGTTTTGATAATTGTGAAAAATATGTGTATAAATTTAATTCAATTTAATATTATATCATTATATTGTATTATCATTAATGGAATTCTAAATATAAAAAACCAGTGATTTAAGCATGTACATATAATATCTTAAATCTATTATGGAACAATTAATATTACAAAACATTGTTCTTGTCCAAAATATTTTCGGATTTTAGTTAGTTTTATATATATATATATATATATTAATGTTGATGAATATTGATAATTTTTTTCTGAGTAGTGTCTATATATTGTATATATATATATATATATATATATATATATATATATATATATATATATTAATGTTGATGAATATTGATAATTTTTTTCTGAGTAGTGTCATTAGGAAAGATATGTTTATATTTTCAAAAATTTTGGAACTATTTTCTTTAAGATAAGAAAAATCTACTATAATATAACACTGTGACTTGAGACATTTTCTACCTGTTAGAACATTACAAAATTAAATCATATTTACTTTTACGTATGAAATACATTTGAATGTTTTCCAATACATATATACATATATATATATATATATATATACAATTGAAATAATTGTTCATAATTACCCAATTACGCAGCGGAAAAAGGATTTTAATGATTTTAGTAATTTATAACATTTTAATTGACGCAATTATGAAGTAATTTCACATTTAATTCGTCTTATAATTGTTAATTTTATACGGTGCACCAAGGTTATAATGTAAATTTGTTGTCTCTTATATAACCCCGATCGATCATTAATAATAAAATAATTACCTGTAAATACGTTCGACGTTACTAAATATAACAAATATTATTAATTAGTTATTGCATTTATTAATTACTTTCATTAATGAATGTCAATATGTTTCTAAATTTAAACATGCTGGTGCGTAGATGATAAACTTTGTACCTGAGGCCATTTGAAGCCGGTTCTCCAATTGAATTAATTCCATTAGAGTTTTAAATTAATTTTCAATTCATTTGCTTAAAATACACTAGCTTCTTACAAATGTATTTCTAAATTTACTAGCTACTAAGGTAACAATTAAATGCAAATATTGGAGTTTCAAATTTGTTTTATCCCTTTCAAAACAAATTCAATTTAATGCAAATGCATTTGTCCCCACGAATAATCTAGTCATCGAAACACTTATTATAGACACTTTCCGATTCTCAACTTCTGCGAATTTTATTTTAAGATTTTACTGGATTCAGAACCTCTTCTATGAAGTGATAATTTAATTTTGAGGAGTAAGAAAAACCACAAGGGGCTATATCTGACAAATACGATACTTGATCGATGACATTCGTTGAATTTTTTGTAAAAAATTACGCGTCATGGTCAATGTACAAGACGGCGCATTGTCGTATTCCAAAATCAAAAATTATTTTTCGACAAATCTGATTTTTAATGGCGACATTCTCACTGTTAACGCAGTTTCATGGATGTTGGTTCGATCAAGCAAATCTTCAGCGATTTGTTTGCTGTGTATTTTTTTGGAAGAAAAATTCAGCGCCTGCACAAAGTGTGTTTCGTCGCGTCTTTTGCCCAATGTACCAACTAGAACGGCACGAACGTATCCGTGAAGCATGTTCAGATCCCACACTCCTAAGTTTAAACACGAATTTTCCATTATAATTTTCCTGACTTTCGCGTTATTTTTTCAATGGAAAATGTTGAAAGTCAACTGGAATAAGATAAGTTCTCAACTACTTTACAACATTCTTTGAACGTCTTCTACCACTCGATCATCATGAAGCGAACTTACCATAGACCGTCCCCAACATTTTTAATAATTCAGAATAAGTAATTTAGTTTGTAACACAAAATTTGAGACGAACGCTTTGTTTGATATTTATATCGATTTCAAAAATTCCACAACACATTTTAGTCAACTAAAGAAACAGCAGTTGCAAAGAAAATGGTTGACGGATCGCGCCAAAACCCTTTATTAATACCAATTAGATACATTGCTATCAACTTACAGCTAAAAATTATTTTCTTTCCATTTACGCAGGCTTTCTAAATGAACAATTCCCAGTACTTGTATAACAAAATGTTTATGAGTGTACTGTCGTGAAACGTTCGAGAAAATACCCGTTCCAGAACAAGAACATTCGCAACTTGCCAGCCATATATGCACATATATCAGCAACCGAGATCGTGAGTGATCACAAGTAGCGATACTGCATTTATACACGAAGACCGATATTGATACCCAATTTTAATTAGATGTTTGTAATTAGCGAAATTATTTATTCCTAGAGTTATATGTAATTTGAAAATGGCGATGAGTTCAGCAAATTCTACAGTTCCGGAAGTTTCTGTCTCGTGCCCATCAATGGAAAATATGAGGTGCACGAAACAACGTGTATTTGCATTCATAATCTATTTTTCGAACAATCGTTCCTACGTTACGGTGCAACATGCGTTTTATGTTCACTTTTACCATTCCTATAACATTATTGTCGCTATTCATTTCGGGTGTATTGTAACGTACCGACTCAAGAAATAAACTTGGAGAGTGGGGTTCTCAATTAATCAATTCTAATAGGGCGCCACAGTATTGTTACCCTGAAAGCCCTAAGCCAAAGCAAAAAGTAAAAGATGGATCAATAAAATACGTTCGGTATTTAGTTAACCAAGAAAAAGAAAGGAAGGGGTCCTCTTTATGGCAAAAAAAAGTTAAGCTCTATTACAAGCATAATGAATTTTTTCAATTATTTTTGAAATAAGCGGTATTTAAAAAAGATATGTTTAATAGATAGGTATATTAAAAAAGAAACGTCTACGTTACAGTTCGAATCTCTAATTTCTTATCCAGCTTATACATATAGTTGGTTCACACTAGTGGAACAGAAAAAAAATTCTATAATATACATATGTGCCACTTATTGGACACTTTCCAACAACAAAAAAAAAACTAAGAAAACAATAACCATAACTCACATAAAAAATAATATTTAATGTAATTGACTTCATGACGAAGTTAACTGTGGTCTATGTAGAGCAAAACGATTATATGAAGGAGAAAAAATTGTTGTGATTAGCTAACAGTTTACAGATTAATTGTCAGCTAGCAAAAATTAACAGGTTTGGGTAACTGTTCAACGAGCCCTTAATTAATATAGAGTTAACAAAAAAATATAAATAAATAATTGTATAAATATCTTCAATTTAATCAGTTTTCCATTAAATTGAAACATGAATGTAATCAGTAGCTTAACCCTTTTAAATTATCCCGTAATTAAACTGAATGGTAACATATAAACTGAACAGATAATTCCACAGTTGTATGAATCAAATATAAATAACAATAAACTAGTTAACTAAGAATAATTACGAACGTCTTTGATCCCTGGCTTTATTTGAATTCCTCGAAGTCTCGCCGTAAAGTAAGATGCCCAGAGAGTTTCGTTAAGCCTTAAGACTGCAGATTAAGCACTATCTTCTTAATCAGGGGATCTTCATACACACATTAACTCAGTCCATTCGATAATTAATAAATTACCAAAGGTAGGAAAGGGAAGAATCCTAAAGTTAATGTAGAAAAGAATAAGTGAAAAATTAAGCCACTATGTATACAAAGTTTATAAATTACATATGTCACGGTTGGTTTTGAGGGTTAATTAATGAGAATAAGATCGTCGCTTTAGTAAGATGGCAATATTAATCCAACGAACCTCCAACCACGTGTCGAGGTTTATCGAACTAACTGACACAATTCAATTATAAATCGATAAATTAATCGATCGGCATAGTATTGTCCAACGTAATCGTTACTAATTTCAAGGCAATGTGGTACGTTATGTCCAATCGATATTCAAAAATGAATTTTTAATGACGCGAACAATGGTAGGTTTCTTAATTCTCGACATGATATCAACTAAAGAGAGCGACATCAGCAGCCATTTAACTTTTAAGCAACTCAGTGTGTGATTAGTTAAAAAAAAATAAAAGCAGGAAAGAGCAAAATACCAACTCATTATGGTGGCAATTAATTACAAAACACTGGGAATAATTCCAAATAAATATTATGACTATAGTCATTCAAATCTATTACTTAAAATAAAATTTAAGACATTGGAGAGATTTATAACTCGTTGACAGTATTGCTATAAATTTAAAGTGATAGATACAAAAAGGCGATAAGAGTAACCAAGAAACCAAATTATTCCCAAAATTTTGCAATTCCACAATGTACAGGTGACCACAAAATATGAACAAGTTAAAATTGTAAATGTAACAATATACCTCTATCCTATCTAGTTCATTCTGAACTAATTCATTTCAAAACCTCTTTTTCTCGCCATAGTTTCAATCCTTCCTCAAAAATAATTGTCTTTTTTACAGAAACGTGCTTACTTCGACTTCAAAGACAATGCGACTGAACTTTAGAGAATGAGAATCATAAATAGTAACATTGTGATATCCACCTTATCTCTTTGACTGAATTTATAACCTTGGATGAAGAATATTCTGTTAGTACTGAACTTTACAACAATGAGGTGATTATTAATCCAAATGTTGATATATCTTTCTTCCATCATTTTAAGTAGAACAAATATAAGAAATTGTAAATGAAAACATAGATAGAACACACTGATGGACAGAAAAAATAAAAACTGCGGAAAACCCAATGAAAAAGTACCTGAGGAGAGGAGCGTTCAACAATACAAAAAATACAAACAAGAAAGAAGAAAAGTAAAAAGAATCAAAACAGAAAAATTATAGTCATGGAGAGACTTTGCACAGAAAATGAGGGAATTACGGAAGAAGAACAGATCATTGGGAGGTGAAGAGGAATATTACAAAGAGGCATTAAAGGGCCATGAAGTAATACAAGTAATAATTCAAGAAGGAGAACTTGCAAAACAAGCAATAATTAAATCAAAAAATGATGCAGCATCTGATATTAAAGTATCACGAATAAAATGTTAAAAACATTACTATACGAAGCCAGCTTACCTAAAGACATTAATAAATAGAAACATGGAAACAGGAATAACCCTCAAAGACTGGAAAATAGCAATTATCTTTTTATATACAAGAAAGAAAATAGGCAGGGATGCAATAATTATAGAAACATTGTTATTAAACAGTATTGCTCGAATCTTTGGAAAAACGACTCCTTGAGAAATTGTAGGAAACACTAGAAGATACTCAATTTAGCTTCATGGGTCTGGAGCCAAATTGTGTAACTTCTGATGTAGAGGAGCCCAAGATGCATTATTTATTGTTAAACAAGTATAGTAGATAAAGTATAGAGAGAACCGAAAAATCTGCGCACGTGCTTTATAGATTTAAAAAATGTTTTTAATACAATAAAGAGAAATTATGTATGGAACATCTTGGAAACATGTGGTATAAATCAAAACATAATTGAAAGTGTAAGAAATTTATACAAGTTATGTTAGAGCAAAACGCGGGGTATCAAATATGTTCAAAACAAATAAAGGAGTAAGACAAGGAATCCATACTGAACTCAGTACTATTCTCATCAATAATAGATAAAGTTAAAAATAAATCCAAAGGATACGAAATGGGTTACCGTATGATGGAAATAGTGGAAAATGCTGAAATATGCTACATGAATGATATTCGCAGAGGATGAAAAGATCTTGAACAGAAATATATATATATATATATATATATATATATATATATATATATATACATACGACAAAACACTCCGGCAATATATTGTGGAAATTAACAAAGAGAAGACTAAAACTATGATCATGAACAAAGTTTAAGTGCCTAGAAACAATCATTTTTAAAGCTTATTAGGATTATAGAATTCTAGGAAACAAAGACGTACTAAAAGAAACAAGAACAGACTATTTAAGAAAATGGTCTTCCCATATTGATACATAGCTCAGAATCATAAACAACAGAAATACACAGGTAAAAGATTTAGGCAATGAGATATGGAAAATTGAAAACGAAACATGTTTAGACCACATTGGAAATGACAAAAACTAATCACGCGACCCGTAGAACAATGTATAGAAAACAAACAGTTATGGTTTGGTAATATAAAAAGGATAGGTAGCAAAAAGATAACAAGAATATTCGAAACAAAAACAACTTTGGAGGACAATAGAAAAGTATTGAATGGAAAAAAAATACAAAAAATGCTACCATAAACAAAAAATCGGAATATTGGAGAAAATTCTGGAAAAGAGGCTCGCAAGATAGCTCAACTCCTCATTGCCTATACAAGATAGAAGACAACGGAATTAAGTAAGTAAATGTAACAGATGAAAAATAATGGTATTAAAATCATTTGATTTCAATACAATTAAGTCAGCGAAAATATTTTAATTAACTGAGGGAGAATGTGTTTAATATTAAGCTACGTTTACTCCTTTATGTTATACTGTGAATCTCTAGTGGATGGGTTGCATAGACGATGTCTAAATATTTCCATCACTGATTCGTTATCAGGTTCTCCAAAACGAATATGTTCCAACTATAATTGTTCATGTGAAGAACGTAACAACATTGTCAATTTTTTTGGTGTCACTGGGTATATTGCCTCTATAGTTTTGTAATTGTCTGTTCAACCGACAGAGAAAATTTCAAAAATGACATATTATTTTTAAAAATTTCTCTACGTTTTGCTGATTCCAAGTACCATTTGCAATCTCATTCTTTGTAAATCATTAAATTCACATTACAAGCATTATATTTTGTGGAACTGCCATGGTGTATTAAATTGGGATGCCGACGTATATATTTAACAATGTGATGTATCACTTGTAACTTTTGCTTAACATTTTCGCTCATCTGTGTACAGTTGGATGAAGTAGCGATACATACTCTAAAAGCAACTCAACTAATATACAATTGCGCGATATAGCCGAATTGAATCGAAGACGCTACTGTACGTCGGTATAACTGACCATCTCTAGTTATGAGGTAGTGGGTTTAATATCATTATGCAATAATATTATGTTTCATTATGCTCTATCATACGTATGTATGTCGTTTTTACTTGTCTTTACAATATTTTGTGGAATTGAATATTGATATTCATTTTCATATTCTAATTGATATTGAATTTAATTTAAATTCATTGTTTTCGGCAAAAGGTATTTTAATAAATATGTATCATGTCAAAAAAATGGTAAATAATACTGAATAATAAGATGAAAATGGATGGCATTGTGAAGCAAAATTATTTTTATACTACCTTGTTTTATGTTAATAACGTAATAATAGCCATCATTAAACGATAACAAATAGTGACTAGTTCTCAAACACATAAAGCATTTTGAATATAGTTGTCAAAAGTTCAGAAAAAGCGAGAAGATATACATGCGCAATAATAAATAACCCGAGCGTATTATTTAAAATAATTCCGAACAAATAATATTGTCAAGTTAAAATATAATGTATATTCAACATGACGTCTACCTCTATCGGGAGTTTATATCTCTACCCTAACAGTGCTCATGTAAGGTGAGGTGTAATATTTTGTTCGGACCCCCTGTTGACCAGTTCGAAGTGATAATATAGTTTTTACAGCATCCACCAACTACATCCTTCTAGAAAGGAGTGGCATCGCATCAGTTTGTTTGTGTGCGCACATTAAAATATTTAATTTCGATTTAATCGGGATTTTACATCAATAAAAAACACATAAATTCTTTTGATATATGTGCATATTGAGCGTGGGCATAATAATTTAATCGCTTCGTTCGATACTATTAAGTACAAACAATGTGTATTTTATGTGTACTATATACTGGTTGATTACGGATTCCTTCTCTTATTATAAAACTAGAGTTTCAATCGTAATTATTTTATGAATTATGTTAAAATGTAAGCACCCAGTTTATTAGATTTTTCTATAAAATTACTCTGTTACTGTCGGAATCTATTATGAAAATATGTCTAAACAAAAGTGCTAATTTCTTAGCAATATGGTTATAAAGCAAGTATGTACACATACATAAAGTATGCTACTTATTTTTTATTTTATAGTATTTTCAGTTTGGAATTAGGCAAAATTAATAAATTCGACAAATCAGCCTTCTTTCGTAAATAACATGGGAAGCGAAGTGTCGATATGAGTCTTGAATAGCTTATTCTACCCAATGATTATATAAATAAAAATGTTTCACATAAATACAGTTATTCTTGAATATTAACTTTAGTTCAAGTTCAGTTTTAATGAGCATTTCGGGATGCAAATAATGAATATCATTCGTTTTACTTTTATTCTAACTTTCACTATTAGTTAGCTTAAAGTTGCGCCCCTATTTTAGTCCATTGTTTTTTATGAAAAACCCTTTGTCAAACACTTTCTATTTCATACGACTTGTTTTAAATAATTTGAAACATTTACTACTTCGGAATAGAATACACACCTAATGTACGACCTTGTCTCTTGTAATGCATTAGACGCGAGGAGGTTGTACGTAAAACGGCTTCCAAACTGTAGAACTCCTGATAGGAAAACTTTTGAATGGGTTGATAGGTGTTTAAGACAAATTAGTAAGAAATATCAGTTATTTATGGTAGCTGAATGTTTAAAACTTTGCCACCATTATTTTAAGTAAATTTAAAATATGTTCTGCTAATAGTGGTGTCCATAGAAATTGTCACATTGTTCTTTTAGAGGAAAATAACAATATTTTTCTCTAAACACAACATCTACAAAATGTTGTGGCTGTAGATGCTTCCACTACTAACCGAAGTCGCAGCTCAGTGTGATTGTTCCAAATATAATGTGTCGCAGCAACTATTAATGTTCTACATTAATAGTTGCTACAGCTGTACCACAACAAAAAAATTCATGCTCTTCGTCCAAATGATTTCTCTGCTAAGATGCATTTTATAACTTGTTGCTGGAACAACAAGGAAGTAATCAGAATTTTTTAAGTTTTACCCTCTACATGGATAAAGCAGGATTTGCCAAAATAATCATTAAATTAACTCACATAATTTCCATACTTCTGACGATGAAAACCTATATACCACAACCATCTTGAGATACCAGCATCAATTTCCTTCAATCGATGTTTTAGCACGAATCCTACGAAATTATTTCATTTGTTTATTCGTGTTACCTGCACACTTAAGGAGGCACTTTATTTAGCCCTTTTACAGAATACTCTGGAAGAGCTTCTAGAAAACGTTCTTCTGAAAATCCGACGTAGCATGTAGTCCAATGGTGCTCCTCTTCAGCTTAGTCTCGTTGTTCGAGGTCACATAAATAATGTGTATCCAGCCTATGAATTGGACCTATTGCTTAGTCTCCTCATATCACTTTATTTAAATTCGTTAGTATACTTTATAAAACTACAGTGGATACCGGGGAGGGCTACAAAAGAGTCTACTACGGATTCAGCAGTCTTCAAGAGTATATTAAAGCATAAGGAATTCTTTTATAAACATTTTAATTAAATCCTTATTTTCAGCTTTCGATTAAGTACTATAATAGTGAAATAAAAATAGCATTTCTTTATCACTAAAAATTACTATATCTCGAAAAAAAATGTGTAATGTATGTGATGTGTAACGTGTAATGTTATTTTTACATAAGACTTGCATTACTGAGAGATCACCCATATATTTTGGGATCGCTCTTGGAATACCTGATAATGTACATAGATGTTAGTATCGAACATTGGTACATATACAGGGCTACAAAATAGTAAAGTAGTGAGATATACGAAATATGTATATATTTGGTATATCTCATCATATTCAGAATTGTAGATATATTTCTATCAATAAAGTATTTCAAAAGATCTTTTCTTCTTATATTATATAAATATACATATAACAACGATATAGTTTATAGTTTTTTAAACAATCTTCGGTTTTCCTACTAGCAAAAACAGGTTTGACTTTTTAATTTTGGAAGATCGAAGCAAATAGCCAAAAATTAGAGGACGACAGCTTAAAAGAGATATTATAGTCGCAAAAAATATTAACAGTCCGTTCTTTATTTGCAATACAAATTCTGTTTGCAATTCTACCTTGGGCGGTTACCGTTTATTTCAGCAAGTTAAAGATATAAGATTAATATTTAACATAAATAGATTTTTTCCTTGGTGGACTAGATCAAATTGGAAATTTTATTTTCTTCATTCTAGAGACAAAAATCAGTTTCCCTAAACTCAAGTTTTTTTAAAGAACCAAGATTCTCTGAAGTAAATGTCAGTAAGCACGTCATTTCAAGAGTAATGACGAGAAGTAAAAATTTGGCGTTATTGTATAGTATTATTATTATATTCTTTCTAACTAATAATGATATACGAGTATATGACGGAAACTAAAATATATTTATTTATGTAAATAACAGCAGTAAAGTGTTTTACTAGAATATCAATTTAAGATTAAAAGTAAATTATAAATATCGTAGTTTGAAATACATTATTTGATGAAGTTTATACGATATAAACCTTTGGTGTTACGATCATTAAATAGTATTAATAGTATTAATTTAAAACGGCAGTATATAACATAATGGGAAAAGCAATAACATCATCAGTACTCGTAAATACCGCAAATTACTAAATCATTGAATATTTAAATATACTTAATTACAATTGCAAATCATACACAATTATTTAGCAATTTCAACAGAAGTGGACATACAGATTTACATAAATGTTTCATGGAAATTAATGTAAACATATGTATATAAATGTATAGATGCATATATCTATACATTTATAATAGAGAATCTACGAATAGACAAGAATGGAATCTAGCAAATTTACTGATATTAATTACATTTATCTTAACTTATTGCTTAAAGTATTCGTTTGAAAATTAAATTTAGATCTCTCGTTTATTAAAGTCCAATGCATAGAACTGTTCGACTATCATCCAAATATAATACGTTAAACTAATACAATACATTTCTCTCATAATCTTAAATTATAAAAATATTGCACTGTGTCTGCACATACATACATTGCCTAAATATAATAATTTGAATGAAATAAATTTTCTAGTACCATATATGCAAGTATACGATATTAAAAATGCATGGTTCTCTATACCACTTCTATCTTTGTATTTTTACGCAGAGGGACTTAATTAAACAGTGAGCTCGCTAGTGTATTGTATTATAACTGAAACTTTTGTAATTAGTTTCTGTTCTTAACTCTCAGCCCTAAAAAATAAAAAAATTACCTACTGCTAAAATCGCAAGTATACCTTCAAATAGTACGCAAAAGTAATTATTTAAAAAGGCGATACCTTGGAGAAATGAAAGTTAAAGAACCATTACTCTCCAAAATTCTCAAAATATAGTTTGAACCAAACACAAACGAAGAAATATCGCACATTCGAAGTCTCAATTTGAGTAGTATAGTTCAGTAAGATGGCAACGTGTCTATTAGAAACAAGAGTGCTGTGTGTTCGCAGCCGACAGTTACACTTGGAGGGCAAGTATTTTTATTTGGTATGGGGCAAAAAGTGATATAAAAATAATTATCAATGGCTTTAACTCCAATAATTGATTGTATTTGATTCTTGTAAGGATATTTACTGTCTTTATCAGCAAAACACCTTTTTTAAATTTTGATATAAATGTTTTGTAAGAAGGTAATTTATCCTACAACACAAAAACGTAAAATTAAAATGGAAAGGAAAAAAATCAGCTTTCAACTTAGCTACCATAAAACTCACGAAACAAATCTAGGATTATATCAAACGAATATTTGAAAGTATCGCACCTCGATCGTCAAAATACGAAAGCTTACAGCAAATCTGACAAAAATTAGCGAAATATGAATCAGATCATGATTAGTGGTTGCCGATAGTGTTCTTAGGCGAGTAAGTATGGACCATAAAACTTGTTCCACTTTTTCTAATATATCGTGATGCTCTCTGGTTTCTTAACTTCTATAGACTCTATGTAATTTTGGCGCTGTTTCACCAGTTCTTATACTTAAGTCTTAGACATTCCATCGTGTTATCCCGTCGAACATCAGATCCATTTCCTCTAGGGAATTGACCTACTAATTTGAATATCGTTATCCATGTAAATGAATTTCGCTCATCCTTGCCTTCCTGACTTCGATTTTTGCCTAGCAGTTTAAAACCTTTCACGTGTTCTTTTATACTTTTTCTTGGTTTTGCTATGTATCCGTCTATACTGTTACCATGAGCCTAGCTAAATGCAAGGGGATTGTGTCTGGTACCCGCAATAACTATTCTCACTTCCGCGCGGCACGCAACTTTTGACACGTTATTTTACTCGCAGTTTGAACTTGTACTCACGCGCTGACTTCTTTGGTTAAGTAACATTATAATAAAGTATTTGTGAATAATACTTTTTTATTTTTTCCTTGAAAATTTAAAAATTTTTTTCACTATTAGATTTTTCTAGAAAATCTAAAAATCTAAAAACCAATTTTTATACTGCCGTACAAAATACTTATAATTAATAGTAACAATTAAAGCAGTACAAGACATATATATATATATATACTTCTTAAATTTAATATGTATTCATATTGGATATAAACGAGTTATCAATAGATAGGCAAGTCCATATGTTGAAAAGAGAAATACGTCTTTCTAAGTATGTTCTTTAAGTGACATGCTTTACTTTATCTCGCTACTTGAACATGTCACTGTAAACTACTACAACTTCAGTCATTTTCTTCCTTTCATATAATAATGCATACACCTACTTACTATCGCGACGTAGACATTTGCAAATTTACAATTACAAATAGATTTTAAAAAATACGAAGGCAGTACAAAACACATTAAAGTTTCTTGATACTTTTTAAATTTTATAATAATACACTGCTCAAGACAACTATATTCTTACAATTGAAAATAAGAAGTAATACCACAATATAACATCTACAAATACTTCTATAAACCAGTTTCAACCTTTTTAAATAAGAAAACGAATATACAGGCGTACTTTAAAATGTTTTCGTATGTATGTCTTAAAACTATCCTCCGTCAGTGTTTAAAAATTCATCTCTGTGATTAGTAGTGAAGATCGGAAACTCTCAAAAGTAGAAGCTTGGAGATCAATGGTTAAGTGTAAAAACGTAACAAAACTTTGCCAAAGTGTTTGAAGTCAATCAAAGCGTCAAATCAATAGGTGATCGATGCCTGTCACAATTGGCATGTAGAATTACGTCCCTAGTGTATACATATATATATATATATATATATATATATATATATATGTATATATATATATATATATATGTATGCTATTCCAATAGAACAGTTGGATTCATTTCATGGGAAAACCTGTTGCACGAAATATACTATCAAGAACGCTTTTAGCATTACAAATTACTGTTAAAAAAGAATGGAATAATATTCCCCATGAAATTTTCGACATGTTAATTCAGTTCTATGCTATTAAGATGCCAAATGGCTTTAGGTGTCCAAGGAGATTATACCCACTATTAATTTGTATTTTTTTGACAGAATTATTTCTAGAGCTTCTGCAAAATGTATGTAAAGTTTAATATTTTTGTATCTTTCCTACAGTCAAAATGTGACATTTTGTACTTTCCCAAGAAGACCACATTAAAACAGTTCAAATAAATTAATATGTAATAGTATAGTACTCAAAACACAAAGTATAGTAAAACAAAAAGAAATGATAAATTAACTATTATTAATTTATTATAATTTTTGTGACGTATCCGTTAATCACATTGTGAAAGAAATACATCTTCTGACTGCTTGAATTGTATGTATTACTAACTATACGAATATAATTGTTTATAATTTGTTCAAAATGTTTTTTGTTATATTTTTGTTTTTCATTTAACGTACATGAGTTTTTATAATTAATGCTAGGAAATATTCCGAAGACATAATAAAGAAATTTTTTAAAAAGAAAGGAAACTACTTTCAAAATCTCATAAATTATGTACTTTTATGTAGTCCGCGTCACTGCATGACTTCTGTGGATGCATCAGAAAATTTTCGTTCCTATGAATCCAGAAATGAAAATAATGTGTTAATTATAACAAGAACATGAATACCAGGTTGTTCAATAAGTTTCGTCGTTCGATAAGAGATAGCGCTATTAGGTTCATTTTAGGTTCGTCGTTTTATTTTTCTAAAAATTCTACTAGTTTTTTATGAACACGTGTAATGTTTTCTCATTTTATATTTTTTCATTGGCATATTTACAGGTGTCCAAAGCTGATGTGTCACAGCAATTTTTTACAATGGAAAAAATTAAATATCATGCAGTGTAAAAATTCTTATTTTTGGAAGATGTAGCACTAAAATAAATTCATGAACGATTGTTAAAAGTATATAAGGACTCTTCATCTTCGCTTAATGCAGTAGAAAAGTGGGTTAATGAATTTGGAAGTGGTTGTACAAGTCTTGAAGATGATCCACATGAAGAACGTCAAAAAGTTCATCAACACCAGAAATCGTAGCAAAGATACAGGATATGGCTTGGAAAATCGTCGATTAACCGAGAGAGACTTAATAGAAGCCCCAGGCATCTCATTAGACAGTGTGAACAATATTTTGGCTGAAGTTTTGGGTTTCAGAAAAATATGTGCAAAATGGGTGCCGCATTCGCAACTATTCCAACTGTGGAAACACACCTAATGTTGCAAATATTTAACCGATGTTATCTACTTTATGATTTCACGAAAGGTATTTAAAATGGTAAGGTTTTCATCACATTTTATAAATTTATTATTATTTGTTTTATGTACATACTATAAAGAGCACACATATGACGCCCACCTCAACTTGGCTTCTCTAATAATAAAAAGAATTCGCAAACTACAATACTCAATTATAACCGCCCCACTCATAAATATGGATCACTATTATCTACTTCGGCGTGTGCGTTTATTTATGTCTGCCAGCGTCAATGAGCTGCCTGTGCTTTTGCAGACCTTAGAGGTAACGCATGCAAATATTATCAGGATAATAATCAGACCAAAAATTATAATTATCGCTATTTACATTGTAATTATTTGTAAAGCAACACTTATTCACCTCTAGAAGTTTACTTAAAAGACCTGGATTATCTTCATATGGAATGTAAAGTCAGTAATAAATTCTAGATGTCGAGATTTGCTTTCGAGCTGTAAATTTTAAACTAAATTTATTTTGTTGATATTTTCTACTTTTAAGGATACGTTGAACTGATGAAGATGAAATACCCGTATCAGTTACAATTGTGCTTATGGAGATATACAGATGCGCTTCTACGTTTCTGGGGGCATTAATAGTACTTTCATCATTCCAAACAGGTTCTTGTCAATGCATACGATAGTTTTCGGACATTGTTTGCGTAGTTTATTTTTTCCAGAGTGTAGAAAACACTGCTACTAGGAGCAAGGCGTTTGGAAAAACATTAACATACGTACCAAACTTTTTACTAAAATTCATTGTCGACACACGTATTATTACAATTACAGATGGTTTCACAAATTATTACAAAATATTTGTCAAATTTCATATCTCAAATTTATTTACCTACTTCATGGCATATAATCTTTAAATAATATTGCTCTAATACTAAGGTTTATTAATTACCTTCATTCACTTTTCTTTTTATGAAACCTACTCATGTAGTACATCGATGACTTTCTTAAAAAAAATCGATTTCATTTTAAGAAAAAGGCTACTACTTTTTTGAAATTTTGTAATTTATTTATAAGAAATATATTAGTGTTCTTGTTTGTATTAACATGACATATGATGTGATTCGTCAAAATAATTTTTATACACTTACCTTTACTAGGCCTACACATTCATCTACATTGACGATTTTCTAAAAAAATCTTTACAATAAAATTTTAAAAAATTATTTCATTTGAAACAGGAAGTTGTATACACTTCCGGTTAAATTGGAAATGAAAGTAAACTTTGAATATCATTTTAACCAACAAATAATATTATTAAAGAAATGTGAAAGAACTAGTTATTCTCAATTGTATAGTAGGTATTGGCAGTTACGTGCTACAACAATAACGCAGTATTATTTAAAACGATGGGCGTAATTTCAATTAGCTAGTCTCCTGGCACTATACGCTACATTTGAATTCTGTCAATTTCATTTAAAAAGGATTGTAAACTTGAGCACTCAGCACTACACATGATGGCTACTATACAACACAAAGTTATTTTATATTTCTTAGGATTTGTGAGGTCTTCTGAACTTATACCATGCGATGTTTTCCTGTGATGATTTGTGAAAAATGCAGTTAAAGTAACATTTCTTCTCGAAAATTTGAATGACCCAAGAAACCGTATTACAACTGCAGTGAACTCAGTTACAACACATTCTTCATCTCTAACGAGTTCGGCTCCCTTCCAAATGTTATCCGTGCAGTCGAAGGGGACATATTGAACATCTATAAACTTTAATATGAATAATCGAATGTAATATACAGTTGAGAAAATATATTTAATTGAAGACATATATATATATTTATATATACATAAAAATCATTTTCACGTTAAATTAAATTTATAGCAAAACATATATATGATCATTTAATTTCTTCTTCTTTAGTTTTTGTTAACCAAGAAATAAGCAAAATACCAAAAAAACCACAGGAAGTTTACGTTAAAATTTCATTTACATGCCTCGTAATAAAAGAAAACTCATGTGCAACAATTCAAAAGTCTGAAAACCTTACAGTAAATAAAGCCTCTAAACACCCTCATTCAGCAGTATCCAGACGGGCGAAGCCCATTACATATTAACAAGGTATTCTTGTGTATATTAACATTAAAGCTGTCAGAAAAGACACTGTATAATTGGTTAGCTAGACCAGCAGGTAATAAACTAGATGTACGTCCTTCTTCAACGCGATAGACTGCGCTCATCCGTCTCCTTTCCTGTCAATTTACATTTTCAAACAGTGTACGCCTTTTGCATTACCATAATAATTCAAAAAATATTCTCAGAATGTGCGTCGCGGTTATTTACTACAAAATAAAAATGTCACAGTCTAAACTATAGCATCTGCTTTAAACAAATACGATTTTATAAAAAGACGATACGAAATTGGTCAGTAAAAATCAAAGTATATTTTTGTGTTTCTTTTTGGTCAAAAGCTATTATCACTTCGGCGCCATTTTATTATGCATTTATTTTAGTTAATAAAAGGGTACACGAAGGTGTATTTTAATTAGCATATATGTCGTCGCATTGCTCCCACATTATAATTAAATGTATAGACAAACGCGTTCGAAATACAATTTAAATGTAGCTCGAAATTGTCACACTAAATTTTTGGGAAAGTGTGGGAAATTTTTTGTTCGAAAACGTTTTATATTATGAATAATTACTGATTGTTGAAAACAAAAAGTGTACACAGTATGTATTGCATATAAGTTACATGGTTAACATCGACTTATAGACGAACCTACATAGCCAATTTAACATATTACATGCCATAGTACAATTTTATACATGTGTACAAATTGTATGTATTATAATTGTAAACAATATAAGTGATAAGGAATTAGTGATCTACAAGATTAAGAGAAGACGACAGTATGATGTTTAAAGGATTTGGTAAATTAATTCCTGTGTTAGTGGCATTTATAAATTTGTACATCTCGACCAAGGTTGTGACGGCATTCTCGAATCATGTGCTCTCTCGTAATTCTATTCTAGAAGATTGCAGTTTGATGGTGGTAGTACATCTGTCAGATAGTGAAGCATTATTCCAAAGCTAACTCACAGAAGACAGAAGGTAACTACACTGGGAGAAACAGAACGAACAAGAGCCGGCCCGATCGCGAAGTTTAACATTCACAGAGAATGCGAAAGAACAGAATTCGTCATATGTCATGAAGATTAGATATAAAGTGAACATAATGGAAGTTAAGCATCAGACAGCATTGAAAATGATCTATTTCGATATAGTTTTATTTATTTGTATCAGTAGTACAGAATTGTGGAATGCCTATGTTTTAAACATTGGATTACACTGTATGGATTCTACACTGCAAACTTATTGTTCTAACGTTATAAGAATATTATTCGAAGAGTAATTCTAACTTGAATATATATATTTTTTTAGAAAATCATTCGTTGTTTAAAAGCAACCTCTAACGAACTTTATAATAATTTTGGTATAACTGCAAAATTACATAAGCAAGAAGTTTTTTGACAACGTCGATATCTATATGCAATCAATTATAAACTTCAAGAAAGCATTGATAATATTGAAACCTTCAGAGCCCTTCCGTCCAATATTGAAAACAACGTATAAAATAGACTTTCGTTGTTCTACTAATTTCGTTTTAAACGAGGACAAGAAAAGAAGAAAAAAAAGATTCAGCTCTGTTCTAGTTTATTGTAAGTTCCGTATCGAATAGCCTAGAAAGCAATTATAATATAATAATTTCGTTTAATGAACAGAAAATAAATAAAAAAAAGGAAATGCTTAAGATATGGTAATTAATTTCCCTAAATCAAATTCTAAAAGAAACTTACCCCTCTCTACGTATAGCTGGAACACTTTCAAAATTCAATAACGGAGCACACCCACAAAATAATTGCAAAGAAAATTACTCAATTTACTAAACAAACTAATCGTTACTTAAGTATGGTAAGAAACTGTGGTTTTCAAAGCAATCGTTAAGTGAATTAAAAATGAACTACAATAATTGGCTGAGGACAAACTATTTTATGGTAATGAGCAAAGAAAAGGATTAATTAAAAATTATACATTGTTACTACTGCCTTTAGTTCTGAGTTAAAATCATTTTATCTAATAACTAAAAGAAATAGCAGAACAAATGTTATACCCAGGAGGAATATTTCCGCATCTACAATGAATCCAGTCCAATTCTGTTTTTTGAGCAAATTGTCCGAGCTTGGTCAAACGAGGAGAAAACTCTTATTTGCACATTAACTTCGTTCGTACGTTTAGATTAACTCCATGTGAGTGTCTCAATGGACAAAAACCTCTAATGGTGTTTGAATTTAAAGGTTAAATAATTAACTCTAAGTTCGTTCCTTAGGATTTTGATGGATATTCTATCAGAATCCCATTTGAAACTTTTTAACTTTCACATGCAGTGGTTTTTTGTTTCATCCCCTTACTTAATCAGCCTTCACCATCAAGTTGATAAAACACTTATAACCCCTATTATAAATTCCAATTGGGACTATTAAAACTCGCGTAAAAACGAAAACTTGTGTTCACTTAGATAGTTAATGTTAGAAAGAGGAAGCAACTCAAGTGACATCTACTTTCATTACTAATATAGGAATAAAAAAGTGTATGCTAATATCATGACCAGATAATTACAAAACCACCCGGAATAAGTCCAATCATTACGAAGACAACAATTACAAGATTTTATTAATCTATTTTCTGTTAAACTTGGTAAAAAGTCTGGCGAAAGGGTAATTATAAAAATGTTAAAAACGTTTATGAAAGTGACAATATGAAGCGTATTGTAATCTTTAAATAGTACAAGCGCTTTAAAGTGTCTACCCCCCCCTTCATATCGTAAACGTTAAGTAACATGACAAAAGTAAAACACTATTGTCGATCGTCATCTTATCGAAAGGGTCGTTTAATGTTTATATTTGTACGAAGATGATGTCAAAAAACCTCTTATAAATTAAAAATTTCGTAACTAGCTATTATTTGAAAAATAAGAGTCGCAAATAGCCAGTATGAGTTGTTATCGAAAAACAAACCAAAAGAAATATTAAAATTAAGATGTTAATAAAAAATGCTATCTGGAATTATCACGTCTACGCGAACAGAATCAAATTTGACCGGAGTTGTGAATAAGCAATTGGATTTTTTTGCCATGAATATTACCTAGTACCCATAATTTGAACCAAATAAGCATTGCTATATGGTAATATGTACTATTATAATAAACTTTTATTTTAATACCTGCACCATTTTTTTTACAATTTTATTAATGTGTCACAATTTTGGCATACATATTTTAAGAAGTAGCACTACTATATAATACGTGATTTAATTTTTTGATTTTAGCTATTTTCATCAACTACTTGTTCTTAGTTTATTAGCTGCGTTATTTTATTTATTACACCTAAAAATTATAATTATAATAAAAATTGATAAAACTAATTGAATTTAAGCAAGGCGTATATTAAAACACCATACAAATTAAACAAAAACTATTTCGTACGAATATGAGAAGGCGAAATTTTTCTAGTAATCTGTGTTGTTTTAATTGGACTATATACACTAGTAGAGATGGATATCTGACGATTTAAAAAGAAACATTGGAGCCAGAGATTCTGAGATCTTCATTATTGTCCGCGTCCGCACGCTGTTATTTAGATTCAGATCCTGATTATGATTATATTCATGACACTAAGTGGGTTTATGTTTGGTTAAATTAAAACGAGAGCGTCTCTCTTTACTCTCTTTCGTACGCCTGTGTTAATGTTAATTTATTCGATAAGCATCGATTTGTTTGGTGCGGTCATCTAATATTGTAATTACTATTTTATTAATTTTGGTTCTTGACATCAGAGTTTTATTCACGCAGTCCATTTCCTTTCAGTTCAGCGACGACTCGTAAATTTAAGAAAAATAGTAAAATGTGTTCTAGTTTTTGGTACTTATTATTTTAAAGAATTGCTTTAGAACTTCTTAGGTGTCAAATAATCCTTTTATTATACGTGAAAGGCACAGTTTTAAATACACACACATCAGATTAATTGCAATAATTTTATAACAAATCCAAAGTATAGACTCTACAATTTATTTGTAATTTTACGATTTGTGATTTCTTTTGTAATAGTATTTCTATTTTTTCGTCGATTTCCACATTTCGATTGATTATGATAATATGATCAACAGATTTATAATTATCATAAATATAAGGTAAATAAAGGTATAATTAACATAATGCTGCGTCATTCTAAAATTAATGCAATATCTATAACAACATATTGCTGTGATACTTATTTGGGCAATATTGAGGAAAGTATACGAAATAATTGAACGAAATCTACCTTGTGATAGAGAAATATATGTATATATGTACTCCTTCTAGTTATGGATTTTGAGACTCTTTTTGAAACTTTTAAAACTTGAATATTATTTTGGAATGGGTTCTTCGTTCAACTAGGCCTAGCATCCAATATATCTCACATCATTCAAATAAATGAAACAACAAATTTAAAACAATAAACTACAATTTATTAAAATAAAAACAACTTATAAGATATAGATATACGGTATGTACATGAAATGAAAACGAAAAAATCAGTATATTTTATATAGCACAAATGTGATTTTATTACATTTAATCAAAATAACCGCTTAAGTTTAACAAAGACCTGTCACTACAGAACTGTTCCTTATGCGTTCTATTTCCAATTTTCGTTTTCTTGTCTCTACTTACTAAATAAATTACATTGACTCTTAAATTATATTAACAAACCTTTCTAAAATATTTGATTTTGTTTCTATCAAAATTTGAATTAATTGGCAATATTTTTGATTGTCATCTTATTCGTATGCTGCCATTATAATTTTATATTGTCTTTAATAAAATTATGGATTTCTGTATCCGACATACATTAATTAAGTCTCAATCATTGATGTTTAAATGTTTAATATATATATATATATATATATATATATATATATATATACACTGCAGGCCATAAGTTTGGAATCAGTTCCAGTAAATTCATAAAAATTAAAATTTATCTATGTTACGTTCGTATTACTTTGATATAAGTACAAAGGATTATTCTTAAGTACATTATAAATATTTACATAAAAGATGTATTTTTAAATGCATTAATAGTTGGAAAATAACCAGAGATTAAGGAAACTGCGTGCGGTATTATTTATTCGAGCAGGTAATATTTCTGCATAATGAACGATTACCTGGAATGGACAAATTTTATTGCAGACCCTTCCGCATAAACCTTTTGTAATTACATTTAGCTTTTATATTTATAAGTATTTATACATTTTGAAGTAATGAGAATATTTTAGTTGCTTCGTATCATTTAAAGTGTGTAGACATATAAAAGTGTGTAGAATCAGTAAACTTCGTTTGATTATGGCGAAGAGAAAGCAGATATCGCTAGAAAAACGTGTAGAAATTATTAGTCATCATAATCGGGGAGATTCTATACGGGATATCGCGAAAAGAATGAAGATATCGTACAAAGGTGTACAAAATACAATTAAAAGATACCAGTCTACTGGAGGGTATACGGACAGAAAACGATCAGGAAGACCAAAAATTACAACTCCTGCAGAAGATCAGACAATTATATTGACGTCGAAAAGAGATAGAAGATTAACGGCCTCGCAAATCCGCGGTAAGTTTAACAGGGAGCGTGAAACTCGGATCTCTTTAACCACAGTAAAAAGGCGGCTCAGAGCGGCTGGACTGATGGGACGTGTAGCAGTTCGCAAACCGCTTCTACGTCCGCAAAATAAAATAAAAAGGCTACAATGGGCTAAGTTACACAAAGATTGGACAATAGAACAGTGGGAAAAAGTACTATGGACCGACAAATCAAAGTACGAGGTCTTCGGTTCCAGACGTCGGATATCTGTAAGAAGAACTGCTACGGAAAAAATGTTACCGCAATGTGTGGTGCCCACGGTAAAACATGGTGGCGGTTCTGTAATGGTTTGGGGATGTTTTTCTTCGGCTGGTGTAGGAGATCTGGTGAAAATCGACGGAGTTTTGAAAAAGGAGGGTTACAGACAGATTCTCGAACACAACGCTGTGCCCTCCGGTCTGAGATTACTTGGAGAAAACTTTATATTCATGCAAGACAACGACCCAAAACATTCTTCTCATTTATGTAGAGGATATCTCCAACAACAGGAAGCTGACGGTGTTTTACAAAACATGGTTTGGCCGGCACAATCGCCAGACCTCAATCCAATAGAGCTGTTGTGGGAAGAATTGGATAGAAAAGTGCGTGAAAAGTGTCCGACGTCCCAGACTCACATGTGGCAAGTTATACAAGATTCTTGGGCAAATATACCCAATGAAACCCTTACAAAATTAGTGTCTCGTTTACCGCGATTGTGTGCTGCCGTCATTAAAGCAAAAGGAGGGTATTTCGATGAAAAGTCCGTTTAGTTGATAATAAAAATAAGTGGATGTAAATAAATAAAATTTGCTTTTTTTCCTGCTTATTTTATAATAAAACGTTTTGGTATATTAATATTGTTTTATTTTTACAATGTTTGTTAAAGCCACTACAATATTTTCATTATATTCAGAAGTGATTCCTAATTTATGCAAGTGATTCCAAACTTATGGCCTGCAGTGTATATATAATTCTTTATTACGTTTTGTTTGAATAAACCCTTGTTTTATAAAAGGATATAACATTATCTTTTGTAGATCCATCTTTCAAGATTTCCGGGAGTAATACACTGCAATCTTTTAGTCTGAAGAAAACAAATCACATAGAATAATGCATATAAAGTATATTAAAACATTTTCAGAATGAAATGTACATTTCTGTGTAAATAGATATTTTTCAAAAATTTACATTTTACAATCTTATTTTTAACATGAGTTGTGTATATATAGATGTTACAGTATGCTTTCAAATTTAACTATACTTTATATATATTGAATATTGATTGCTGTTCTAAAATACACAGCAATATGTATTAAACTTCTCCGCCTAACACTGCTGCTCTTTTCTACAGATAATCGTTTATATATATATATATATATATTAGATTGAAAATAATTTCTATTTCTTTAAAAATGTTATTATATGAATATTTGATTTTCTTCGTTTAACAATTCTTGTATTTCTTTTAGGAGACAAGAACTTACCAAAACACTTTCTCACAATAGTTTTGATTTTGTCTGACAACATAAACTAGTTAACAATAAATTACAAACAAACAAAGCCAACAATTTACAATGTAAATATAAAAGCTGTTTCAAATTCTGCGTTTTTTTAAAGAATAAATAAAACACATAATTTGCATTCACTTTCATAAACTTTTATTGGTAATTGAAGTATCAGTTATGACATTTATATGCGAAAAATAATATCTGCCAAATGGCCTTCTCTTACAGCTCTGCAGACGTCCACTCTTTTGTTAAAATTTTCAATGACATTTAGACATAATTGAGGCTTTATCTCACCAATGACACGAACAATTTCATCTTTCAAAACAGGAATTGATTGTGGATTGTTTTTATAAACCTGACTTTTCATATAACCTCAAAGAAACTAGTGTAACGGTATCAAATCATATGATTTTGGTGGCCAATTAACATCACCCTGTCTTGAGATGACATGTCCAGGAAATTTTTCTCTCAATAAATCAATTGATTCGTGTGCAAAGTAAGGTGCAATGCCATCCTGTTGAAACCACATATCCTCTAGATCAATATTCATTCATTCAGACCACAAAAATTCGGTTATCATCCGACGATATCGTTCACCATTGACAGTTACAGCTTCACCAGCAGCATTTTCAAAGACGTAAAGTCCAATTACACCACCTGACCATAGTGCACACCAAACAGTAACTCGTTTAGGATACATAGATTTCTCATGAATAATTCGTGGATTTTCCTCACCTCAGAAAACATTATTTTTTGAGAAAAATCAGCTGGTTGTTCAATGATGAAATTGACAAATGAACGACGTTTTAAAGGATCTAATGGTTTCAGTTCCTGTGTTATTTGAACCTTATATGCCCTTAGAGCTAAATCCTTGTGTAAAACACGCCATGCTGTTGACCCACTAAGTCCAAATTGTTGTGAACGTCGTCTAATGGACATTTCAGGATCTTCAGCAACACTTTCACGAACCAAATCAATATTTTCTTGTGAACGACCACTACGATTGTATTTTTCACTGTTTTGATCTTTCACGGAATCGATCTCTTGAAATTTTTTAATAATTCGACCAATAGTGCTTTCAGGTAGACAATTATGTAAGCCATAAAATTCACGTAGTTTTCAAAAAGCTCTTTTCACAGAACACTGATTTTCATAAAATAATTCAACAATTTGAAAGCGTTGTTGTACCGTGTGCGAAGCCAGTTTTATAAATGTCATACATCACACTTTTTAAATGCCCACATACCCAGACAAATTCAGTGCGCCTTCTACATTTTATTTACTCTTAAAAAAAACCGCGCAATTTGAAACACCCTTTATTTGTTTATCGTTAAGTTAATGAAAAGCTACTTCTTCTATAGTACACCGAGAATATGTTTTACATTATGAACTTTGATAGTTTGAACTTATACAGTGTGTATCAGCCAAATGGAATAAATTCGATAATAATTAAATGGAAGGGTGTTCGAAAAAACGCTCAGACACGTCGATTGGGATTTTTAGTTGCGTATTTTTTTAAATAAAAGGTTTATATACAGGGTGTGTCATGTAAAAGTGGTCAATATCAACTTTCTTATTTTAAATACAACACCCTGTCAAATATTAAACTTTTGGATTCTTTAAAAAATTCCAGACATATTTCATGTACAATATCCTATACCTATCTTCGACTGTTTCGGAAATATTAAATGTTTTCAGATTAATAATTATGTTTACAATTAAAATAAGATTTTCACATAATAGTTTGTTTACCGAACTATTAAGTGAAAATCTTTAATTGTACTTGTACTTCGTTTTAAAATACCCTGCCTTAGCAAAGTGTCGTCAGTGTCATAACTGTTTGAATTTCGTTAACTGCATTTCAGCAAAATGATTTATTTAACAGAAATGCACAAAATAACAATTCTGCAGATGATTGGTTATGGAGATAACACACGGACACAAATGGAAGTTGCTCACTTAATAACTATTGCAAATAAGCAATTCAAAGCGTTTATTACAAAAACTGTAGATTATTAGTATGAATTTTATCATACAAAAAATCAGATTATGATCGAAAAGCTCGGAAAAGAGAATTAAAATTGTACCAATAGAAAAATAATTTAGAAAATCTTGTAGAAATAAGAATAACGCAAACTCGGATTCAGTATAAAATTATGATTAATCAAAATCAGTTTAATCTTGGGAATAACTTGAATAACGTGATTTTCTATAATATAATTAAATGAGTAACAACCAAAGCATGAAACGATCTCAATGTATCCAAGCAAGACATATTTTAGCTAAACGTAATACACATTCGACATAAACTTAAAAATCAAAGTTTATAAGGTAGCCATAATGTCGGTTCTATCATAATACCTTAATAAAAATAATGACCAATCAGGAGTATATGAAACGACAAACCAAATGAAAAATTCTGAAATTCTGAAATTCCTATAACAGCCAAATGGATCAACATCGCGAAAATAACACATTTTGAAGAAAATATTCGGAAAATAGTGATGAAGATTATTGGAAAATAGGACTAAAGTAATACTTAAAATGGAATGAGAAGCACAAATAATCAAAAATGTAAACAATAAAAATCAAAGAATATCAAACAGGATGCAATATTATTTTTCATATATCATTTACTAAGTAAGGAAATGAAGTAAAGGAGTCCCAAATGTATTGAAGGTTCTAGTTCTTTCTTATTATTGTAATGCTTCTACTATATAACTAGAGTTAATCAAAATTTTACTTTTTTCGTTGTCCAGACATTATCAGACACTATTTTAGAGGGAGGCACGGCGAAGTTTAAGAGGAATAAAGTGATTTTCAACATTGCTGTGGCATTGCCTCGCGAGTTGAGAACCACTGATTTGTACAATCATTTTATATTTTTTACAACTTTTAAGGTATTGTTAATATTTATAACTTCCATCCTTAACTTCTGATGAAATTATAAAATACATCCTAGCATTTATATATTGAAGATAAAGACTTTTTGGACTTTGCGCTCATGTCATTTACTTTGCTTAAATAAGTTCTGTCAGAAGTTCTTTTTATGAATTGTTACGTTAATTACGTACATATATTTTTGGAACGTAAAAAACAAAGAGTGAATATAAAAAGTAGTTTTTATAAACAAAATTAGTAAAACAAGAAGTAAATTTGATAAATGAAATTAACTAATTGTTAATATAATTGAATTAAATATTAGACTAAATTTTTATAAACAAAACATGTTTCTTTAAATGATTTTATAGTTTTGTAAACTGTTTTATATTTTAACTTAGATTTGTACTTTTAGTTCAAACTGTTATTTCGTAAATGTCATTAATATAAATATTTATTTTACCAAATTTAAATACACTTAGTACTATGTGTTTTTACACATTTGCATCATTGTTAAGTAGAAGTAAGGAAAATATTAAGTACTATTAAATAAATTATCCTAGAACTTTGTGTGTATAGGTTGTGTTTTTAATAAATAAAAAATTCGAACAAAATAAATCTTGTACTTTCCTATACACTTCTGCGGATGCCACTGGTCTACTGATAAATATTTAACTTCAACATGTAACGCTGCGAGAAAATAGTTGTATTCGTCTTGACAGCGAGGGATATTGTACTGTCAAATTGTTAAACGTTTGTGCTCATTCATCATTAGTGTAAATTATTTATGCGGTGTGTAATTTTAAAATTATAATTGTGATGTGTTAGCACAACGACCAAATTGAATTTCATGAGAAGAAAGTGGATACTGCCTGAATACAAGTGCGGTGGTGCTGTTTCTGGTGTGTCATTGAGCAATCACGTAACTTGTCCAATTAATTGCTTCAATTTATCTTTCGTATTTAATAGAGATATCAACTTTCAGAATCTGTACCGCTAGATTTAGTCTTTTGGTAAATTAGTTGCTAATTGATGCATCACTTGCTTTCACAAACTTAAGTAAATTGTATTACTTCAAATGTCAAATAAAATTAATGTAAATAATTGCAATTTCAATTAGCTTTGTAAGTTGTACAAGTAAGTACAAAATATATTTACTAAAATTTTAAAAACTTCTTTAAATAATTAATAATAATAATTATATGTATTATATATAATCAATTAAGACGACGAATGCTAGTTTCCATGTTATGTTCTATTAACACAAGAGTGAAATTGAGTGATACTAATCCTTATGTTTGCAAAAAAATTATGTTTTATGTGAGAATAATAAAATTAAGCTATTTTCTTCATGATAATACAGTGCTATGTAAAACTATACCGCCTGTGCGATATTTATGATTAAAACAAAAATTTTAAATGTAAATGAAGCAGTCTTTGATATGTAATGAGATCAACATCTATTTCGTTCAAAGTGCACATTGTAATCCTCTCCGAAATTAAGAGAAAATAATGCGATGGCTACAACTAGTAATAAATAAAATTTATATTAAATAAATAATAGATAAACGAATTATACAATATTTATTCGAGAAGTTCAGTGATAGAAATGAACTTCAGACTAGGCCCGACACCATTGCTAATATATTTAATATATGCACGATACGTAGATAAATTTAAAATTCATCATTCAGCTCTCATAAATAAGCAGGGATCTAATCTGTTACACAATTCTATAAGATCCTGTGCATGCAAACAAGTTCGGATGAATCCATTATCCAGCAGACATCCACATGTTTTACTCTCTTCAAAAACCTTTGCTTGGTATAACATTCGACTCATATGAGTCTATGAATCAGCACCTTGAAAAGATAAATCTCTCTTTCAATGTGGAATTACGAAACTTACCGAAAAATGGCAAAAGTTTATAATAATGATAATAGGAACTCTATTGTACAACAGGTTGGAACCTATTTGTAGGACAACTAATAATACAATAGATACAAATAAAAAAATAATTACATTAACACAAATAATGAATTCTATTGAAAAAAAAACAGGTCGGCAAAATAATTAACGAAATATAATCAAGTAAATATATTCATGCTTTCGTTGGTGATACCACACATTAAGTTGACAAGAGTTCCTCGTAAGCTGATGGTCCTGGGTACAGGTATTCTAAAAGCACAGTCACTTCAGAATTTTGATAGACAACGTTAAAAAATATTTTTGGCAGGAAGTAGGCGCACACCACAGTGTTAATTATGCTGATGAGAAACTCTACACAGAGGTCATGTCGAGAAGACAAGGAAGCCATACTATGCTTGCTCAACAGGTCGGACTTGGACAGTCTTTATCAGGATAAACATCATCCACTTTGAAAGAAAGAAAGTTAAGAAATTTTCTGTGAATACCGTCCAACTACAAACTGTCATATGCATGCAATGGGTACCAAATTTGAGGTGCATATTCAAGCATACTTAGAACAATGGTGTAGTAAAAGGGCTTTAATAAGTTAATATCACTAAAATAATGCGAAACCCGCATAATAAAACCAAGTAACCTAGACACATCAGAGCAAGTAGATTTGATATGTGACTTAAATGTAACTTCAGAGTCAAAGGACACTTCCCCAACAGAAGACTATTATTAACATTACATGCATAGATAATGAAAAAAGAAACACAAGTATAGGAAATAACAACACATTTCTCAATATTGAGATTTATTTTAAAATAACGTACCAAGTAACCAATATGTTAAGGTTACCCTGAAAATGAATACAGTAACTAATTGTCCTGACGTCGTTGTAAATTTTAATATCGTCAGCATAAGAAAAAACTGGACAATTAACAGATATTAATAAGTCATTTACAAATAAATTAAATAGTAAGAGAACAAGATTCGGACCTTGCAGAACACCTGAGATGAGAATACATTATTCCAAAGGAAAATCAATGTACGAACTATAAAATCTGTGATCATATAAGTAGTACTTCAACAAATCCGGAGATGAAGGAAGAAGCTCAGAATAAGTACTTATCATATTTTATAGAGTCAAAAGCCCAAGAAAGGTCGACATATATAACATCAACCTGGCCTCTCCTATTCAAAAACTCGTCAACTTCTTGAGAAAAGCAAGATAAATTTGTAATTGTAGAACGTTCTCGTTTAAGTTCATGCTGGATTGGTGATAAAAATGAACAAGTATTTTTATAAATAATAGAATAAAAGAATTGTTCATACACTTTTAAGAAATTTATCAATATTGAAATAGGTCACCTTTCTTGAAAACAGGACATGTTTTCACGTGTTACCAACGACATAGAAAAGCGCTTAGATTAATCGATAAGTTAATTATCTGTAAAAACTAAGTAAGTACATGTCTACAGTCCCGGATCAAAAACCTCGGCAGTAGGTCGTTAACCGCAGTATGCTTATTAAACAATGTTGACATGATATGGACCATTCCGTCCTCGTCGATAAATTAAACAACGAATAGTAAAACGTTTGAGCAAACTTCAGAATAAATCAACTTATCAGGGTGTGCATGTATACTAAAGAAGGAGTCAGCAAAAAAAGCGTTAACAATATTGATGGGATTATTAAATTCCTTGGAATTATTATCTAGTAATGTGCAATGATTCAGGTTGAACAATGTCAAATATTATGACAATTCCAAGTTAGCAGGGCAGTTTGTAATACCACGCTCAATCACTGTGAGAAAATGTTATTGTAACTAATTGCAATCTGACGCTTGCGAAGGCTCTAAAGCGTCTAAATTCATTATAGTATTGGCGATTTCCAGTTTTAACCCATTTTTTGCGAAAGTGTTCTTTTAATTTCTTGGGTAAACCATGGAGGAAAAGCAAAATTTAATTTCTGTTTTAAAGATAGATAGGAAAGCTCAGTGAGATTCACTCGTTGCTAGATATCATACGTAGCCATTATAATCTTCAAGGGATGCTCTATAACCTACAAAGAAAAAGAAAATAAATAAGAATGAAAATGAAAAAGTTATAATCTTCTTCAAAATCTTCAATCTTTCAGTGGTAATTCTGCATAAATTCCTTAATAAAGCTATGAGCTTTTAAACACACGAGGCAGTGTTATGGTCCATGTAATGAAATAAAAATGTAGTTGTAAAGCAATAAGTAATAATCATAAAAACGCGTATAATAGAAATATTTAATTATTGTAAAATGGTTCGACTACATTCCAATATATTGGCTTTACTTCAATTGATTAAGTTAAATTAATTTGTTGAAAAGGAAATATTTCGGAACCCAGATTACAAGATTTCCATATACTGTTCTAATAATTTCCTATTCATTCATATCTAATATCCATCTTCGGATTTGTAGTAGCAGAAGACTCGAAAATAATAATAACTCATAACAAAGTGTTGACACATTATTAACGTCTTCGTAATATTAGTAAGTAATAAACAGGAAACGCCACAGGAACCTTGGAGCGAAGTATGTACTTACAAAGAAATTTAAAATATCATTCAGAGTATCCAAGTGCTTTATCTAGATGGAATAGAAAGAAAATTTAAGAAGTTTAAGCCCATTAAATTATTATGGATATGGTTTCGAATAATCTGATAAATTGGTAAACTTAAAAATTATATTTAATATTGAGATAATACTAAAAACAAAATTCGGTCTGATACATAGATGGTTGCTAGAGTATAAAATAAAGTGTCTATAATCTCTTACTATATGTCATTCAATAATATGCATGCAGTAAATTTTCAACCTAGTTTGAAGTAAACAACTTTTGCATATATTTTTAAACGAAAATTGGGTATCGAATAATAATTAAGTAAGCATTTATTACCGCTTTATATTACATTTCTCCGAGGTGTAATCAACGAAAAAGTATTATTGTCATTTTCAACAACAATAATGTAAGCAACAGAATTTAGATGTGGTCGTATATTAATACAGAATATTTAATATTCTAGAAGGTCAAAGTCGACTACAACCCATGATGTTGAGAAAATTCACAATCCAGTGCTATAATAATTATAGGCAGATAATATATATAGTAAAAATGCAGGATAAAGGCGTAATATATATTTTACATGGGGATTTACATATGTACAAGCTCTCTGTCAGATGGATACACGATTGCAAACAGTTGATTAAAAACTACAAAGACTATGCATTTCAACGTAAAGCTTTCATCTGTTTCAACGTAATCCTAAGGAATTTTGCACTGCTTTATATCAATTTATGAGACCTGAATATATCACTACACATTCAAGATAAAATAAAAGTTTAGACGATAGATGGTAAGAAAGCATTATAAGAGAGTATTGTACAGAATTTTTTGAAAGTTGGACGCTAAAATCAAAAACAAATACCCACATGTGGCAAACAAAAAAATTGTATTCCATCATGAAAATACACCAACCAAATATTTGGTCTACATTACAAATTAGATGCACCTTACTCACCGTACTGGTGCTTCGAACAATTTTACTATACAAATAGTATAAAGATTCTTTAGTCCCGTTTAATTAAATTTGGTAATAAAACTATTTCCTTGGTCAGACACAGAACATTTCATTCCACCCTCCTATTTCATATGGTCATACACATGTCTTATGAATTCTGCAAATAAAAAAATCAGAACCAATTAAAGATATTTAATAATTTGATCAATAAGGTTGATATATAACCCCTTTCCACAATTAACTATTTGTAAATTCTGTATACGCATTTCGACAACCAAGTTGTCATCATCAGCAGATAATTTCAAAGTGTCGCACCTGGTAAAACACGGCGAAAAAATTGTACGAAAAATAAACTCCGTACGCGATCCGCACCGTGCACATCTTGGTTTTCAACGGTGCCGTGTTTTACCAGGTGCGACACTTTGAAATTATCTGCTGATGATGACAACTTGGTTGTCGAAATGCGTATACAGAATTTACAAATAGTTAATTGTGGAAAGGGGTTATATATCAACCTTATTGATCAAGTCAATCAACCACAGGCTCCATCAAATTCAACTATATTTAATAATGCTTTGTCAAAATTCAGATAACTTATGTTTTTTCTTGTTTTCCTTAAATTTTAATTTAAAAAAGATATATATATACTATCTGCCATAAATAAATGACTACCCAGTAAACGTTGATATATTTTTCTGCACAAACGATAAAAATTTCAGTAAAATATATTCGATTTCTCAAGGTGGCATTAGCAATTAAAAATATTTCTGGTTTTCTGTTGACATTGTTTACTTAAGTGTTACTATAAACTATATTTACAGCTTTATTTAGTCTGTATAAATATTTTGCATTATATTATCTTTTTTCTAATGTGAAGCAAATAAAATAATTTCAATTATTTTGTAAAAGAAAATGAATAATCAAATTAATAAGCACTAAAGTTTTCGAAGCGATTTATATCCGTTTCAACTCGTCACGAAAATACATAAACGCACTTCCGTTCTGTTTTGTAAATGTTACATACACAAACAAAATTAAATGTATAATACATTTTCATAATTATCTTGTATGAAATATTTAAATGAAGATTTTTTTATGAATGAATCGATACCAACTTTTGAATCTTAATCACCTCCAAAAAGTTCCTAGAAGTACCAAGGACATTAATTATGTGTCGATCGTAAATGCAAACACATAATTATTATTACGAACCCACGGGTAAAGGAACATACAAGCAAAGCGAAGCATAACTTAATAATAATAAATTTATTGTTCTCCGGATTACATTTACAAAATCCATATGTTTTCTTGTCATGCATTACTTTTTTTTGGAAATCGTCTTTATCTTAATATGTAAATTGATAATTTATGTAAATTTCCTAATTGATAAACCGAGGCAGCGTTACACATGCAAATGGATGGTTAAATGTAAGTTGTCAGACAGAACAATGAATCTATTCGTCGCACCATTAACAATAACTGAATTTTACCGAATGACATAATATGGAAATCGAAATTGAAATTGTTTACTCACTAAACAACTATTACATAAATGACAACTTATTCTATTTAATTAAGCAAATAGAAAAATATAGCAATATACTTCTAAATATATTTCCTTTGTTACGGTTTAATTTTCATTTAGAACATATTTCGGCGTATTGTATATTTATTTATTTATTAAAAGAACCCCGTCGTATTATATAGAAGGGACGCCTATGAACATCCATGAAGGCTATGAGGAAACACATATTTGGGATATCGTATTCGTTTTAAAGTTTTAAAATCGTTTTAAATAAATATACTTCAGCGTATGTTTACGTCGACCTTGATTTCGTTATATCAATTTTAACAATTAAATTAACACTTTGAAAAATCAATACGAATATAATTTCAACCTTTTATTCTTCAGTTTAATCAATTTAATTTATAAAAAACTTTTTACAATGTATTCAAATATATAATAAATTTGTAGTTAATAATTACATACACTGGGTTTTGAATCAACGTACCCCACATTACGGTGGGAAAACAGGGCATCTCAAGGACCAATAGAGCTACGACCTTGAGAAAATAGAAATAACGCCAGCCATCATTTTGCTCTTGGCGCCCTTTCTTTTTTTTTACATCTTAGCTCAATCCTGAGCTTGCGAACCCCGACCTCCGCAACAGTAGCCGGCATTTTTCTGTTGTTGCCCAGATTTACCCAAGCTCCTCCGAGCGGTCGTTCGCAACCCGCAACAATTTGCTTGCGTGCAATCTGCACGTAGCACCTTTGTACCTAGCAAGTAAATAATAATAGTAATTTTACCACTTGAGGCTTTTTTATAACACGACAGAAGATATTAAAAACACACATTGTGAAATTTAATAGGCATTATCAAAATATTATGATAAATAAATCAGCATAAATAAAACCATAGAAAAAATTAAATCATATTAATAGCATCATTAAAAATATCAGCAAATAGTAATAGTGCAAATTGCTCTCTCAACAAAACCTAAATAATGGAGATACATGAAATAGGACAGTTCTACCAAAAGGTGTATTGGAGTAACTGGATGAAAATCGGGGCACGCGAATATTTAAAAAGGCAAACAGCTAAAAAGTATCAATCGATAATATGCCATGTAAAACGTGTGCCATGGATCTCCTGTCGATGAGACAAGGAAACCATACTACGTCTCTTGGATGAGGCATATAACTCAAGTTTCATTGAGGATACACGCCATTCGTTTTATTCATTTAAAATGAATATCTTTAGAAATCTGTATTATACTTTTTCAATATAATTTGGTGCCCTCACCAGAGAAATATATTTAAATTTGTTAATAACAAGACTTGTGAACAACAATTTTAGAAACGGTATGACACTAAAATCCTTCAAAGTTCGTATAGTAAAACCTAAGAACTTACTGACAGCAATACATAAGTATAAAATATAACGAGAAAAATTTTATTTTCAATCAAATAAAACACCTAAATGGTTTATATATACGGTTTGATTTAATCCTCAGTTATTTACAATATAGATTGAATGCATATGGTTAATCCTGGTGTGTGTGTGTGTGTGTAATACGGTCGTAAATTACTAATATTTAATTTAATTTAAAAGATTAGCACTATTGAGATATCGTATCTAACTTTATTTGAGAACATCATCAAATTTGATAGACATATGAAATATGCGCAAAAGCAAGAGCTGGACAAGAGAGTGATAAATAAACATAATGACGTTAATCGTGGTTTCCTTAAATGAACACTAAATAAAAGAGTAATTAAATTTTAAATTACATTTTTGAACAAGCTTTCGACAGTCCCTCTGTTGTTATCTTCAGGCTGTATTTATGGCGGCCATATATCCAGCGAAATTACTATAGTCCCATTAATTTTGTATTTTCCCTATAAAACATTTGATATCCGTAAAAGTCGGGAGTACCTAGAACTGCATTTCTGAACATAATGAAATAACTGAGATATTTTGTAAATATTGCAGCTGTGAAATAAATAAATAGAGGAAGTATCTGTAATATAAACGTATAAATACGAGCGAAATTTCTACACTTCCACATACTTAAATAGACACGGTACGCGGTCAGGTACTACCTTCCAGTACAAGAAAACAGTTTACGAATTCCGATTCTTATATACTTTTGGAAGCCATTCTAATAGACTATGGTGAAGAAATGCCGTCTGGCAAGACTCAATATTTCTGCTAGACAACGCCACTGTCCATAATTCCAGACAAAAAATTGGATTCATCGAAAAGATTTCATGTTGTTACCATGACCAGCTCGCTCACTTGACCTGAACCCCAACAAAAACTCTGAGGAACATTGGCAACAGAGATATATGTCAATAATAAACAATACGAGTCAAAGGACTAAAGTCTGCGATAACGAGGTGCTGAAATGCGATACCTATTTCGGCATTGAGCAAATTGGTAGACAGTATGAAGAATTTAATTTTTTAAGTTATTTCGAGTAAAGGATCGAGTACCCATTATTAAATATAGGTCAAATTATTAATTTTTTGTTTGTTCATTTCGCGTTAACAAGCCTATGGATATTTCGGAGTTTTAAGTTATTATATTTGCAAATATTTTCTATAAAACGTGTAATAATGTTTTCCAATGTTATTTTCTGTCGCGTTTTCCTTTCTCTATAATTTATCTTTAACTTCAATACATAATTTATGGAAGATATAAAAAAAACAAATATTCTGCTCTCAGTCGAATAACCCTAGATCAAGTGATGGAAAGTGTGTTCGCAAAATTACCTTTCCATTACCGTTTTTGTCCAAATAGGTTGATGGCATTATTTGCCCTGTACTAGATGATAAAATATAATTGTAACCTTGTAAATATTTAATAGTCATAACGATCACTTACAATTCACTGCTGAGAGTGAAAACAACAATAGTGGGCGTTTCAGTAATCAGCGACAAGAATAACTCGATTATTTTAAATTGATATAAAAAGCCACTTCATCTGGCAGGTTTATCAATTATCATTCCAATCCTCCCCTTAACCAAAAATATAATACTGTTATAGTCATGAAAAACAGAGCAAAACGTATACGTCACCCAATGTTTTCTCGAGAAACTTCAGCATTTTTGTCAACAATGGCTACACAGAACATGTCCTTAATTAATATATACATTAACTTTCGATGGCCCTACTGTAGATATTCCTAATGACGCTCTAATTTACAAGAAAGAATTGGTGATCTTGTATATTTAACTATATCGCATTTTAGACAATTCAATAATATAAAAATTGCCAAATCAGATTTAAAAACAAAGTATCGGTACTATCAAATAGTCATGTCGTTTAAGGGTACCATGTTCGGATTATAGGGGCGTATATGATGTAGATTAAACGCTTGTCGAGCATTTACTTAGTCTTGACCACATTTAATTCTGACTTTATCGCAACGAACTTTTTTTGTTGACTTAATTGTCAGCGTAAGTGCACGAATTCTTGTTGTAAAAGATAAACTCGTTTAGGGACAATTAAGTCAGTGCAATTAAAAATATTAAATTTTGGCCGGCATGATTATAGTCGTATTGCATCAGAGACCGTAATATAGATGAATTTTCCATTTAGCTTTTGATGTACACTGATATCTACGTCACGATTATTGTGTTTTTCTCTGGTCTTGGTCGAGAGAAGACCAATAAAATAGACGAGAGTAGTCTCTCTCGAAGCCCTTTTTTCTCCCTCCGCCGAAGGAATTGTCTGAGCGCCAACCAGAGTGTTCACTTTCTTTTTGCATCTGCGCTGTAGCCAATTGTCCGAGCGCCAAGCAGACCCGCCACCTAGTAAGTAAATTATATTTTAATTGTATATTTAAACACATATTCTTCTATATATGTATTGTATTTTTTTCTTTCTGCATATTTTGACGTGACACAACGGATTGTGTAAAATGTACTGCCCCGTGACCCACAGTCAGTACAGATATTAGTCGTGCACCCACAGGGTGTCAACGTCCATCCAAACATCGTTGACGCAACATAGACATCTCGTGCATCGAAGTCGACTTCTGAGACTCGAGTATATTCCATTAAACCTGGATGAACAGTCATCTCTAGTATAAATGTATACGTATTTTGTCCCTACTGCTCCTTTATTTGTTAATCATATTAAAAGCATACCTAGCCGACGATCGTGTTATGTTAATTATTGAAAAAGGTAAACATCATCTTATTGCAAACCAATATGCATAGTTATAACCACATGTTAGTAGTGGTAAAGTTGGTAAAAATAGCTATTTTCTAAACAGGGAATATACATTTTGAAGTGGATAATTTTATGGCTCAGAATCTTCAATATATGAAGATTATAGTTTAACTGTCTGTAATTTGAATATTATGAAATATTCATGTCATGAGTAGAGCATTGTCGAATACAAGTTTTAATTATTTATGTACGAAATCAATCTAAGAATAACATTAATTTTCTTAATATATTTACAATAAGACTGTGTCGAAAATACCAACGAATTGTTGTCCATATATGTGATGTGCATTTAATTGTAAATAAATATATGTTTTACCTATAATGCTCTTTAAGTTACTAATTAATGAAAATTGTATTATCTAGTTACGTTATTGTTTCGATATTTGTAAATTGTTTATATATAGAAATTTATGAAATATATAATAATAATAATAAAATATAAATATATGTTACTTTACGAATAAGTAAGTCGTTTACTTACATACGTTCAAACAGTTGGTATATTCACACAAAAAACCTGTACACTGAAAAAAACACGGAAAATAAGTGCATATATGTAAGTAAATCATTTTCGAATATTGTTTTTGAGTAAAGTAAAATAACACCTCGAGCCTTGAATTTGGTCTGTATAAGCCATAGAGATCGACTGTCATTTAAACTTTCAATCAAGATGAATTTCCATTTATATAACTGAGGCGTCGTGATGCCTTAGACAGCACCGTTTATGATACACGTTACAATGTACCTTAGACATTGAAAACAACAATAAAAAAAACATTTTTAGAAATGTTCCATATCAGCAGGAATGCAAACAGTATAAATTATAAATATTTATTGTAATTTTACTTGGTGTTAATGACTAACTGATCTGCTTGTCTTTTTTGACTAATCCTTGTATCTTTAAATAATGGACTTTACTGGTTTTTTGATACATTTGGAACCCTACTTTTTAATTTATTTTGTGTATTTTTAACATACATTTTAGTATAAATTATTTACTTTAAAATAAGTTGTAACTTTTATTCTTAAATTTGACGTAAAAGCTGTGCCATAAAGAATTCTACTTTTGTGTTTGTTTATAAGCGATGCATTAATCTATTAAATAGTTTCTTCGTCAATCTTTTAGCATCTCGAAAAGGTAAAAAAAATTAATCAATTGCTTCCAAACTAAGTACGGTCGAAATCTATATTTACTGTTATGATATATTAGAGTGAGTGTGTTATAATACAGGGTGTTTCAAAAAGAATATACATACGTATTTCGAATGCATATATTTATTAAACTTTAAGACATACGAATATGAAACTTTATACACATATTTACGAACCTCTCAAGTTCAGATTACAGATCTTCAATATGTCCTCGATCAGCGACACAAACAATATTACATCGATACTCAAATTCCCCCATCCTCGGGCTGGCATGTCCTTCGTCACTGATGTTATGGCAGTACGGATCCGGTTCTTCAACTCTTCCAGGCTCTGTTTGAGTGGTGATACATAAACGTTGTCTTTAACGAAACCCCACAAGAAGAAGTCACGGGATGTCAAATCCGATGACCGTGGAACCCAGCTGAGACATACTAAATCGTCAGCTCCTTGACGACCAATCCAACGGTTCGGTAGAGTTTCATTCATATTCACGCGTTTGGCGACTCCAGTGAGGGGGTATCCCGTCTTGTTGAAAAAAGAAGTTGTCTTCACGCAGCCTCGGAAACAACCAGTTTTGTAACATAGCGAGATATTGCTGACCGTTAACCGTGTTTCTATCAAAGAAGAATGGGCCGTAAACAGATGATCGGGATATCGCACAAAAGACATTGATTTTAGGCGAATCTCGCATATGTTCAATTGCTGCATATGGGTTTTGTAGACCCCAAATTCGAACATTGTGTTTGTTTACCAGACTACTAATATGGAAAGTTGCTTCATCACTGAACGCGATGCGTTGCGCGAAAGTGTTATATCATTGTCAATAGCATCATGAATCTCGTTACAAAATGCCTCACGTTTCCGTTTGTCATCAGGACGCAGAGCTTGTAACATCTGTTACTTGTACGGCTTCATAACCAAAAGACGTCTAAAAACACGCCAAATTGTTGTTGTAGGCAGTTGTAACTCCTGATTGACACGACGAGTTGGTTTTGAAGGATTACGTTCGAAAGCAGTTTGAATTCGTGCAACATTTTCTTCAGAAACACGAGGGCGGCCAGAACTTGTTCCTTTACATAGACATCCTGTATCTACAAACTGTCGATACCATCTGCGAATATTGAACCCATTCGTAGGATCAATTTAGTAGCTCAACCTGAAACGTCTTTGCACTGTAAACACGGAATTGCACTTCGCAAGCTCGAGAACACAAAATGATTTCTGCTGCGGAGTAGCCATTTTAAACATGTAACGGTTACCAAGAAAAACAGAAAACAACTGACATCTAGCGGCTATTAAATAAACTGGACTATGTATTCGTTTTTCCAATAGCCGAGCCGAGGCGCAGCGATCGATAGTTTGAACAAAATGATACTTTGTAATACGTATATTCTTTTTGATACACGCTGTATATAAATGTGTTACGTTTAAGAGTGGTGTTATTTAAGCTCTATGTTGGCTGACAATTTGTTATGATAAAAAAAGTGTATGGTTATTCTTTTATAATAATAATGTAATAACAACACATTCATTCAATCTAGTTATATTTAATCATATTTTCTTTATAGAGTGATTAATTTTGATAACCTTAATGTAGATCTTAACTTTTCTTTTGTTGATACTGTTACTGTTATTTCTATTTAAGTATATCCTAATTAATTTCCCAATTGCATTGGTTATTTCTAAGTTAGTAGTAGCCGCATTTCCTCAAACGTATCTTCGTTCGTACCGCATATTGCATGTCAATCTCATACCTGAAAACTTTTGGGAAAAATTTCGAGATAGGATATCATCTGTTAAGGCCCCTTTAAACGATCAATATTATTGAGCAATATTTTTCGAGTTCAATAATATTGTACAATACGTTTTACCCTACATTATTCAATAATATTGCACAATATTTCGTGCATTATGATTTAGTAGTACGAATTCTTTTGCTGTTTACGGTATGTTGACTGACGCTGAAACTGCTTGCGTAGCTATCGCACTTTCTTTTGCTTTAAAGAAAAAGAAAACACGGCGCTGGACAAAAGAATGGTACAGGAAAAGGTCAATTTATACTCATGAAAATCTTCTTTTTTCTTACTAGCCATAATTAATTATTTAATCACGTACTTATTTTTATTTACGCACTTTACAAGGAGACGTCCTAAAAGCAACTAACCAATATTGCGCAATAACAATTCTAGACGGAACAATATTTTTACATTGTGCAATAATATTTCAACTTTGTTCAAACTTCACTCAATCATTGTGCAAACCGTCAATATTTCTTCCAGACGGTCAATATTATTGCCCAATTTTTAATATTGCTCAATAATATTGATCGTTTAAAGGGGCCTTTAGACTATATCGTGATGAATGGCACGTGACAAATGCATGTATAAGAACTTTTAAGGGATTGCTATATTTATGAAACTCCTATTTACAAATGCAATAAATATAAGTAAAATGTAGTACTTACTTGTATAGAACTTTCTCATACTTATTGTTATAATATTGTTTCTTATAATATTGTGTCCAATATCTTTACATATTTTTTTATAAGAAAACAATGAGACACTGTCTACAAGTCATTAGATATAGCTATAGCTCGGCGATGTGATAATGGTTCGTATGTAGATTTAGACCGAAAACTGTACTAAAACTACTATAACGTAAAAATATATAAATTTAATTATTAAACAATAAAACAATAAAATCCATTTTCATTTACAAAAATCCTAATCCTACTTTACATAATTAGAAAAAGCTATACAAAGTTATTTGGTATTTGCATAACAAACATGACAATCAGTGGTGTTATTTCTTTTTAATCAAGACATATTTGCGATATTCATATATGTACATATATATATTACATGATTCCCATTAAACAACTTTTCAAGTAAGTTAGTAGTTATTTCGGATTTCGTATAGTACATCTCACGATTTGGTAAGCATGTGTAGTTAATAATAAATATGATACGAGAAGTTAAATTTCTTATCGAAAACAATTCCCGATATTATTGATACAATAGTTAAAATTCATTTAGAATGACCTTAGATTCTTCTTCAAGAACTACTCATTAATAATGAAATTAGATTCGCTTGAAGAGCTTGATCATCCCAATCATTATCTATAATATTATGTTTCAGTTGAACTAAGTAATTAAATCTTAGCTCATGTTCTAGCATTTCGTCAGATATTAAAACGTATACCTATATATTCGATTTGAATTCATTAAAGCAGACATCAATTATGTCTACTTTAATCTATTCTGTACCTCAAACGCAGGCAAAACATATAAAAAAATTGATAAACTTCTAGATATGTAGCAGTGGAAGACGGTTTAATTCAATCGCATTTGAAAAACCAGTATTCTAGAAGAAAAATTATTTACACCAAAATACTATTTAAAAATTAGTTTACCTCGAAAATGATTGCAGCAGTACTAAAACAAGATGATTTATTGCATTATTAAATATTATTGCTATCTATCGCCAAACAAGAAGGGTTAGATTTAAATACCACACCAAAAGCTGGGCAAATCCGACGGGAGAAAAGTTATTAACTCCATGATTTGTGGTCATTTTGATACTAAATACGAACAATAAAATTAATCAACATCAAAGTACTTAGTACCAGATATCAAATTAGTTGCGTGTACTGAATTTTAGTGGGATATAGGAATTATTCTTTCCTATTCTGAAACGAAGTATAATCAGTAGAATCTAATATACATTTTTAGTTTTAAATAATTAATATAGCATTTTAATTTAGTAAACAACGTTAAAATATTATACATCTATATTACGCATTTTAGCTACAACTTGTGTAAATACTTTAAAATAGATGAACCATGTATATTTGTGTATATGTATGTATAATTATCCAAACATGAAAGTTCAAATAAAAGTCATCAAATGTTTGGATACAAATAATGTATGTTGCAGAATTAGGGACAATACGCTTTAAAATTTTGTAATGCAAAAACTGGACTAAAGGATGAATTACGATAAGCGGTGGGGGATAAGAAGTGGGCAAATGTTATAACTGCAAGGAACTTCATTGATCGTTTTCTTCAAAGAATGCCTCGTGTTGCGAGCCTCCATTCTGTTCTTGAAAACTAGAGCATTTAGACGTGGAGACGTACAGAAAAGCGCTGATAAAAATCTAGAAACCTTACGCTAATATATTCCGCCCAACTGGGATTGTGCTGAACATCTCACCGTCGTATGTATTTTGTTCCGTCTATTTTTTGTACAAAATGCATCTACTGCAACACCTACATGCTAAGATTATGAACAATGAATTAAAATTGTGTGATAATGTGTGTTTTCAACAACTTTATGGAAAAGTCAATAAATTTCTGAGCCGATTGGTAGCATGATATTTAATTAAATAGCACGATAAACAAGAAAAACTAGGATTTCTAGAATCTATCAAACCTTGTTGAATTTGCCTCCTGCTGGTTTCAAGACGATGACAGCTGACACTGACAGATTTACAATCCACGTTTTAGGAAATATTTTGATGAGCAAATAATTTTAAAATGTTTAAATTTTAAAAAATTTACAGTATCCATTCTTTATAGTGTGTAACGTCCCATTGTTTGATATCCAAGGGGCTTAAAGCTAGCTTAAAAAACTCGAAAAGAACGGGGTACTTGAGAATAGGCTCTAATATGACGTCGCAGTATTATCCTGAAAGCCTACAGCCAATACTGAAGCAAATGAAGGATCCATAAAATACATTTGGTATTTAGTTAGTATGAAAGGGGGAGATCCTTTTATAGCCGAAAACAGAAAAAAAAGAAAATTAAAGAATATTACAAGTTTATTGTGCTTATAAATAGACTAAATAGATATTAAAGAAAAAAAAGAGAAGCGTCTAAATTACAGTTTACAATTCTAATAAATCATCCCCACCTATATGAATAGTTGATTTACACTAATCATACAATATATGCCCTTATACGACTATAAGTACCACTATAAGTACCAGTAACAAGCACTTCCCAACAACAAAAAAAAGCAGTAACAATAAAATCACATAAGAAAATAATGTTCAGTTTGCTACTGAATCAATAATTATGTTACATTATATGTGTGAGCTATCAAATACATGAAGGTAATATTTGAATAAGGAACAATTATTAACAAGCACTTGATTAATTAAGGCAAAGCCTATGAAGATAATATTTAAATAATGAGGAATTAATTAACAAGTAAATTTACTTGTTAGTTAATTTCTTAGTTATCAACTAAATTAAAATTTCAGTCTCTATGTAATCTTGTCCCTGTTTCACCAGCTTTTGTAGTTTAACCTTAGAAATTCCAGATTATATACTTGATTCAGTCTCTCCGTTGAATATAGAATTTACTTGTTCTATGATGTTGATCCTCACAGCTTTATATTGTACATCTATAGATGACAAACGTATACCACAAAAATATTTAAAGAAATAGAGGATTTCTTCGTTTTAATAATGTAGACAAGCTTAGGAGAGTGTATTGTGCAGCAATATTAGCAACTCTGTAAAATAATCCAATATTGTTTTGGAATGTATAAGGTTCTGATGAATGTCGTATCCATCTGAATGAATTTATCAACTGACAGACAATTCGTTTTCTTAAATTTAAACGGTCTGTCACAATGGTAACAAGATCACTTCATAGTGGACGCATAATAATTTTCTACGCGATGTCTAACTAACTACATATTGAGGCCTTATTTTGTTGGAGATAAAAACAGACATGCTGTTACTATAAATCAGATGCAATATGAAGAACAGATTCTATCACTGTCACTTCTGGAATATTTCAAAAAATTCTACGTACTTAAAATCTCTCTTCGGTACCCGGTTTCAACGGGATGAGGCTACATACACGACTAGAGAATCCATTAATGTGCTTTTCGAGAATTTTGGGAACCACATAATTTCACGTGTATAGAGTTTCCTCCATTTCCAGTTCCCACTCTTCTCACCTCCTTCACTTGATCTTACTCTTCCTGAATATTTACGTTTGGAATATGCTAGAAGAATTCGCCTTTTTCTTACATACATTTTTAACACTACGAATACTGGAAACAAGGCAAGTATGAGCACAATGAGCATATTTTATTTATAACAAATGCTACAAACTGCCTGGCTTCTAGTTTATGTGAAACTACTGTGATTTATATATTTACCGAAGCCTAGTTTTCAGTGTTCTTTGTTTCAGCACATGCAGTATACATATATATATATATATTTTAAGATAAAACATACCTGAATCCGTTTCACATCGCCAATTGACACAGTTACACACCCGCCGTCTATTATAAAATTTTCAACAATAATGAAACAAGAAAAAATATGCGAACGTATGTATGTATGTACATACATAAACGTTAAATATACAAAGCCATAAGGAAGAGATTTATTTGTTACATGTATCAACATTGTCAGGCCATAATTACTACCAATTTCAAACGATAATATGGGAAAAGCTTTTGTTGATAAATGAGCTTTCATTTGACCAACTGTAGGCGATCAATTAAATTTAATATTTGTCCATATTTAGTGCGAACGTAAAGTACAAATTAGGAACGCCAAAACATGCCGTATGATAACATATTTTGACATATATCGATATTAATCACATAAACAATATTTATTACACTTATAAAATACACAACGATCATTAATATGGACACCCCTCGTTTAAAATCGTTTAAATATTATTAAAGTGAAAGCTAAAATAATTATGTGTTCTATAACTGAATTAAAATCAATCAACATAGAAATATGGAAGAAATCCTTTCGAGATTTCAATTTACTTTTATTTCGTTTCTGTAGACACTCAACTATTCTTCTAACAACAAATTTTACCATAACTTATATTTTTAACTTATTAGCGAAATAATCTAAATTAAACTCTTGCCATCCTTTATAAATATGTATTTATTGAAGAAGTTGAAAAATGTAATGTTTCTCGAGTTGTAAATATTGTCCAAATAAGTCTAAGTAATATTCATTTTTGAAACGTATTGGATATAAGAAATCGTTAATTTTAACATTTTATAAAAGATTAATATTATTTAGATGTTATTGTTTGATTATAAGTATTTCGATAATTGGCTAGTTCACTTATAATTGAATACATTTGATATGTCGCTACGTAAATCATCAAAATTCGTCAACTTTAGAAGCTTAATAAGTAAATGGTTCTGAAAATAATATTCTATCAAATGCGCAAGGTGAAATTCAAACTATATAAATATTGTTTGTAAAAGGTCAGTCATTGAGATCGCATAGTTTGTAGAATAATTAACATTTATCGCTGATCACGGTTAAATGTAAATATTACTGCAATAAAATTGTTCATATTTGAAAGCACACATGGACGGATCCGCCTAACAAACTGTACTTGTACTATAGATAATAATAAGATTATTTATTACTATATATGAAAGTTCTTAGAGATAAAAGCAATTATAATATGAGCCGTTTTTCAAATTTAAATCGGATATTATTAAATATCAATATTGATGTATAACAGAAATCTTAGAATACATATGCGCAAACAAAAACAGTGACGTTCAGCCTTTCAATTATTAACCTTTCTTTTGTTCTTTTGGATGCGAATCTATGATCTAATTTATTCTGATAATGAAGTTTTTACCTGGTTATTTTTCAAATAAGTATGCAAACTATGCATATATCTTCCCATTTAACATAGGACTTTTTAAATAACAGTATTATCTAACCTTCTTTTTCAGTAAATATAGAATTTTATTATGCATCGAACTTTGTACTGGCTGCAGTTAAAGTCGTCAATTCAAAATTCACAATGTCTAAAGTTCAGTAAAATAAATATCAAATTAAAGCACCTATAAACAACTTCAACTCACCAAAATAAGTAAACGAGTAGCGTTTGTGAGAACTCATTTACGTTGGCGCAAATGATGTCACAAAATCATCTTTAGAGACGAAAAGAATAATCTGGATGGTCCCGTTTAGTACCAATATTACTTTCAAGATTTATAGCTGAATTTTGAAAACTAAAATTGTATTCTATAAGCCAAAATAAATGCTAATTATGTGGATATAATTATGATCAATTTTAGACCAGAATTTTATTTTCAGACATAATAATAGCAGAGTACACCAAATTTTAAAAAACTACTTTCATCATCGAGTAATAGTAGTTCATGAGTGGGCGGCTCATTCACCCAATTTAAATAACATTGAAAAATGCTACAGTTGTTTTAATATATCAGGTGTACAGCGGTTGAGGATAGTTTAATTCAATTCGGAAATTGAAAACCTGTATTCAAGAAGAATGGCACTGTTTAAACCAAAACACGAATATATATAGATATTTATGGTTATTATTATATACAATATTAAAACATTTGCACCATATAGTACATTTATACTGTATTAAGTAATAATCTATACGCCTTTATTAATAGATTAGAACTAGAAGCACTTCGTATATATAATAAATACCTCCTTTGTTTCCACTTAAAGCGGTAATAGCAAATTAAATACAAAGGGGCCAATCTCTAAAAAGTTAATAAAAGTCTTTCCTCCTAAGAAAAGAACAGGTCACTCTATAATAACCGTTTTAAGACAACCTAGATATATATTATAAGACCATTAAAAATCTAATATATTACGAACTCCTAACAACGGAGTCTTGGTTTTTGTGTGGCTATTAAAATTATGTTAAAATACATCCAACTAAACGCCCGACCCATAAATCTATGACCTGATCACTTTAAGTTGTCCAGTGGTAGAACTAACGGGGGGCGAGATACGAGAAAAGTGTAGGTTTTAAAAATGACCCCGTCGGCTTTATTAGCTTTATTTATGACGACTTTTTATGATATATATGGTGATCAATAACTTCCTCTTGGTAGAATCTTGTTATGTCGGTATTAGTAGCGTTAATTTACTTAAAATTATATTTCATAATTAGATTTTGAATATTTTTTATAATGATCAGTGCAAATATTTACCAAATTCTTAATATTTTTTAACTATTAATATTAAACAAAAAATGTATATTTGTAATTATATTTAGTCTAAATGTAATATTTGACTAGGTTTGCAAAGTTATTTTAGCATCAATACACTCTATAGACTTTATATATATTTTAAATGAGAATTTTCTATAATGAATACACCGTCGAGAACGTCGCCTGGTAATTCAACTCCACTAATTTCTTTTAAACTGTCAGCAACAACTGATGAACAGAACAATTGATATATGTTACTAGATAAGCATTAATTTTAACATTTTTAAGATGTGAATGAATATAAAATTTTAGTAATTGACTTCATTCATATTAGTTGTTCTCGTATTTATTGAGATAATAAATCTTTCTAATAACGTGGCTTGCCATATAATTCTTGATGTGCAAGTAATTACAATATAAATTATATTTATTTAATTTCACAGTATAACTGTTTTACAATTTTTCGATAACTACTGTGATGTATATTTTATGGAAAGAATAAATATTGTTAACTGAATCAGAAAACGTTTTAAATTCGCAATATCAATAAAAATTGTACAGAATTTATACATGAGCACTTTCTATCATTGTTATCAACTGCTACGATCTTACAGTGACTAGCTACTCAAACGTAATAGCCTTGTTTCGCAAAAAAGATATAAAATACTAACATTAAGTTATTAACTGTTTGAAGCTAAAGAAGCTAACAACAAAATGCCATTGAAACATCGAAATTCGGAGGATGACGTGACGAAATTCGAAAATATTCTGAATAATAAGATCGACTATAAAAACCTGTCATATTCTATTTTATATATATGTATATATACAATATATATATATATATATATATATACATATATATTATATGTACATATATAACACGAATACATACATATTACCTATATAATTATTAGTTATATTTTGTAATATTATTGAACTTTAATGTACGCCGCTGTGTTTATTTAAACATCGTTTAACAAAATAGATGAATATGGGCGATAGGTGTGGCAGAACCCCACAATTTGCAGTAAACGGGATTTCCTGGAAGTATCGCGTTCGTATAGACGACTAAATGCCCCAGGGAGCCACCGAAAGTACTTAATTCTTCTTTTTTCTTCTTCTTCTTCTTCTTCTGTAGCGACTCCTTTCTTTTAACTCTTTTATATTTTTTGATTAAAACCGACCCATTGCATTTGACACGCATTTTGAAAATTTTCTTTTATAATTTCAAAACTATGTGATTATTGTATTTATATTTAGATTCTCAAAATGTATAATTAAATAAAACAGTTAACTCTAATCAAATTCATTCTCTATTATCTCGCTTCAAAAAGACATAAAAGCAACAAAAAAAAAAATAATTGTTCTGGAGTATTTTATATATCACCAACGAATTTTTCGTCATTCTGGAAAAGCCAGTGCCAATTTGGAAGATATCTAAGATTCTTTGATAATTAGTTTTCCATATAATGAAGAAAATCTCAAAATAAGGTATTTCTAAAACAAAATATCTAGAGAAAATTTAATATTGGATGACGTTCCTATCAAAATTCTCATTGTATAGGAATCCGCAAATTCCTGGACGTAGAATTAAATTATTTATAAATTCAGTCGCTCATATATGAAGCAACGATGTCACTGTATTCTACTAATTAATCATTAGACTGTGGACCTAGTGAAATTAGTTTCATCTTTACTATCCTTCCAAATATTGATGTCGCCTGTTGTTTTAATTGCTGAATTGCTGCATCTATTCTGAAGAACTATTATTATTATCAAAAGCAATATTATTATGAAATATTAAGACATGCGTTAATTTTCTTTTCTTAATAATCATGCAGAATTATTTCAAATAAATATAACTAAATACTGCCTCATATTAGTATTAGATCTATTATTTCGCAAATCCTCAAGTGAAAAGTACACAAATGGGTATCTAATCACACTGGCTATTTTCTCCAATAACCAAGCAATGACAGAGACAGTAGACTTGAGCAACAAGTGAACTATGGAATTGTATGGGATTGTATGCACACACACTTTTTCATTAAGCAACGGGCTCGATAATCGCAAAAAAGTGACAGTAGCCTGGCTCCTAGAAGTCGAAGGCTATATGTTTAATAAAGAAGCCTACAAACTAGCTTAACAAAATTCTTTAATGGCCTTCATGGAAACGAAGCCTTCTGTAACATCCCAAAAACAAACATCTAAACAGCCACAAAAGAGTGAATTGAAAATATATATTCAGGCAAGCGGAAAACTTCTCTAAGTCAAAGGCAGGAAAATATAACCTTAAAAAACAGTTGACGAAATTTACGATAGATCTACTAAGTAAGGACAGATCGTGTGTTAGAATGATAGCGTGTCTACTAATAAGACATTATAAGTTCAATAAATATTGTATATCAATAGTGGCTTGAACTTGACAAAGGAAACCATTTATAGATTCTGCCCAGCAATAGAGGAAACCATGATCCATGTACTATGCGAACGTGTCTAGGCTGTTTCTGCAAATGGTAGTTATTACATATTTTGAAGCCGAAATCTATGTAAGAAAACCTCTCAAAATGAACATCTAATACGTCAGAATTCATTTATTTATCATTAAACAAGAGTATGCAGAGCCTGGAATATAATTTTATCAATAAATGCAGAAACTTCTAGATTAGAATTTCAACTAGGTTTTCAAGCAAATAAAATCGAAGAAAAAAATATGTGCTCTGGAAAAAGTGCTTATTCATCCAAAGTCTACATTTGCCAAATATTTCACAAATTATCAGACATTATTTGAATCTTGTAATATACTCAAAATTTTTCGGCAAAAAATTTAATGTAGAGGTATTAACATGAGAAGGAGAATCTGCAAGAACTTACAACAGGCATTACGTATGTATAAAAACAAGATAGCAGATACATAGGTAAACAATAATAAAATATTATGATCAGTATATCTGTAAACACTATTTGGAATGGAATGTGTTATAAATTTCCGTAGGTATTCAAAATAAGTAAATAACGAAAACGTTAACAGTATTTTTCTTTCTACAGACAGTGAAGTCACAAAGAGTACAAAATTGGCAAAGAAAGTGATTATTATTTTTTTTACTTTATTCATATCAGAATTAATCCCTATGTGTATAAAAGAATGCAAAATTTATAACCAAAAGCTTTATTATTAACATAATTCCGTAATATCCACTTACTGTTTGGTGTGGTAATTTGTTCCGTATGTATATACATACGTTAGCAATCCTTCCACTAATACAACGACATCAAAATTTGTAACACTGCAGTTATTATAAAACTCTCTCACCTTCGTGGTGCATTTTTTTAACCTTTAACATAGGTATACGTATATATATTTATTTTGTTTATTTATTTTTTCAAAGTAATTTTCTCTACACTCAAGACACCTCTCCATCCTCCGAAACCAATCTTTAAACCAGTTCTGCCAAGTTTCGCTAGGGAGTAAAGCACACTCTTTATCCCGCGTTCGCAGAAGGACCTCATCACTGGAAAACCGCCTCCCTTTTAGCTTCATTTTCACATAAGGGAACAGTGGAAAGTCGCAAGCAAGATCTGGACAATATTCGGTGCAGGCTTTGGCGCGGTGAGCTGGAGCATTATCGTGGTGGAGAAACCAGGTGTCGATTCTTGACTCTGGTCGCAGTTTCTTCATAGATCCAATGACTTTAGGCAGTTCAGTTTAGGCTGTTCAGTATACCACTTAGCTGTGACTGTCTTCTGTGTGTCCAAAGCGACGCGTTCCACAATTGCAATCGATTTAAAAAATACAGTTATCATTTTCTTCTTTACAGATCGGGATTTTCTGACAACTACGAATGTGTCCTCATCATCAAAGACCCAAACTTTGTTTTGAGCTTTGGCCAAGTCTTGTCACCTGTCGCGATGTTATTCACATACAGAGATTGTCCCTTATTAAACCTTTTTGGCATCTCCCGGCACCAAGTCACATGTCGTGTCATCTGCTCTTCAGTCGGTCGATGCGGCACCCAGAGAGAATAAAGTTTCTTCACGTGCAAATGATAATGCAGAATCGAACGAATTGCTGGTGCATTTTGGCCTGAAGTACCCTCTATCTGTTGGTAGGTCACTCGCCCGTCATCGCCAAGCATTTTCCGCACAGTAGTAATGTTTTCCTCCGTAACTGACGTTCGTGGCCTTCCCGGTCTCTCAGCATCCTCCACAGTTAAATTTCCCCTTTGAAATTCTCTATACCATCTGAATATCATTGTGCGATTTGGACAAACGTCACCTAGTGCAAGAGTAATTTCTTCGAAACACTAGTCTATGTTTAAACCACGCACGAAATTGTAACGCAAAACTGCCCTTATCTCATTCCGTGACCACGATGCCATAGCAAGCACTTTACATTCTCACTGCTAATGAATAACTGAGCCCATCGACATGGCGCGGCGGCCACTATGCACGTCTGAACATGTCTCAACATGCAGCAACAAGCAGCTTCCTACGATTCATTGTTTCGTCATATTGCCAAACTTTCCAAGTATCCTTTGTATTTATATTTTTGTTCTTAGCCTATTTAATGTTTATCTTCAAATTGCCCAGGAAACCTTTTCAGCTACTGCAAGTAATTTCGTAGTTGCCTGATCGAAAGAAGCATTTTGGTATTCAAAATTTTTTAATATTCTCTAACAATCTCTACAATAAAGTAATTTTAGATGTTCAAAATAAAATAATTCTTAATATCAAAAGTAAAAATAATTTTAATTTTATGTATAAAAAATATGATATTGTTGTACGTCAATGAAAATCGGAAGGTATTCTATTTTTAAATAACCCACTTATTTATTATTAAAATATCCATTTATATTTTGAAACGCATGTTTGTATTATAATTATGCATATTATTATTATTACTATAGTTTACTGTGTAACAATATATCCAATACAAAAATATTTAAATTATCCAACTAAATTTCTTTAAACTATACTTGCAAATTTAAATGAAAGATGTAATTTGCTTAAGTCAATTATAAGGGTATTCGTTTAACAAGATATTTCCAGTCCATCGCTTGAAACCTATCTCTAAATTTTAAAGGCAGGTAAAACTGCACTGTCAAAAGCACCGACCTAAAGTTAATCCGATATTATTGTAATCTCTTACATTAACATGAAGCTAAATTAGATTTTGAAAGATTACAAAACTCAGTAGTAATCTCATGACCTCAGCTTTTAAAATCTAATTGTCTAATATTGTCATAAAATACTGGGTACTATCCACCTTTTGTTATTATGCGTGCATTTAAATATTCATATTTAAAGAAAAGCCGACTGAATAGCTGCGGTTCTAAAATAAATACATAATAGTTTTGTTACGCTCTTTTGAGGGAATTTAATATGGTATTTAGTGAGATGATTTACGACACTACATTTAACTATATACATTCGGTATGGCCCATTGTTGATTTAAGAGGCTTTTGTTAATAATAGCAGGTATTTAGCAGTAATTTATATTCTACTTGTTCATTTTTATTACTACATGATGGTTTTATACACATATAAAAACTCCGTTTAGGTGCGAGACACATAAATGGAATTTCAAATTTACGTGTGAATAACAATTTGGATATTTGACAATCCACATATAATTGCGTATATATATATATATATATATATATATATATATATATATATCAATATTTATACATTTACATAAGAACATTTACTCTATTTCCTATTTATTCAGCTTGTAAAACTTGAAATACATTACAAGCTCGTAGTAAAAAATAGGTGTTGCAACTATATCCGCGATTATATTATTTTTTCTTTTAAACATAGTATCTATCCTTTAAAAATCTCCCATCTACACACTAGTATAGAGATTACTACTACAATGCCCGCAATTCCTACCAGACGGATAACTTTGGCTTCTTCTAGGGCTGGAACTAGGCAGTAACTCGGAGCGTTATATAGGGTTCTCTCAATGCAAGATCTTATATGGTAAGTGGGCGCCACAGTACTTAAATTTCCAGAAGTACATGCCAATACTGAAGTACGTGGATTTTAGGAGAATACGTTCTTTTGTGTGTATAGGACAACCAACTTTGTTTCATCAACAGAAAAAAAATAAGTCGTATAATAATTAAAGAAATTAATCCCAGAGTACCAATGACAATAAAATATTTTATTGAGGAAATTAAGAAATTTATTGTAATAACACAACTTTACTATTAAAATATATGAGAACCTAACATATGCTTCTAGACACCCAGTAAGAAAATAGTTTATACAATGCAAGACAGAAAATTATATTAACTATCAATAATAAAATATGTTACAACCAGTCTCAACTAAGATAGATAAATAAGTATTTATTGAAAAAAATAACAACACCTGATCATATGATTCACCACATATTAGGTATGGCAATTACATAACGAGACTGCGCTCTTTCCATCGCAGCCGCATCGAATGAGGCTGTAATTGGAACGTCATTGACTTTGATTTAATACTTCCCAAGTAACAACCCGTAGTTTCGTGTTATATTGGGTCTGGGAAAAAGTTCGTGGCGTTTTTTCAGTAAAATTCAACTGGTCCCCGCATGGCGCGTGGACGAATTCATTTAAACCGAATATGCTCCATTATTATCGACAATGTTTCGCCATTTTTTTGGTAGATCCATGATCCCATCGGTGAAAAACTTCTATGGTTTCTGGTCGAAAAACTGAATCAAGTAGTTTTCACAGGCTTCTTTTGAAACCAACTTAATTCCATTGAGAGAGTTCTGCAGAGATCGAAACAGATGATAGTCAGAGGGTGCTATATCCGGACTGTAAGGTGGGTGCATCAAAACTTCCCAACCAAACTCTCTCAATTTTTGACGGGTCATCAAAGAAGTGTGTGGTCGGGCGTTGTCATGACGGAAGACAACACCTTTCCTATTAATCAATTCGGGCCGTTTTCTTTCAATCGCCTGGCGTAATCTCTCTAGTTGTGCACAGTAGAGTTGAGAATCAATCGTCTGACCAGTTGGAAGTAGCTCGTAGTGGACGATTCCCCTCCAGTCCCACCATACACACAGCATCACTTTTTTTGGCGTCAATGTTGGCTTAGCGAACGCTTGTGACGGCTCACCATCCTTTATCCACGATCTTTTACGCTTCCGATTATCGTACGTAATCCATTTTTCATCTCCGGTTATTAAACGTTTCAGAAACGGCTCGATTTCATTCCGTTTCAGCAGCGCATCGCAGATGTTAATTCGGTCCATCATGTTTTTCACGCTCAACTCATGAGGAACCCATACGTCAAGCTTTTTTTGTAACCAGCTTTGTGTAAATGGTTCAAAACAGTTTTGTAGTCAATGCCTAGCTCCATGCCAATATCGACACTGCTGATATGCTTATCTTGTTGGACTTTTTCAAGAATTTCATCAGATTTTTCAGTGATTGGGCGACCGGAGCGTGACTCATCTTTCACATTGAAATTTCCAGAACGAAAGCGAGCGAACCATTTCCGCGCAACAGATTTCGATAAAGTACCTTCACCGTACACAGCACAAATTTTATCACAAGCCTGCGCAGCGTTCTTCCCCTTATCATAATAATATGGCAGAACATAGCGAAATTTCTCATTATTCTTCTCCATTTTCAAGTGCGAATAACTTTCCAACCACTGCACCGATTACAATGTTTCTACGCTCAAACTAACGTTCGGAAGGTCATCTAAAAAACGAGCCGTCGGTGGTGTCGCTGTGACTTGTTGTTCTTTAGTTATCGGCAACCAATGCCATCTATCGGGAAAAACGCCACGAACTTTTTCCCAGACCCAATAGTTTACTTTCGAGCTTTAATTGTATAGAACACTGTTACTTAGTAATACCGTGTCAAATTAAAAAATGCGCCAACAGAATGTTAAAGAAGGTGTTTGGTGATAATGTTATGTCACGTGCGTGAGTTGTTTAATGGCACAAACGGTTTCCTGAAGGTCGGGAAGAAGTCTAAGTAGATGAACGTCCTAGTCTACCTGTGACTGCAAAAACTGAAGGGAACGTTCAGAATATTAATGAAATTGTGCGGGCAGACCGACGTCTGAGCATTGAGATGATTGCCAATATGATAAACATTAACAAAGTAACAGTAAAACACATTTTGCGTAATGAATTAAACATGATAAAAGTCTATGCAAAAATGGTGCCGAGAAACCTCTCAGAAACAAAAAAGATAATCGGATGAACATTTGCTCTGACATCATGGAACGACTCACAAAAAACAGACTTGTTCACAAAAATCATCGCATGTGATGAAGCATGGATTTCTAGTATGACCTGGAAACGAATCGATGCCTAGAAGACCGCTGGATCGCCAAGACAGAAACGGGAGACGAATGAATAAGTCGAAATTGAAAGCAATACTGATAGTTTTCTTTCGATATTAAGGATGTTATCATGACTGACTGAGCGCTTGAGAGTCAAATAGTTAATCAGAAATACCACAAAGGAGTCCTAATCAAGCTGAGGGAAAGAGTAAGGAAGAAAAGACCGGGCTTGTGGAAGAACGACTCACAATACCCTGTCTGTGAAGCAGTTTCTAGCAGAGAAGCGCAGTGCTGTGCTTGATCATCCTCTCCGTCTACCTGTTTCCAAAGGTGAAAAGTGCATTAAAGGGAACATTTTCAGTCTGTTGAACATGTAAAAGAAAAAAAGAGCTGTTGAAGAAGCTGCCAACTGACGAACAACATTGTTTTAAACAATAGAAGACACGTATACAACGGTGTATATATAAGGGAGGAAAAAATAATATTTCTCACACCAGTCTCATTATTTAATTGGTCTTAATTGGCCTTGTATACTGGTTCATACAAGCTGTAGATATAACAAGTTGAAATATTAATAGTTTATAATAGAAAAAAAAATTTAAGAAAATTTATATAATAATATGTTATTCATTAACAAAAGAATATTTCTATTAATATTATCCATTATTTATTTATTTAGTTCAAGTTAATGTTCAGGCTATTACACAGAGTATTAACCTGCTCTTTTTAAATTACCAGATGAATGATATTTTAATAGAAAATTTGCGATATGCATTTAGAAATTATTATATAAAAATTACCTTCTGTATAACACATGATAATGGAAAAATTCACAATTTAAATCCATAAACTATTGTACACGTATAATTACAATATTGACTCTGGAGCGTAACTCATCCCTCATACACAATAAGGCTAGAATAATAATAATGGCTAACAATGCATTTGCAATTGTCTATTTATCTCGTATCTTTTTTGGTTACAACTTTGTGGTCGAACATTTATTACTGGTTGAACTATATAAATTCGTTCTCTTTCGTGAAAAAACATTCAGTTTGGGTCACAAAATTAAAGGGGTTTCCCAACCTGTTACGAGCCTGATACGAGTCTTTAATCACAGGGAATGCTGCTCGTCTTCCTTCACAAACCACTTTGTTGATGCCATAAATTATTTCTTCTGGATAAGTAGCTATTTACATGATACTTAACTCTACTTCCCTAAGAACATGTACTCACCCAAAAGACTCACACCACTTCCAAGGATCCTACACGTAAAGTAAAATACAAGACTTAAATTAAATACAAGTAATACAAAAACTCATCACTCCTACTTTAATTAGATAGTGGTTTACCTAAACCAAAAATTAATTCCTTTCCGTGGAAGTTTTTAATTTTATAAGTCAAAATGGACGTCCTTGGCCACATTAATGTAAATTTAGCGACTAATTATATATTGCATATACATATCTAGATCGATAAATAATTTATTGGTGTGTCTTGGTTCCGATATACAGTCGCAAGAAAACTCTTTTCAAATTAAAGACAACGCTCAACCCACATCCATTTTTGTTTTTCTCAGGACACTCACTAACCGAATATGGATTTACAAAAGAGAACCAATTCACTTGGTCCAATCAGTTATAAACATTCAACTACAACGTCATAGGCCAAAAAGACACTAGATAATTGCAAATTCATTATTCCAGTCATTCTTTAGAGAAAACTCATTATGCGTCAGTAGGATGTATTTTACCCGAAAACTGTAATATCTATAGCTAAAACGACAAGCAGAAACCTAGCACACCTGTATAACTGCTTAGATTTGAATATTGCAGATGGCGCATCATGTCTTTTCTCGAGATTAGATATTAATATCGGAAGAATACTTATTAATACAATTACATATATAAAAATAACGAGCCACAGTCAAAAAAAAATAATTTCAATGAAAAGCGCATTCATGAATCACGTAAGATAGGAAAAGTGAGTAAGTGTTTTAAATTATTTAATTTTAATATGCACACTAAATTTTGCATAACAATATACAGCGATGGCTAATAAATATGAACGAAAAGTAATATAAATTCGTACCAAGCGTTTTAAACAAGAAATTTACACATAATAACAGTTTATATTTTGTTAATGTCCGAATTAAATATGTAGAAGTATTGTCGATTTTCATTTACAGTGTTTTTAGCATTACACTTAAATACGGTATAGGTCTGCCAAGGCGTCTAATTTCTATTTGATCATAGAACTTCTGCAAAAGGCTACTGACAATAAATTTTTAAAGACTTCATCTTACATAAACAATTAAGTATATAATAACTAATTGACAATTAAACATATAATAAAGAGCATCGATAGAAATAAATTTTATTCGATAACAAAATATATTAAACAAAATTTTTAAAAACCTAGCTGTATAATATTAACACGATGTGTGTATTTTCAACATCTAATAGATAATTATTTAAGAAATATTCTCTTGCAATGTAAAAGAAATATTTTGAGTTGCCTTCTGCATAAAAATTAGAACTCATTAAAAGATCTAGTTCTTGGGTTTTAAATACAGTTTTAATAGAACTAGTTATTTATATTTATTTATTATACTTCCCCGTATTCTCTGTTGTTTGGGTACATTCTGCGTTGAGATTTGTCCAATATATTCATCAGCACTTTCGTTTATTGTTAGCCCACAGTGTCTTGGTACCTATAACAGCTTTACTGCACTCCATTCTGTTAGTTGATTTTGAGGTTTTTCAATATTTCCAGCACAATCTACCTATCGATTAGAACGTGAATCAATTTATGTGTGTAAGCCTAAAATAGAGAGGTGTATCTATTAAAACAAAAACTGCGGACTTTTTTAGCTATCATAGTCGACAGCCCCTTCAGTAATACATCTTATTCTGTGAACCAATTCTGTTCATATAATATTTCACCGTAGGATAAATAAAAAGCTCATTTAGCTAAAACGTGACCTGTCTTTCATATTACTCGCCACTACTAGCAGGACAACGTAACTAAATTGCTAAATTGCTGAGGAAAGTTTGCAATACGTCTAGGCCCGTCCTTGCCTCCGTTCTTATCACAAAATAAAGTTAAGAAAAGTTAAGTAACTTCGCCATTATAGTGTACAACTATGGTTTTAACCTCATATTTTCCCATGTACAATAAGAATAGTTTAGAAAATAGAAGTGTGACAATTATTATGTGTTTATAAGGAGATAACTGTTAATTGCTATAAATTACATCATTTGTGTTTCGTGTTCCTGTTTTTCAACCATTCGTTGATAAATTTTATGTAAATGCTTGCAGGTCATTGTACTATCGAAATTCACCTATGATTTATAAAACTTTCAAATTTAATTTAAGCACTTTGTCAGTCAAGGTAAATACATTCTAATGTATTTCATTTTCTTTCTTTTCTCTAGTTTTTTCTTTTGGTTCATATACAATTATGTACATACTCAATTTAGAGCTTATATATATTCTTTTGAAATTTATTAAATTAAAATTTCCATTTAATTAAGCTTTTATGTTATTGAATAATAATACGAGGGAGTGTTTTTATATTCGCGGAATGGGGGACAAGGGGTGGAAATAAAAAAACCAAATTATTTTTCTTTTTCAATATATTCACCTGCAAGACGGATACATTTTTCACATCTTTCAATTAATTTATTTATACCCTCATAAAAAATGATTTCTCTTTATCTGCAAAATACGCCGAAACTGCCTCCTTGACTTCATTATCGGCAGTAAATTTTTTACCCCGCAGTTCTTTTTTCATTTTCGGAAACAGGTAATAATCACTCGGGGCCAGGTCTGGGCTGTAGGGTGGGTGATTCACAATTTCGAAGCCCACCTTATGCAGGGCAGCTAACGCAACGCGGCTCTTGTGGACGGGCGTGTTGTCGTGTAAAAGCAGAACACCTTTTGTCAATTTTCCATGTCTTTTCTCTTTAATGGCTTCTTTTAGTCGCTCTAATATTGAAGCGTAATATTCTCCGGTTATAGAAACACCTTTATCTTTATAATCAATCAACAATATTCCTTCCGAATCCCAAAATACCGTTGCCATGAATTTCCCAGCTGATTGTGACACTTTAAATTTCTTGGGAGGTGCTGTGCCGTTTTTATGCCACTGCATGGAGTTTTGTTTGGACTCAGGTTCATAATGATGAACCCAAGTTTCGTCTCCAGTAACAATTCCACTCAATACACCATCCTTGTCTTCATTACAGAGGTCCAAAAATGCACGCGAACACTCTACGCGCTGTTGTTTTTGCGGCGGCGTGAGCATTCTCGGCACCCATCTTGCGCTCTCCTTAGACATACCGAGATGATCGTGTAGGATTTTAAAAATTGTTGTATCGGATACTCCAACCATTTCTGCGAGTTGTTTCTTCTTTAGTCGAGCATCTTCGAGTACAATTTGTTCAACTTTTTGGATAAGTGCTGGCGTGGTCACCTCAATGCTCCTGCCCGGCCTCGGGTCGTCTTCAAGGGATTCCCTTCCTTGTTTAAATAAACTATGCCACTTGTACACCATGGTTTTTCCTGGACAAGAGTCGCCGTAAACCAATGACATCTCATTCATTATGGTCGCGACTGATTTTCCTTGCCTGGTAAGGAACTTTATAACGGCACGATATTCGATTTTTTCCATATTTCACTTTTCACTCCTGATTATGTTACTTGGTTGACGATAGCTCAAAGACTAACTGTCTAATAACAATGAAACTTCGTATTTATACTAATCATGAGTCGCTGCACAGGCCACGCCCCCAATGCGCCTACTCACCCCTCTACAACCCGCTCATTCCGCGAATATAAAAACGCTCCCTCGTAAATAAGAAAATAAATACTAGTTCAAGAGTCTACCTTTGAAGTGTTTGAAGCTCGCACTTACTTTCAAAGAATAGTGTTTTAAACATGTAAAAGATAATACAGAATTAACCACGTGAAAGTTGTGAATAAAGCATTAAAGTAAGCTATTAACTTGGCTTCAAACCGACACAGTTTAGTAAATTATGCTATCTAGCTAATATAGTACCTCTGAAATATCTTCAAAAGTTTTTAATTAATGTGAGTGATTATAAGGAAGCCAATAACGCGCCAAGCGAATCCAGAGTTAATTATTATTGATTATTACTTATTAATCGTTTATAAAGGAATTATTTCTCATTTACGCGGCACAACCACACCAACAACCTTTGAAAACAAACTATTTACCAAGAGAGTCGCCGACCTCGACATTTGGTCGAAGACTCTCATATGAGACCCATGCTTCTTCGTCTACAAAATCATCCACTTTAATCATAGTTAAGAATGAATAGATAAAGATAGTTATTAAAATCGGTTAATACATACCACGAAATTACACCATCAAGTTTAAGATAGACTTACTAAAAGTAAGCACTCGTAAAGAACCAACTGTCGAACGCAATGACGCAATGAAGAACATTTATCCAGCAAGCAAACACCATTCGACTAATTTCAATTAGCGAACAAATTGCGATGACAATTCCTAGTCAAAGGGAAATATTGTTGATAAAAAATGTAGGTGTTTTAATGAATATTAATATTGTAATTACTAATTCAATATTTTAAGAAAGTTTAAACTTAACATCAATTCTTACTCTTCCGTATCTGGAAAGTGATTAACCACACATTCATGTATGGACATTTTATTTATAAACGACTTTTCTGTACTTAACGTTGTCAATACAGCCAGTTTTCTTGATCTACGGTTTTTGACAAATATGTTCTCATTCTCCCTAGCTTGAAAAACATCGTTTGTCCTCTGCAGTTATCACCAATAATATGCATAATATACTTGATAATTTTAAAGTTTCCGAAAAGGTATCGTTAAGTTTGTAGTTAAGATATAGTTGAAGTATCGGTATAGCTCCAGAGTATTGACGCCTAGTTGACTAACTTCGTAAATAGATACATTTTTCTGTGCACGAAGGATGATCTAAATTATATTCGTGTATAATAATAAATTATTTACATTTAAACTTCATATTATATCAGAAATGTTTCGGAAGTCTTTGTTATAATTACAGGATTGAAAAGCCGCCACTGACAAATTAACATCAAATTACAAGAAAAAAATCCATGAAATGATGAATAGGTGATCCGGTTTCAGACTACATTTTTTTGAGTACGCCGACGGTTTGTATGCCTAACAACGTCAGCTCTCAAATTCCTAATCGCCACGTTTATCGATTTCGTTGTGATGATTCTTTAATTACGAGTTTTCGACGAAATCAATGGTATTGAAATTTGTGCTGTCATTAAATATTTGTTCGTGAAAGACTTCTCAGTAACAATTATTCATAATGAGGTGAAGGACGAAGAACTCAACTGCTTCATTTTCCGCTGATGATAAATAAATAAGTTCAAATGTGTCGTAGAATATATATATCACGTAGTGGATGTCCAAAATCTGCCACTCAAACTGTTAAAAAAATAGTGTCAAAAGATGATGTCAAAAGATCATCGTTTGAAAACTTCTGAGATGACGAAGGCTGTAAAAATATCTAAAGAACGCGCAACATGAAGCGTTCTATGAAGAATATGTTTAGGAGATGAGTGCTGGGACTGCTTCCTATTAATCAAAAATCGATGCGAATAAGAATTTCTCATAAGCATTTGGAGTGTTTTGAAGGAGAAGGGGTAGATTTATGTACCGATTCTCATATGCCCGAAACAAAACAACTGTCTAAACAGTGCCATTACGGTGGTTCTCCTTCACCAAATAAAATGATAGTTGTTCCATTTGCAAGAAAGGGTAATGTGCGCTTTTTGGGATGCAAAAAGATATTCCTCTTGTCGATTACCTTCTGAATTGCAGGTACATATTTCGCGAGTTTTTCGTCAAATTAAACCAAAGAATGAATAAATTGCGTCGTGGCTTAACCAAGAAAACAATCACTTTCGGCCGAGATAATGACGGCACCATACAAGTGTTGGTACTATAAAAAAAAATTAGGCCTCGATTCGTGGCTGCATCCACTTTATTCGCCGGATTCAGTACAGTCAGCTTACCATTTTTTTCACGTTTAAAAATGTCTTACAAATCAAAACAACGGTGTTAAAATAACAACAAACTCTGTTGATACTTGTTTCAACCAAATTGAAAGTCCTGAATTTTATCATCAAAGCATATAGACTTATCCAAATGGTGCTCCAAATGTATGTATATGAGGTGGTAAAGGATTACGTAAAGAAAAGAACGCAATTTTAAATCGCAAAGTTCTTCTCTTCATTTTCATTCGTCAGCCCACCCTCGTATATAAAAAAATCCCATCTGAAAATCTCTTACTAAATTGCACATAATTTTTATCAACTTTAAGATTAATCGAAGAAAGTGGTAGCATTAATGTGAGCCAACTGATTGAAGGTATGATTTTGACAAATTTTAATTTAATACTGTTTAATTGTTCATGTACATACATTACCAATAAATTTGTTATAATTAATAGGAATCTGAAGTGTAAAAAAATTTAAAAAATTGTCACAATGCAACTAAATTTTTTTTCCTTCACAGTCCAAATCACATTTATATTAATGGTTAAAAGTCAACATTATTTTAAATACAATAAACAACAATATAATTAATTAAATTTTAAATCTATTGATGACCAAAGCATGTTTATACAACATAACAAGTAGTTATACTTATTACTTATTCTTTAATTGATTGAACCATATCTCTTTTTCGCAATTCTCCTTATAGAGTACTTGAAATTATAGGTAACAAAAGATAATGTCAATATTTATATATTGCCCCCATTAATTATATGTATCTGTTCCATGAAATTATTAAGCAAATGTGCAGACTTAGTTTAAAGAGCTGTAATTAAAAATCGAATCGAGACGATCTTTAACTGAGCTCAATGTTAATGAAAAACACCTAGGTATATGATACAGTCAATTATATATTTCAACACCTGGTTAATAAAAAAAAAAGAGTGGTCTCCATAATAAAAACCTATAACTTATATTTATTATTTCGTATATTACGGCAAACACAACTGATATATTCCAAATATATTCATCGACACAAAATAAATACCTAGTTTATTTTTACTATTTTCACAGCCCGAAAACACCTATTGAGTTTGAAAATTTATTTAATGAGCTAAAAAAACAATATTTCAACCCGCCGTATTGGTTAGTGATAATTTATTACATTGAAGAAAGTGATGCCCTATACGTAACAACGTGACGTGGATAAAGATGGAGTATATATAGGAATGCCAATGATTCATGAACGACGAAAGGCGATGTTCGGATGTTTAAATTTTTTTTTTGTTCCTTCTTGTTGTGTTCTGTTTCGACACGAACAAATGAACGTTACACTTCTTGCACTCCCGATGTTCTCTTGTTTATGGTCCCGATTTAAGTATTTTAAGGCTTTCGATTTGTTGGTACCCTTGTTAAGTGTTAATAGTTCGATAATTAAGTTTTTTCTGTTTGGATTATGTGGAAGATAGTAAATTTTAACTCAACCGTAGAATACATTCTTGGTTACTTTAAACACACCTACATATTATAATGTATTTTCTATTCTAATATTTACTCAGCTTAACTTTGTACAACGTAGTGGTTTATTTTTTAATAAATTATCTAAGCAAATAATGAAGCAGTAATTCATGTTTATTATTGTTTCGATTTTTTCTATATGGAAAGCTGTGAATTTTTTTTTCAGTTAATAAAGTTTTTCTATGTTTTGCAAATGATATTTTGTTAACATTCAATCAAAAGCTAAGATGTAACATTTTGTAATACTAAATTTTAATGGATACTGTAATTTTGAATTAATCAAAAAAGATAAAAAGGACCTTTACCACATCAATGTTTCTATTCCGTATATATGTTCTACAACTAAGTTGTCATCATTAGTAGATAATTAATCACAGTGTTGCATATGGATCCGCGGTAAAACGCACAGAATAATTCCGCACAACTTTCACAAACTAAATACACACTGTGCGTGTATTTGGTGTTTGTTTACTTTCAATTGCTCTAGAGTTCAATTCACGAAAGTTCGACAGAAATTATGGACAAGCCTTTGTTAATCTTTAATAATTATCGAAATTTAATAAAAGACATCACTTGTTACATTACGAATGCGCCTTTAAATTACAGTATCATTAAATTATTTATTTTAACCATGGAGTATTTTAAAACCATACCTATAGACACCAGAATATAACTAATAGTTACTGTGCCATGAAATAAAATAAAGTGGAATTTTACCTTATGATATTCAATATATTCATTATAGGATGCGAGCTTTAATTTGTACCAAATTTACTTTTAAAGATTATATGTACATGTATGTATATGTATCGTATTTAAATGCCTTACACCGAAATTCAAATAGCCCATCAAGGGCGAAAAAAAAACTATTCACAAATATAATTAAAGAAAAATATTTATATTCTAAGCATGATTTCCAAACCCTTAGTTTACTTCCACATATTTCATCATATAATATTTTTCGGTATGATATACATTTATTTTTGCCCGTCATGTGATAATAGTTGTGTTCTTTTCTCACCTCAATGTTCCATTGTTCAGTATGGCAGCTATTGTTAATGCATCGTACACATAGCATCAGGTAAAAATATCATGTCTTTCGAAGATGTATGGCCAAGTTTCTCTTAAGTGGAACACTATCTGAGAGTTTTAAATTGCAATATAGACATTTTATTTTGTAATAATTATTCAAATAAATACTATGATTAAAAGGGAACTTGTAGCAGTATTACTAATGTAATTAAACATACTACGAGAGCGCGCTGAAAATCGTGTGGAATGAAAATAAAGAATAGAATTTTGCGATTTGAAATTGTGTTTATTTCTCAACATAATCACCTGCGACTATGATACATTTAGACCAGCGATATTTCAAAGTCTCTAAATTTTTCACGTGTGAATTACTTTGCTAGCGTGGGCGGTGCAAAATACAAATAAGACAAGCGCAGCAACAAATCCAAGCCTTATTCATTATTTTATATCATAATAACAACGTTTGTGTGAGGCCGTGCATTGCCCTGATGGCAAATGATTTCTTGCTTGACTAAACCAAAACGGTTTTCATTAATGTTTTGCTTTAATTTCTTAATTGTTTAATAAGATTCGCATAGTCACTTAAGGTTAATACATAACCCCTCTCTACATTATTCGTATACTGTACATGTATTTCGACAACTAAGTTGTCATCATCAGTAGGTAATTAACCAGTGTCGCACCTGGAATCCACGGCAAAAACCCGCACGAAACAAATTCCGAACACAGTCTGTGCGTCGAAAGCCCAAACGCATACTGTGCGTGGTTTCCAGGTGCGACGCTGCTTAATTATCATGCTGATGATGACAATTTAGTTGTCGAAACACGTATACGAAATACGAAAATGAATGTGGAAAAGGATTATATATCAACCTTAAGTGATTAAGTTAATCAATCACCGGCTCCATTAAATTTGCCTTCAAGATTTGCATAATATGGATTTGTGGTTTGGCCTGTTGAAAAGTCAGCAGCATAATACTTTTTGCATCCCATAACATTGAAGCCTTTCCTGTAAATGAAACAGCAATCGCCTTCTTTGAGGGAAGGAAATCATTATGCCTCCATTGTTTAATTTATTGTTTTCTTTCAGGCGTATAATAATGAACTCTGATCTCATCGACGCATAAAATCTACTTAGTTTTTCCAAACACTCAAAACATTCACGAGGCATTCGCATTCCCACACTGAGCAGTCGTGGCACCCACCTCGCGGGGGTATGTATATTGCGTACTCTTTAAAGATATTTACAAATGACTTTTAAAACTATAGCGTGCATTTTAACAATTTCCGGTATAGCGGCAGATTTCGGACGTCCACTATTAACGGTCGTACGATCATATTTTAAACGAGCTCTCATCATTCAATTACAAATTTATTGCTCATATATAAGCCTTTCATGAAGAAATACTTAATGACAGCATGAATTTCAACAACATCCATCTCATTAAAAACTACGGGACGCTCTTAATTAAATGACAAAACTAATAAACATAGCTAATTTGGTACGTAGACTTCCGCGGTCGTGGTCCATGCTATCTGCTTCTGGGTTTCCGGGCTGGAACCGCGTCACTAGTATATCTGCCGACGTTTCGTACCCATTTGTATGGGACATCTTCAGGGCTGAATTACTGCACTGAAACTGAAACGTCGGCAGATATACTAGTGACGCGGTTCCAGCCCGGAAACCCAGAAGCAGATAGTAATAAACATAGCGTTCTGAAATTTTACAGTTAACGTTTTTTAGGGTGAACACTTGCAGGTGCACTACAAAAACAGTCAGAAACTGCACCATTTATCCGTTATTCTACAAACTTTTCAGTCCAGCCTTGTACTTTATTATTTCTCATAAAAAATAGAAAATCGAAATTTTCTCTGAAAAACAAAACTATTAGACCGCTTAAAATATTTCAGAATTTCTTTAGAATAATTAAACAATATGATAAATTAAAAAGTCGTCGTTACAAAACTTTATTAATCTACAATAGTGTGCAATAAAAATCTTCATTATTTTTTCATAACACTGAGTAATTAAGAATTAAGGGGCGTGATAATAATAGGTACTAATAACAGTTCAAGAGAAAGAAGAAAAACAGTTAAAAATCTAGTAACCGTGCTAAAAAAGGCACGAGAGGGCTCTAGCATAAGAATGAAAAAAACTATTTTACCAATCAAAATTATTCTTAAAGTAAAAAATATACACAAATTTAAGATGAATATATGTATGGTCTTAAGATGATAAAAGTTACTGGTAGGGTATGAGAAGATTATTAGAACATCAAAAAACATGAGACATAAAAAACTATAGATATTATCCCCAGTTTATAACGCAGCTTTGAAAGAAGATTAGAAAATAGAAATTATCGTACTAATCTACAAAAAAGAGATTTAAAGAAATATACAAGAATCACATAGTTCAAGCATACCATAGAAGATACATAATAATAATAATAATAATAATAAAAATTCTAAAAATAGAATACATACGAATATTTAAGGCAATAACGGCATATTTAGAAAAGTCGTAGCATTCACGACAATATACTTACTATGGATCGGACAGCAATAGTATTAATGGAAGGATATATTAAAACAAATCAAGCTTTAATGGTCCTAGAGATAGTATTCGACAGAGCCCAGAGACGTGATAATTTAAAGAAAAGTAACATGGATAAAAATCTCAGAGCAGCTATAGTGAGTTTGTAAAACATTAACTATATCAGAACAGATAACATCCAATCGAAAAAGTTTATGACAAACGGAAGATTGTGACAGAATGATGTTTCTAATGTAATTCAATTTTATCATTAGCAATACCGTGAAATAAACATCAACACTCTGTGTGCAGTACTAATGGAAATGATACAATCGATCTATAAATAAATAGATATGTCCTTAGTTACATGGTGGTAATAGAGAAAAATGAAAGACAAAGAAAATTTGAAAATATTAAATCAAGTACTGACCTTTAGAACTCAAAGGAAAATTAAGTAATGGTAATTGATTAAAAAGGTATACAGATAACCATTATTTGGTGGAAATAACAGAACAGGTAGCCACATTTAAATATCTGGGTATTAAAAACCTCTTAAAGGAGACTATGACATTAAAGTAAATATACTGCTAAGAATAGAGAATGCTCTCGAGGCATACCATATCTGAAAAACTGCTTTATTGGCGAAAGGGAAATTTCTACCCGAAGACAAAAATTATATACATAAAATTTAGCTTGTCCAACTCTTATATACAATATAAAAACTAGACTCTGAAAATTAACATGAAAAATAGAATTAAAAGCATAGAAATAAAAGACCGACATAAAATGTTAGGAATTACGAGGATAAATTACCTCTAGAAAAACGTATGCAAAACTACATACGAGGGAGCGTTTTTATATTCGCGGAATGAGCGGGTTGTAGAGGGATGAGTAGGCGCATTGGGGGGGGGTGGCCTGTGCAGCGACTCATGATTAGTATAAATACGAAGTTTCATTGTTATTAGACAGTTAGTCTTTGAGCTATCGTCAACCAAGTAACATAATCAGGAGTGAAAAGTGAAATATGGAAAAAATCGAATATCGTGCCGTTATGAAGTTCCTTACCAGGCAAGGAAAATCAGTCGCGACCATAATGAATGAGATGTCATTGGTTTACGGCGACTCTTGTCCAGGAAAAACCATGGTGTACAAGTGGCATAGTTTATTTAAACAAGGAAGGGAATCCCTTGAAGACGACCCGAGGCCGGGCAGGAGCATTGAGGTGACCACGCCAGCACTTATCCAAAAAGTTGAACAAATTGTACTCGAAGATGCTCGACTAAAGAAGAAAACAACTCGCAGAAATGGTTGGAGTATCCGATACAACAATTTTTAAAATCCTACACGATCATCTCGGCATGTCTAAGGTCAGCGCAAGATGAGTGCCGAGAATGCTCACGCCGCCGCAAAAACAACAGCGCGTAGAGTGTTCGCGTGCATTTTTGGACCTCTGTAATGAAGACAAGGATGGTGTATTGAGTGGAATTGTTACTGGAGACGAAACTTGGGTTCATCATTATGAACCTGAGTCGAAACAAGACTCCATGCAGTGGCATAAAAAGGGCACAGCACCTCCCAAGAAATTGTCACAATCAGCTGGGAAACTCATGGCAACGGTATTTTGGGACTCGGAAGGAATATTGTTGATTGATTATAAAGATAAAGGTGTTTCTATAACCGGAGAATATTACGCTTCAATATTAGAGCGACTAAAAGAAGCCATTAAAGAGAAAAGACGGGGAAAATTGACAAAAGGTGTTCTGCTTTTGAACGACAACGCGCCCGTCCACAAGAGCCGCGTTGCGTTAGCTGCCCTGCATAAGGTGGGCTTCGAAATTGTGAATCACCCACCCTACAGCCCAGACCTGGTCCCGAGTGATTATTGCCTGTTTCCGAAAATGAAAAAAGAGCTGCGGGGTAAAAAATTTACTGCCGATAATGAAGTCAAGGAGGCAGTTTCGGCGTATTTTGCAGATAAAGAGAAATCATTTTTTTATGAGGGTATAAATAAATTAATTGAAAGATGTGAAAAATGTATCCGTCTTGCAGGTGAATATATTGAAAAAGAAAAATAATTTGGTTTTTTTATTTACACCCCTTGTCCCCCATTCCGCGAATATAAAAACGCTCCCTCGTAGTAGCACAAACAAGAACTTCACTTTTGAAGGAGAATAAAATATGAGAAAGAGCAGTTACAACCCTTATATAGTTCGAAGAACACTGTAAATAAGTAACTAAAACGAAACGACTGAAATTTGAAAGAATGTAAATAAAGTAAAAATCTTCTGAAACATTTATTTGTATTAATAAGTTTAAATTGAAAGTTTTTGATACTTCCAGAAGACGAATCAAAGAAAAGTTTAAGTTTCATTAATAGAAGTTTATCACAACTGTCTTTTTAGGTGTCATGAAGCTACAATAGCTTGAAGAATATATGTCGATATCATTATTTGTTTCAACATACAAGTTGAAAAACTAAACATTAACACATTACACTATTTATGGACTACTTTGAAAAGTTTTATCCAAAAAGAAATTAACAACAGAACAGAACAACAAATTAAATGAATACAAACGCAAAATGAAAAAACATAAAAACATATTTATAGTCAAATGGACTACATGACTATAAATATGTTTCTATATATTTTTTTAGTTTGAGTTTCATTTATTCTATTAATAGTATAGAATACGAATTAATATATGAATTCTGACACATATGCTTTATAATGTAATAAAAGTAAAATTATTTAAAATTACGCTAATTTAATTAAGTTTTGGTTTGAAGTAGCATTTGACAATAATTGCTTCAGATGAAGAAGAATATTTGGTGTATAAATTAAAATTACTCATTTTAACCCACTGTACTCATTGAGTATATGGCAGATAATTTACTGTAATTTTTCTTAAAATTTATTCAGCGCATCTCGAAAGAAATCATAATCACGATCTTCATAAAAAAAAGTGCCTGTGTCATTGTGCTACTACTAAATTTTTTATTTATAACATTGGTGTATTGATGTACTTCTATAATTAATCACTCACATTTTGAATAAAAGTAAATACATAAAATTGTATCACATATATTTTTGGTGTACTCATATTAGAGTATAAGGAAGGTGTGGGTGGTATAGAGAAATATTTTTGTTGCAGAGGACTACAATTGACCACAAATCAATAATATCATGTGCATATTTTAAATGTTCCCATCAAAATTTACAATGTTATAACTAGATGATTTAGATGAAAGAGAACAAGACGTCGATATTGTTGTTATTCTATCGGATCAAACAGAAAGAAATAAATGAGAATAACATTAAAACAGCTAAACTTCCAAATGATATACCAGAATAGGTTAAAATATATTCTGACGAATTTCAAGGGATGAATCACAGTCATACATTCCTTTGTTCAACTTTCTACAATTAACAACAGAAGAGAGAACTCTAAAACGTAATCCAGAATGGAGCCAAGGTATAATTGATATCGGTATGATCTTGGGAAAGTAATACTTAGACTAAGAAAACGAAGTTAAAAAGAAATAGCGAACCTAAATCCTGTTGATAATATTGTATTTGAGCGTTTTTTGATACCGGTATTGTAAATCTTCTTAGAGAGGAAAGTGCACACTTTTCAGAAAGATAATTATATATTTTAATAAAAGTTTTTATCGGGTTTCTATTTACTAACTATTATCACTTACTCCATGAAAAACTTTATTGATGCGTAAATGAAAAATTATCCATACTTTTGAGTACAAATTGTATATTTCACAATAGATTCCTACGAAATAAAAAATATTTTTAATTAGCAAATAATGTGCGAATTGACAAATTTTACAATATGTATAAACTTATCTTATGAATAATTTGAACAAGATATTTCTGTAACAGGACATATTTCACGAAAGCCTGTACGTGTGTAGTATAAATACGGGATGATCTGCAGAAGTGCAGGTTACTATTACAAATTCGATACATATTGCGGCGCAAAACGAAATATAAGTTATGAAAAAAATATACCTCTAGAATCCTGAGTTATTTTACATTTATTAGAAACAGTAAGACATCCACGAGATAGTATTGTGTACTTCAATCATTATTTTACAAGCAATAGTTTGACGAGAACCCTTCGATAATCACGTTACAGAGCGACAGAAACAGTTACAGATAATAGCACAAAAAGTGTACTTTACCAGATTAAAAGTATATGAGAAAACTGAATCATGGTAGCTTCAACTATACCTAGTCAAGTCATAAATACTGGTACACCGAAAAATCGACGCCAAATGAAAACGAATTATTATTTAAAAAAATTTTTTTTTGTATTTATTGGGTTATTCAATGGCTACAAATCTTAGAACAACTTATTCGAAATGACTTCCATTTGCCTTCCAGTACGACTTGAGACGATGTCGCCACTCATCGATCGCGAGACGCACTTCATGCATGGGGAAATTGTCCACTTCACGGACAAGGGCTCGTTTCAACGACTCAATATTTGGGTGTCGAGTAGAGCAAGCCATGCACTCTAATACGGACCACAACTTGTAATCAACGGGTTGGGGTCTGTACTACCAGCTGGCCAATCATCCGTTGATATGATATCCGGAACGTTGTTTTTGAGCCACAGTTGAGTCGCTTTGTGAGCTGGAGCAGAGTCTTGCTGGAAAGTCCATGGCTTATTGGTAAATATTGATTGGTTGAGAGGCTTCACAATGGGTTCCAAGACGGTCAATTGATATACTTTGGCCGATGTTTTTACTCCTTCCTCCTTGGTAACGCCATCGTAGCTCACTCCTCACCATACCATTACAGATGCGGTGTGGTGGCCTCTTTGAACCCTCGGGGTGAGTTGGGATACTTCTCTGGATGACCGAGCATACACACGATCGTTCTGTTTATTGAACAATTCTTCTACGATGAAGATTTTCTCGCCAGTAAACAGAATTTGTCTGTGAGCGTTCTTCGCGTACAGTCTGAATAACGCTTTCGATTCTTGCTTCCGTTTTTCCTTCAATGCGGCCGTGAGCAGGTGTCCAGTATGTAGCTTGTACGCACTGAGTCCCGAATCTTCTTTGATAATACGAGACATGGATTTTTGCGAAATTTGCATTTCCCGCGATAAAATTTTCTGTTCTTGCAGCGATTTTCGGTCGATTCGTTTCTTCACAGCTTTGATCGCTTTCGGAGTTCTTACAGTGCGCGGACGACCGGATCTTTGATGGTCTCATACTCCACCAGTATCCTCAAACAACTTCACAGCACGATACACAAAATTGCGAGTGATTCCGAGCGGTCGCAACGTCCTAAAGATATCGCCTTTTTCCATGTTGCATTTTAGTAGGCCAACTACAACAATACGATATTCGATGTTGCCCTATTCCATAATTGTAAACAATTAATGTCAAAAACTTTTTACGTCACAATGAAGCATAAATGTCAACTGTCAAATCGCAATCAATACGAAATGGATGCACCCAGTACATTCGTAATGAGTGCGTTCAGTTGTGTACCAGTATTTATGACTTGACTAGGCAGTACAATGAAGAGAATTTATTACTTATAGTTTGATAATGTACTTCCTCTATCAAAAGTGAAACGTTAGTCTAAGGAGAAAAAAAAACTGGACATCCCATATCCGTCCTTTTGTGAATTATAATGCAATAATGCGAGTCGTTCATTAACTTGATCAAATTGTCAACGATTACTGTATATCTACAGGGCAAGAAATGGTACTGGTCTCTCTAGACTAATGTTGAGTTTTGCAGTTGTGAACGCTTGGAAATTATACTCACACACATTCGCACAAAACTAAAATTATGTCTGTGGCACATAAACTCCGCTTAAAAAAGATGAAAAGAACCTGAAACAATTTTAAATGAATATTAAAATAGTTATCTGGTCCAGTAAGAGCAGGTAATGAAAAAAAAAGAAAGTAAACTACAAATTAAAAACATTAATACAATACACCAACACACTTAATAAAGTTCATTAAATTTAAACGAATTGGATGTATGTGTATATATGTATAACTAAAAAGTATTTTCAAAAATAAGCTTAAAAAATTTGTAAATGGTTTGTATTTAAAATCCTTTACTAAAAATTCAAGAGTAGCCAAGGAAGAATAATAAAGTGATTACATAAGACGATGGCAAAATATGTGCGCTGTTAACATGCTTAAAGCCTCTAAATTTAATTTATATAATTCGTAATTTTATGCGTTTAAATGAGTATTTGATTTGCTATTATGTAAGAACCTGTTGATGTAGATTTAACGCTCTTTTGTCTAGACACATGATCCTTCTTTTTTCCCCTCCTCACCTTCACTTCCCCCATAGATATCATTATCCACAAAATAATAAAAATGAACATATCGTTAACCATAAAACGTTACAAATTACAGTGAGGTGCCCTGTCGTTATGAATAAGGCATGAGAATCGCAGAATGAACCAACTCTGCATACTAAAGGAGACACAGGAAAGATACGTCATAGTAGTTGACACGATCGTAAACAACTTGTGGAGAGAGGGTGGTTAATTTATTATTATTGGCACTATTGTTAACGATCCTTATATTCGGAATACTGATACAGACCTCACAGAAATCATACAGCGCCTTTTTATATATATAATAATTTAGAAGTGACGAGTTATGCATTTCTATTACCTTTTCGTCAGAGTATTACGGGTTTATTCATGTAATATGCATATTCGAAAAAGAAAGTACCTGTATATGTATGCATCTCAGCATGCTATCAATATCCTGCTTTATTAACATTTTTTCTTACAATTTTATGTAAAACATACAATTGCTGGTATAACATCAAGTACGTATAAATAAACTTTCTTCGATTCAATTAGTATATTTTTCAAATGTTTTTTAAATCTTTTTAATATAATAAAACTACACTGCTTTTTAATATAATAGAACTACAATACCACCAATAGTGATCGTTGTCAGGTAAATCGCTGACCGGTAATATTCTAAAAACTCTTAATCGCCAATAAATCTATTTAAGAGGTCGAGCACAGACTTGTTAGTTATGATAAGACAACTGACCACTTCTACTTGCACGTTCACCAGACCAGTTATAAGCAGAAATGCCTCTGTCATTGGTAATCATTTTTGGACTAGGACTCATGTTCCTTGTTGATTCCCGGTCCCATTTTTCTTCATTCTATATCCCATTCCCCCTAACGGTCATTCCTTCGAAGTCTGCCAAAAAACCCAAAAGACGATTTGTCATATTTGATTTATCTACTGACGCCATACTCATAAATCGACAGTATCTTCACCACCTAAAGGAGTCAAATATGCTGGTATAACAAACTATTATATTATATTATTATATAAACTATTATAACTGTGATAGTACATACCGTGCATCCATTTTACCTCGCTACGAAAACTGTACCACATTATATTCGGGTCTAGCTGCCGAATACCGATCAGAGTGTAAAGTGGTGGGGTGCGAGTCATTTGAATCACGACTATAACTGACTACTGATCATACTAGCTGCAGCCTCACCACTAATTTGACTGTAGGCGTATCGATATCGTATTAACGGTCATTCGTGATTTGCATTTGGGAGAGTGTGTTACGGTAAGACCTTTAAATTTAAATATTTTTTTAATTATATTACTTTGGTAATGTATACATTGAAAGAAAAAATTCAAATGATAACATGGGCTTTGACAGGTAATTCTTTACGGTGTATCCAGCGCCTTTTCTCTGAAAAGTATGTAGATCGTCCCTTTCCTGCATTAACAACAATATCATTAGTAGTTAAAAAGTTTAAATAAATATAAAAAGATAAAGAAATGCAGGAAGTCATGGTGTGCGCAATGGTGGAAAAAAATTCCAATATTACTATATCTAAACTATCAGAAGAGATAGGTATTAGCGTGGGTAAAGTTCATAAGATATTAAAGAAAAATAAATACACACTGATCAACACCGCAGAATGGAATTTTGTGAAACTGTAATAGAACGTGTAAATGCGAATGAACACTTCAGTGAGACTATCGTGTTTACCGGTGAATTCACGTTTCAGTTGCACGGTAAACACAATCCGTCGAATCTTCGATATTGGTCTATTGAAAACGAGTATCGACAATTGAATACGGGGACACAGTATCCTGAAAAATTGAATGTTTGGGCTGGTATTTATGGGAATAACATTATTGGTCCATTCTTTATCGAAGAAAATTTAAATGGGGAAATATATTTGAAACTTCTTCGAAACGACATTGCCCCTGCTTTGAGAGCTATTAATCCCAATTTAGAGAACGTATGGTTCCAGCATGACGGTTGTCCGGCCCATGGAACTAGAATTGTGAATGAATATTTAAATAATATATTCCCCCAAAGAGTTATATCTAATAGTGGTACAATTCGCTGGCCACCAAGGTCACCAGACTTAGCCCGTATTGCATTTTTTATGGGGTTACATAAAATCAAAGTTATATGGGCATCAAGACGAAAGGGCTAATAATTTGGAAGAATTACGGGTTAATATCGAACAGCAATTCCAAATTATTAATCCTCTTGTACTGGCCAATGTTCGAAATTAATTTTATAATAGATTGGGGTACTGTTTAGCGCAAGCAGGAGGGACATTTGAGAATTTAATTAATTAAATTTATTTTCTGTATTTAAAAAGTATTTTATAAGTTTTGGCAAGTTATATTTATTTTCTGTTTAAAGAGTATTTTTTAAGTTCCGAGAAGTTATTTTATTTTTTAGCTTCTTTAAGAGTTTTTTTTTATTTTTAAACATTTTATTAGAAAACATCTTTTAGTTCAATGCGAAACTTATTGTAAAAATACCTAATTGTACAGTTAAAAGTAATTATAATTTATTAATTTTTGGACGTAAACAATTTAGACAGTCAGTGATAGACCTTCCGCCAAGTACCACGAACAACTACTTAATCTGTAATCTGTGGTGGGGCGCGGGTCAATCGAATCACAACAACTGACTCGCGCCCCTCATTTTACATTCTGATCGGCATTCGGTATCTAGACCCGAATATAATATGATACGGTGTTTGTAGCATTTTAATATGAAAGCACGGTATATACATATGTATTATTAATCAATATTTACAGGTATTCAGATATTATGCTTTATAATGTTATCGGCAAGCTCACATAATTCTTTTTATTGTTATGTTGCACTATTGTGTGAGTATTAAAATAAACAATTAGATTCTGTTTCTAAGGTATGGGTACGGGCTTAGACTCTGTAGATATGCTGATGGTTCATATATAAAATCAGATTAAAAGAGAATGCTTTTCTTGAATCACTCGTAAATATCATATTTAATTATAATATTCTTAGATGAATTTTATAATAAATATACTGAAATGAATTGTTTTCAATCTTCTCAGAATTTTGTTTAAACACTCAATTGTAAACCGAGAAATGCCTGCCCAGAGATGTTCAAGTTTTAAAAATATCCGTCCTCTCACGAAACCAGGCATAATTTCTCCAGTATTTGTACCTAGTATTTAGCAAGAACCGAACTAAACCTGCTAAAATATTTATCCTACAGTCCAGCTGTTTCACCAAATGAGGGATGTGGGATGACAAATGTACCCATCCTTCTGAAAAGACGATTTGTTGTTGGGTTTCAAAGAATAAATAAGTACTTTAAAATTATTTGTAGTAACAAATACGTATTTTAAACAGTGTTCTAATATATCAATAAAAAGTTTCTCATCGGTTGACTTCCAAGTTATTGATACTCCCGGAAATATTGTTGTAACATATCATCATACTAAAAAGTATTCCTATATCATTCAAATAAAACTTCCGGTAATAGTATTTGTTAATTTTGGTTTAGGAAATATCTTTTTTTAATAAATACCTTTAACGAAATTGCTTAGCTGACTTTCCAAAAATACCTTAAGTAGAGTATTCCTTTAAAATCATTAATATAATGGTTTGATTCGACTATGCTTAATGGTGTCATTGTTAACTATACAACGGAAATGAAAGAATAGGTTATGCAACTGAAAAAAACATAAACATAAATGATATTTTATGTGAAATTTACATTATTTATTAGCAATAAATACAAAGATTGTTAAAATTTTCATTAGTTGTATTTAGTAGTTAATGCACATAGCAATTGTTTTGCCACACAGTTGCCGCTTTAGATGTTTGAACTAAATTAATAAATAAATATAAGTAAAAATCCTAAAAGTTTGCGTGTTTATTATTAATATCATTATGAATTTTCATAACGTAAAACCGATTAATTCAGTATTAAATTTCATTATTCGAAGTGGCCATAAAGCCTATTGCTGTAAGACCCTTTCAGATTTATTGTGGTCCTTATATCTCTCTGGAATCTCTTGACTTATTTGCATAATCCTATTGAAGTTGTCCGACTAGTTTAGCCTCCGTGTAAGCTTGTCCCTATTCCACTAATTTTTGCAATTTATCATATAAATTCCAGATCATTTAGCTGATCGGGAATCGTAATGTCGACCCTTCTTCCTAACTTATTTTTTCCATGGAGATTTGTCTTGCAGCTTTAAAACCTCATATAAATTGTTTTCTACTTTCTGTTTTTTGCTTTGCTTTGTATCTTTACCATACTGTTTCAACGAACAGAAACAAAAATAGTAGTCCGCTCGATCAAGGATACACTTGACCGAATAGCAAGTACAAGAGGGTTATACCTGGCGCCTTGAAGTGAACATTAACTATTGCACTTCCCAGCAGCTGTGTAACTTTCAGCACCTTCTCTTTCACCTGGATTTGGGTTTAGTTCGCCTCGGGTGCTTCAGTTCCTATACTTATTATACATATTCACTAGCTGTGAGTTAGCGAAATATACTTTTCTTTCTTAAATCACCACACATTTTATACAGGCATAACACCATTTATTTCACGTTAAACAATTAAATACAGAATTAGTTTTTGAACCTCACACGTGGCAATATATGAGGATTCATTTTATTATATTACAAAGCCTGATTTGTCTGTCTGTGACTATGCACATGCAATTGAATTTGATGGAGCCTGTGGTTGATTAACTTAATCAATAAGGTTGATATATACCGTATTTCCCTTTCTTTCAATGTAGTTCATCTTAATTTAAGTAAAAATAATTTTTAAAAATCTTGTGAAACAAACATACAGTGTAGATCTTAGTTCTGAGCGGTGTAGATTGCGTACGGAGTTTGTTTTTCGTACAGGTGTTTTTCACCATGTTTTACCAGGGGCGACACTTTGAAATTGTCTGCTGATGATGGCAACTTAGTTGTCGAAATGCATATACAGAATTACAAAAGTTAATGTGGAAAGGGGTTATATATCAATTTTATTGATTAAGTATGCACATGCGTGCAATATAATTTTTAAAACATGAAAAAAAGTAAACTTCTTCGGAAAAAAGTCGTGCAAATAATATAAAATGCCAGTATAAAATATTTATTTTTAGAAATATATTTTGTGTATTAGTACTAGGGATATTTAGAAAAAAACCGTTACAAAATTTAAAAAAATAAAAGACGGAAGAAACTTATACTGAACCTAACAGAAACTTAATAAATAACAGTATTTCGCCAGAATAATGTCGAATATTAAAAAATTATTGTAAAAACATTCGAAGTGTCCAATCGGCAATGGACAATTTTGATCTTAAGATGAATCATCACAATATTCGTGAAAGACGCCGAAGAACAGTACTAGAAATCTGCACAATTTAATCAAATTTTGTCCACGGTTTTGCATTAAGCAAAAACAGAAAGATTAGACTATACGACTGCTATTGTTGAATCCTAAAATAGTTTTCAAAAGATAGCAAGACAAATCAAATAAACTCTGATTTAAACATCTTTGGCATTAGGATGTTAAAGAAAGATAACTGAACAAGATCGTTATCAGTATTGAGATTTGTTTCTTCTATGTAAATACTAAAACCAAAAGAATGTTACAGATAATCATCCAAACCAAAGAAGTTCTATTATGGATTGTCTGTTAGAAAGCTTACAACGTTACGAGACAATCATTTCAGAAGCCTATTGTGTGATATCAAAAATCTGAAAGTAATCTTTTAAAACAGCGTACAGTTATGTTAGATTCTGACTTAGTATTCTTGGACGATAAACCCATCTCATACTATTCAAACCAAAAAACTATTTACCATTTTTAATTTACATCTCAACATTTTAAAGATAACACACTAGGTTATATGGTTAAAGTCCCATATGATTCGTATGCAGGTAAATTAGAGTGCTTTGATAACTACATTAATATTACGACTATGTCTAAAAATAATATATAGTGGTCTTAAATATACATAAAAAGTTTCTGTATTTGTGTTTTTAAACAATTGAAGAGATTTTTTTTCGAATAACTCTCATGCCATAATTTCATTAATTAATTTCAAAACTATCTTAACTAATTAGTTATGTACGACGAATAAAATATATTGATTTAAATACCGTGCGTGACCGCATTTAATTACCACTTTTCTAAAGAATTTATACATCAATATGATAAATTAATATATGTCATATAAATTGTTCCGAACAATTTTTATTTAATTTCAAATCGACGAGGTAGACTAAAGGAATGCGCGAATTCTTCAACAGTCGTCGCATATTGAAATTATACGATGCAATAATTGCATGTAAATATATTAATGCTTGAATACCTGATGCGGTCCGCCTTTTACATATGCACCTCAGCACATCTCATTGCAAATTCTCTTGTATCGCCGGATATTAAAAGAAAAATTACAAGAACCACGACTACTTAACGAGAATTGCTATTCATGGAGGGTAATTTAAACAATAATAATTCAAGAATATTCATTTCGATTCGTAGACGATGACACTAACTCAACAACTGCTTTCACACATACATAGGTTATGTACCTACATAGTTTTGATTTCCTGGAACCTTCTATAGCGTATACTGCGCTGCTCGGTTGCTCCTAACTTCACTGATATGAATAACAAGTGGATAACTGATCTATTAAGCCACCCACTTTGACACTAATTAAAAATTATATTAGCAACCATCACATCGACACATTCAATTAACTAATCTTTAATGAGTCTATGTCTTACTGAATTGTCAATGAAACGGTTTAACGTTTTGGAAAATTTCAATCCTGTATATTATGTACCTACATAAAATTATTTTATTAATAAGAAAATATTTCGCTCAAATTAATTTTAGTCGGGGCATAGTAAATTGAATACGATTTAAATAAAAATTCCAAGATAAGGTTGGCCAACAAATAATGCTTGAAAACTATTAGTACCTTATTTTCCTTTTGTGCAAAGACCATACCTAATTCAATGCATAAAACGTATATCAGTTCAGCTTTATACGAGATTATTGTGTTTTTTTAGAAAACCACAATCCCTTCTAGAATTAATACGTAGGTTAAACGCAAATTTATTTTAATTAAAATGATCTTATTTATTTATGTAAATATTCAAAAAATGTTATAATTTTTATGAGACCAGTTAAGTTCCAAGATCTCCTAGTTCTTGCATGAATAGAAGCAGATAAAACACGAGAGTTCTTTCATAAAAAACTTCTGACGCTGTATCGAAATATGTATGAGCTTTAAATATAAAGGTAGCCATATTTATGATCAAAGAACACATATCATACGATGCGAAAATATATAAACCTGAAAAATTTCTACCAATCTAACCGATAGGACAGTCTCATAGCACTCTGTCCTTCATCTTAAAGAAGTATAAACTCATCGCGTCTCGTAATGATACGTTACGGCAACTTAACTTTAAGGCATGTGCTTTTACGCACAAGTTTGTGTGTAATCCATGATGGTTCTGAGGTGACCAACGCCGGCAGCTATGTTTGCACTTCTTTCGACATGCAAAGATTTTCAATGAATTAATTAGTGTTTTCCATCAGTTTCTCACAGTTACGATCACACAAGATGATCCGTTCAACTCCTGCAAAATATCTGTCTTATATGGATGAAATTTTAACTCTTGATGAAGTGTTCGCTGGACAATCGTTAGACTGAGCACTAAGTTGGTGCATGCTACTGAGTAGAACATAGAAGGCTCCTTAAAGGAAGCCTGAACAGCGTTGTTAGTCTCTGCAGTTTGTTGAGTTTGAAGGTCCTAAGGATTTCCGTCTGAAAGCTGAATTCGTCTACTCAAAACTCTCAGCTCATGCTTTGATATAATAGCATGACAAGATGGAACACTATCATGAAAAGCTGAAATTATCCACAAGCAATAATCAAACTGCCCCCAGCAAATGTATTGTGAACCAAACTAATCCATAATTGCTAAATGGCATGGCAAGATTATCTCCACCCCAATGTCTCTATCATGAAGTACTGCCACTTCGCATTTAAAAATTTCCCGTTTTCCTGATCCAGCTTGTATAAACAAAGTAAGATATTGATAACAATATACTTAGAGTATACGCATGATTATTTCATAAAACAAAGTTAACAAAATACGATTTTTTTCGTTAAAAATAGAAAAGAATTATAAGTCATATATATAGCTGTATTAACTGTAGCCTATTATAATATTAACAAATCCTTAATATTAACAGGTCATTAGCTGAGCGTCCAAAAAGTATTGATACATGAAGCTCTGTTCAACATAAATATATACCTATATATATATTTAGTGCTATGATGTTATTCAAAATTTTGTTACTTTTCCCAAATATTTTTTCACTAGTGTACATGTAAGACGGTCATGCATACTAAAGATTAACCGAAAAATTAAGCTTGAAAAACTTGAAAAGTGGAGGCTGAGTCCTCTAACAATTCACAGCAGATTATTAGTGTAAACAATTGCAGATTGTCTGGTCCTATTTGTAAGAGTAGACGAATTTTTAGATGACTGAAACAAAAATATCTGTGAAAGGAAACTAGATTTAACACAAAGCAATATCACTTATGATAGTGCTTGTCTCTATGTACATATTCAAAAATCAAGGAACGGCGCCACAGGATAAGATCCAATGTTATAAGTGCGTAAGTACGTACACATCAGAAAACATATACATACATAAATGAGCAATGATCTGCCTTGGATGAGTTACCGTAAATATTCGATATGTACTTATGTGACCACTCTAGTTATAACTCACTGACTCGTCCATATATTTAGTTCGATTTGTACGCCGAAGTTTCCGCCTCTTCCTATAATCTAGAAAATTTCTCAAAAAATAGAAATGTGTAACTATTGTACATTGGTTACTGAATATTCTGCAGGATGAGGGCTATCGTTAGAACTTCACTTTTCAACTGACCACAATGTTTACTTTTGTTGTTGAAAGTTCAGGTCTTTTATTTTTAAAATAGATATTTTGCTGTTTATACTTATATATACTAACTTTAACACAATCCCACGGTATTCATGATCAACCAGTGCATTTCAAAAATTTACGTAAGTTACTAAAATCCGACATTAGTTAATTATTTTATTAGAGTAGAATCATTTATATCAACATTAAAAAGAGCCAAAATAGTTTACAAATAGATATCATAAATTTACATTAGATATATGAGAAGTTGCTCATTATTGCTGTGCTTTTACTTCTTCTAATATGTAACGTACATCACATATAATAATTATTCATCATTCTTAAAAGGAACTTTATTTATTTCATTAATTGGAGGTTTTATTTTCGTTTCAAGTTTTAAAAAAATTGAAACAATACTTTTTCCTTTACCAGTCCTTAATTTAAAGAATGTCACATATGTCTTTTTTATAAAAATGATTTTTAATTAGATGATATTTGTAGCAACCATTACATTTAGAAATATATGCTTTTTTAGAATAACAAATCTAAATACCAACCCACTAAACTAGCAGTTTTAGCGTTTTACAACCCTTACTTAACCCAAATCAAAACTTGATCCTCAGAATTTTCACTACGTCGCATTATTGTCCATGATTTGCATACTTCTTATAACAGAATGAGAAGTATTATGGAGGGCATACCTATTGAACAAAAAGGCTTTCGACCGGTCTGTAGCTGCCTCGACCAGATCCTGTCCATTAAAACTTACACCGAAGGGACTTTCAGAGGGGTCTTTAAACTTCTGCAGTTTTCATTGATATGGCGGCAACATATAACAAACACTATTTAACGACAAACAGACCGCAAAAGTAACCAATAGCATATTTAAGAACCGTCTATTTCAGGCAGTCATCTGAAATGAGATCAACAAACAGAAGAAGCTCATTTATTTACTGCCGCAAGGTTCAATTCAATTCCCCTCCTATTCAACTTGTACACAGTTAATATGCCCGTCGCGCAACCCAAAAGGATCGGGTAAGGAAGATACAGAAGATACTCTTACCATTGACCTAGGGATATCGAAAATATTTCTAAAATAGAGATTGCGCTCCAGCAATACAAAGACAGAAGTTTTAAGTTTATATTTGTTTCCACGAATCAACAAATAAAGGAACACGTATTCGAAAATTCCTTTCTCGCTTCTTGCTTCGTTTACTGAGCTAAAATGCGCACCAGAGCAGGGGCACATGTACATACATCGAAATTCAACTCGATAACACTATGAGAATAATTTCTGGAGTCTTAAGGCCCTAACTCACTAACTATTCGTGTTAAGTTTTGTTCCACTACCCACTTCATCAAAATAATGAAGATAGCAGTGGTGACCGCTTTCTGCTCTGCAGGCGTTAAAGAGTATGCGGAAACCCACGGAATTGTTGTTAGAAACGTGAAAGATGATACGGGAAGGGAACGTGCAGCTCAAAAGGGAACGCGTGCACGTAAGAACCGCAGAGAACGAAAGGGCAGACGAAATCGCAAAGGAGGCAGTTGCAACGCAGAATGCGGTCATTTCATATGGGCTCGCATCAGAAAAGACGCTAAAGAACGCGATAGCGCGGAAGTGCGGAAACGAATAGCAACAGAGATGACGCAGAGAATGGACCCTGGATCAAGAGATTTATAGTCAGCGTTGAGAAGTTCAAAGAAATGAAGATCGCCTTGTCGTACCAAGTAATACAGCTGATAACTGGACACGGGAATTTCAAAGCGTACAAGATCAGAAGGAGGGACAACCCAAATTGTCATAGTGGTGCGATCGATACGGCGGAGCATGTGCTCTTCGAGTGCCCAGACACGTAGGGCTGGCGTGAATTCACAGCGAGGGCCGCTACTGTGGCCGGTCACAGGTGGCCGCTTCGTGCCGAAGATATAAAGGACGAGGAAGATGAAAGATGGTGGCGATTTTTCAGAATCGCGCCTGACAAACTTCTGCGGTTTAAGCACGACCACTGTTAGAAGAAAATAAAGTGATAGTGAGTTCGCGAACGCGGGGTGGGCGAACGAGCTTAGTTTGTAAGGCGTCACGGATGGTTCTCCTGAACCAAGGATCGCGAAACGTTCGTAGACGAATACGCATCACGAGCGCGCTAGTACATAATACACACAGAGGTGCGCCCGCACTTACACTAAAACCGGGCATGCAAACAATACACACCTACACCCTTGCCCGCACGGATACAAAGCCACAATTGCTGGAAGGATTAGAACGACGACCACGGATGAAGTTGTATAGACGTTGCATAGAGGATTAGAAATTCTAAGTGGAAGCGCGGTGGCGGCGAGATCCCACATCACGAGCACGCCAGCACACAATATACACAGAAAGGCGTGCTTGAAATCACACTAACACACATGGGCACCCAAACCAGGAGAGCGACCACAATGACCAACCCTGGACAAACTGGGACAAGTTAAGTACAGTTCTTGTTTTATTTTTTCTTGGACTAGCATGAATGAATGAGAGAGATGCGCACGCACACGGACACACACATCTACAATAGGGATACACACTGCACAAAGACGAGTACGGACGACACATTAATATACTCAAACGCTTGCGCGAAGTATGCAAGGTGAGCATTTGTAGATCTACGGAACAAATGTTCGAGTGAACGTATTGAGCGGAGAAACTACTGAGTGGTCTGTTGTTACAGAGGCCCAAAATTCAAAAAAAAATTCCACCGGGAAGAGTAAGGGCACGACTGGCGAGCGGAGACGATGGTGTCCCAACAAATACTAGAGCAGAACAACTGTCAACAGCGCATTGGCGAAAAACAACCAAGTTTCGACCTAATTTACAAAAAGTGGGCCACCTTGGACAGAATTCGATTCAATCATGGTTGGTGTAGTTACCAACTCCACAAATGGGATAGGCGCCCGATACCACGTGATTATGGGGAGACTAACCAAACCATCTCACACATTATTCAAACATGCCAGCTGAGAAAAGACGATTGATTTCGTCAAGATCTTGAATGTTCGTTTGTGAGCAAATCGATCATATACTTTATAAAACTGTTTCTATATTTATGCTTTATAAACATTATGTTTTATTTTACATACATATATATAGTAACAGTATATTTTTCAGCATTTAGCAATTAATAAGAAACAGAAAATTAGTTTATATTGTTGGTATGTGGCCAGATTTTGAAATTCAACCTGACACCCTGGACAGCAGATACAAAAACTAAAACAAAGTTGACGTTTCGATAATTATTTTATTGCCTTATTCATAGACAATGCCATTTAACTGTACTTAATAGGTGCAACCAAAAAAGCATTTTTTAAAATGTATGAAAATAAATAAATTTAACAATTAACTGTTGTTATCTGCTTCTGGGTTTCCGGGCTGGAACCGTGTCACTAGTATATCTGCCGACGTTTCGTACCCATTTGTATGGGACATCTTCAGGGCTGAATTACTGCACTGAAACTGGTGTAAGTCGATGGGGGACACGTTTATATATGGATGATGGGTCATGGTCAATGGAGCGTTACGGTTGCGGTTGGGTAGATTAGAGATGCAGAATTGCCAAGCGTTATGTAGGGGGTAGCCATCATCGCGGTTACGGTTATTGGGGTGCTTAAAGATCTCTATAGTTTCACGGATTTTGCGACCATAGAAATGGTTAGTGCGGGATAGGATCTTGGTTGAATTAAACTGAATATGGTGCCCGGTTTCCAGCCTATGCTCGGCAAGTGCAGAACCGGCTATGCGCAGCAACCTAGTACAACGCTCATGTTCAGAAACACGAGTGCCGACAGACCGCTTTGTTTCACCAATATATGCCCTGCCGCATGAACAAGGAATCCTGTACACACCAGCTGATTCTAAAGAAACATGGTCTTTTACGGAAAAAGGGTCAAATAATTTGGAATGAGGTTTGAAGATGGTTTTGATGTTGTTTTTGAGAAGAACCCTACTGATGCGGTCAGTAACACCTTGTATATAGGGTAGGTGGGCTTTAGAGAGGGGGAGAGATGATGTAAGCTGTGTATTAAGTTGTGAGATTTTGGGATTAAGATGTCGATCTATGGTTCGCTGAATATTATGGTTGGAGAAATTATTATTTATAAGAGCTTTGGTAACATGACTTAATTTCTGGGATATAGAATGCTGGTCAGATATATTGACAGCTCTTTGGACTAAGGAATTGATAACGCCCTGTTTCTGGGCGGGATGATGATGGGAGAGGGCATTGAGATACCGATCAGTGTGTGTGGGTTTGCGGTACACTGAATGTCCTAGTGAACCATCTAGATGACGAGTTACCAAGACGTCGAGGAAAGGAAGGGAACCTTCAGATTCAATCTCCATGGTGAAATTTATGGAATCGTGTTGTGAATTTAAGAAAACGAGGAAGTTGTTCAAGGAATCCCGACCATGGGGCCAATTAACGAAGGTGTCATCCACATATCTGAACCAACATTTTAGTTTTTGGTTACAGGAATGTAGAATTTGTTGTTTGAATGCCTCCATAAAAATGTCAGCGACAACGGGAGAGAGAGGAGACCCCATAGCTGCACCCGCTACTTGTTCATAATAATTACCACGGAACTGAAAATAGGTGGAGGTTAAACAAGTATTCACCAGATTGGTCAAGTCATCAGGTTGGTTTTCAGTGGAAAGGATTTGTTGACGGATTATTTGGATAGTGTCGGGTATAGGAACTCTGGTAAATAAAGATTCGACGTCAAAACTAACTAGTAGGTCATGAGGATCTACCGTTAGGCCATTCAGTCTTTGGACAAAATGTTTGGAGTTTTTAATAAAAGAATCACTATTGCCGGTGTAAGGTTTAAGAATGTTCGAGAGATATTTAGATAATTTATAAGTGGGACTGTTTATGGTACTCACTATGGGACGCAGAGGAATGCTGGGTTTGTGAGTTTTTGGGAGACCGTACAGTTTTGGGGCTTTGGAGTCGCTGGGTAATAAGGTTCTGTGAGAATCGGTAGAGACAGAAGAGGTTTTGATAGATGATATGATGGTACGTTCTATTCGTGAGGTGGGATCTCCCTTGAGAAGTTTATACGAACCGTCCTGGAGAAGAGTTTGTATTTTAAGCTCGTACTGATCACTGTCCAGGACAACAGTGGCGTTACCTTTCTCAGCTCTGAGTACAACGATGGTGGGGTCAGATTTCAGGACTTTATGAGCTAGAATCTCGGATCATTGAAGATTAGATTTCGGTGGTTTGGCCTGCGTGAGGATTTTTGAAGATTCGAAACGGATTGGATCGGCGATAGCCGGAGGAATTTTGACAAGAGCCGATTCTATGCCAGTGATGATGTCTTCCGTAGGGATGTATTTGGGGGTAGGTGTAAAATTGGGCCCTTTGGAAAGAACAGAAATCTCATCAGTGGATAAGGGTCGTTTAGAGAGATTGATGACAGTGTGTGACATAGAAGTATTATGTTGTCGAGGTTTGCGTACTAAGGCCTGGAACTTGAGGATGTGCCTTTGGGTAATATGGTATTTGGTGTTTTCCGCTTGTTGAAAGGTTATGCGGTCTAGAAGATTCCAATCAGATTGGGATAAAGTAGAGGCAAATTGTAGGTGTATGTGAAGGAATTTATTAGAAATGGAATTGAGATCACGTCTGGTATGTTTGATGCGTTCTCGAACCAATGCGAGACCAGCTCGTTGATATATGGATCTGGCAGAAGGAGAGATGATGTGGTGTTTGATCTTTAAAAATTTAGGAACAATTTTTTAATCACGACATCTAAGTAAAAATCTTGAAATTTCGATAATAAAAAAAGTATAAAAAAATTAATTAATTTGTTTAAGTTCATTTATTTTCATATATTTTAAAGAAAGACCTTTCGTTGCACTCATTATGTACATTTAAATGATATGGTGTCCATGAATAAGACAATAAAATAATTGTCGAAACGTCAATTTTGTTTTATTTTTTATCTTCCGCCCAGGTTACCGTGTTGAATTTCAAAATCTGGCCACATACCAAGAATTCAAATTAAATGCTTGTTTCTTATACACACACCCACACATACAGATATATACATATATATCTGTGTGTGTGTGTGTGTGTGTGTGTGTGTGTGTGTGTGTGTGTGTGCATGTATATATATATATATATATATATATATATATACGCAGTGTATATACATATGTGCAATGTGTACACACAGTGCCCAAAGTCAAGTGTTTGCCACTGATAACTTCCTTAATATTGGAACTATCAAAAATAAATTATCAATTTGATGGCATTTTTTTGTTTCGAATAAAGAAGTGAAAACAGCAAAACAATTAAACATTTCATTCCCAAGATATTCACAAAAGCACATTTTGAAATTGAACACCGATATATTTTTACACATTTTGAAAAACATTTTCTTCTGATCAAAAAATTGTTAACACATTACTACTGTAAAGCTAGAAATAAACAAATAAAATACACTACGCTATCTAATAATGGTTACAAGGATAATCAAATATCAATGAAATAATAATAAATATCAAAACTGTAATAAATTTAAAGTATATTATACATTGAAAAGCAATAAGATAATTTAGCAAAAAATTCAAAAAATATTTTAAAATACGTTTAATTTTGATCTGTAACACCATCACATTTCAATGCCGTTACTTATAAACACTGTCTTTCGCATAACCCGATAGATAAAAATCTAAAGGTGTTAAGGCGTTCGTATCTATCATTTAAGATCTTGCCCAGTAAATCTGTAGCTTCAACATAATTAGTCAACTCACACTAATAACTCAATATAGCTTCTCCAGTCAAGGTGAATCAATACTTTTCGAAGCTATACTCCAAACATTCAAACTAACGCGATTTTTGGGATTATGTGAATCCACTATTAGAATAATTTCTCCTTTCCAATAATGTTCATTCCTTTTGTTGCATTTACCAGGACTAGAAAAATTAAATTCGTTAGACTATATAACGAACTGAAAATTATTCACATACGCATTGCAAAAGTTTAATAACCAGTTACAAAAAATGTTTTTCCTCTTTCAACGACTCCTGGCAATAAAGTATGCACTCTTTCTGTTTTATGCGGTTGGAATTTGCTTTTTTTAATATATACAAAATAAGCCTATACCTTTATTTCTATTCCTCGTTCACCATGAAAGCATTCTTTTTTCTACTTAAATGAGGATTCGCAATTTTTTGTATAAACACTAAAAAGTATTGCTTATTTGGTGCTAGACGTTCCGGAAATTTATTTTGATAATGTGATAGTTTTACTGACTCTTTTTACAACTTAGATATATCTTCTTACATATCATATTGTTTAAATGACTAAATGATATTTTCAAATAAAATAATCTTTTAAATGATTAACACCAATTATTTTGTACTTATAAACAATTATCAATTACTTTCTTAATCACAATAAATGATGGAATTTAGTAACGAATATTTTCAAGGGATAACTTTCTTCAAATGTGAATTAAACTGATAATGTTTCCATGAACTAGAAAAGATATTTAATAATTTAATAGCGAAATATCTTTATTAATTACCGCAAAATAGTGTGGAACGGACTTCGTTATAATGGCGAACTTTGAAAGATTAACATCATACAGGATGCTTAAAACAATAGAGAACGATCATCAAATTATTATACTTTCAATTTAAATAATCTTAAACAATATATATAAAAGCAAGCGACACCAACTTGCATGATTTTTCATAGAAGAGTTCAATTTGGAAGGCTGTAACTTGGAAACACTACAATCTGCGACCTTTGTTAAACTCTTAAAGGATGAAACGAAAATCTGGTAATGACTTTTGCATCAATAAATCAGTGGTTGTTGATTAATTTCAACATTAAAGAAATATCCCTCGTAATACATACAACTGTCATATAGCTGTCATATTTACATATCACAATACCACTTGCCTATAAATCACCAAATACTGCTTAAGCTTAATACTAAGAGAAAATCCCTAATAATTTTGTCTAGGTATTAAATAAAAGAGTTTTAAATATTTTTGTATGAAATTTTATTCTTTTGTAGCTTAAATGCTCAATTCAATACTTTGTTAGTTTTAAAAAAGGAAATCCGTTGGGCATAATAGAGAATTTGAAATGTAATTAAATAACTAATAGTAATAAATACACAAGTTATTTTTTTACTCATTCAATCGTTTCATTATGCAGTGGCTTCTTGAGTTATATATAACTAAATAAATTCTAATGTCCATTGTAAAACAGTAAGAATATACATATATATATATATATATATATATATATATAGTTACTGTTTATATTTTATTGGGTTGGCAACTAAGTACTTTCGGTTTTGAAGTATAAAATAAAACACTTTTTTTAAACAAAGAATAGTTTTTAATCAATTATATATTTTCCATTTTGCTCAATGACCTTTTGCCATCTTTCTTTCAGCTGCATGATTCCGCGCTCATAAAATTTCTGGTCCTTATCAGCAAAAAACTGAACCAGGTGCGAGTGAAGGTCATCGTCATTTGTGAAAGTTTTACCATTCAAAGAATTCTGCAAACTTCGAAATAAATAGTAATCAGATGGTGCTAGATCAGGGCTGTATGGGGGATGTGGCATCACTTCCTAGCCAAGCTCCAATAGTTTCTCACAAGTTGCCAAAGATGTGTGAGGCCTTGCATTATGTTGGTGGAAAACTACACCTTTCCTATTTGACAATTCTGGCCGTTTTTCTTTGATTGCTTCATCCAGTTTTATTAACTGTTAACAGTAAACATCAGAATTAATTGTTTGGTTCCTTGGAAGCAGCTCAAAAAACACAACACCTTTGTAATCCCACCAAACTGACAGCATGATCTTTTTTGGATGCAATTCAGCTTTCGATGTGGTTTGAGCTGGTTTATCGTGTTTGCTCCATGATCGTTTTCGAACTATGTTACTGTACAGGACTCATTTTTCATCACCAGTGATCATTCTTTTTAAGAATGGGTCGGTTTCATTTCGTCTAAGGTGCATATCGCAAAAGTTGATTCTTTGTGTTAAATGAATTTCTTTCAATTCGCGAGGTACCCAAATATCAAGCTTCTTAACTAGCCCAAGACATTTTAAATGTTTTTCAATTGTTGTGTGCGATACATGTAGCCTTTCCTCAACCTCTCGAACAGTTATATGACGATCCTCTTCCATTATGACTTTGATTTGGTCATCATCAACTTCAGTAGGCCGACCAGAACGTTGCTCATCTTTGAGGGAAAAATCTCCAGAACGGAATTTTTTATACCAATTCTGACACGTGCGCTCTGTTAAGCAATTAGCACCATAAACTTCACATATCTTTTTGTGAGCCGCAGCAACTTTCTTTCCTTTACGGAAATAAAATAGTTAAATATGTCAAAAATGTTCGTTTCTGCACTCCATTTAAAATTAACCCACAACTAATAGCTTTAATAGAAATCACGCACTACTTGCTTCTGAAGTTACGTCAATGTGACTAGTATCACGCGACAAACGGTAAAGTACAGCACTAACATACGTTATACAAAAAATAAAGCAACGCTCTCTATCAGTAAAAACCGAAAGTACTTAGTTGCCAACCCAATATATAGTGTATAACTTACGACCTAAAAAGGCAAGTTAAAATTGCGAGGAAAACCGAAACAATTGTGATGGGCAAAAATTAATGAACAAATTAACGAAAACAATTTTAACGCGCGTGTTTTTGAAATGACGTACCATTATACGGATTTAAATTGTAATAGCGATAGAACCAAAATGTTTAAAATTTTTAATATATAAATATACTTAACTTGCTTTAGTGTTCAAATTCAAGTAAATAAGTATGTTTGAATGTGTTTTGGCTTTTACTGGATGAATATCTATATTAACTCGTTAAATTAGAAAAAAGTACTCTCAAAAACTTTCTTATTTACTTTCATTCAGCTATTAAATATTTCCGTATAAAAGTATTTATTGTCCTTTTGTTTACAAATGGTTTGAATATAATGAAGATAATAAATACTGCAAACGATACAGGATTAAAAGCAAGTCAATTTTCAATTTAAGATAAGGACATTATAATTCATTACAATTTTAATTATTTAGTAAGTATGTAATGAAAGATAATGATGATTTTACACAGCTTTCAACTTGACTATCACAATAAAAGCATAAGTATATTTTCTTTAAATCCTGTATTCGTCTTCAATGAAATGCTTGTAGTTACCTCTTGCTAGATACATATGAATAGAAAAGCAGCTATCATATGAAAATTCTGATTCTGCATTAGACACAACTACTTGAATGATAAAAGTGCTTTCTTATTCATCCAGTAATTCATCTCTTTCCATATATTCATGTTCAATTTTTTTTATGTGATTACACTCAGTTGGTCATATTTCTGGAAAAATGGTATTGAAAATTTCTCTAATTAAAATTTCCATTTAACGCTGCTATCAATATTGTGTGCTGTAATATATCTTTTCACCGTACTCCATATTATTACTATAGGATTTAGATCGCAATGGTAAGGTGATCATTTGAGTACGGTGTAACCATGTGTCATTGCATATTCAACGATGGCATGTCGGGGTACAGGTTTATATCTATATACAAGCTCCAATCATTCTGCCATTAAAATAGCAAAGTTCATCATTAATAGCCGAGATATTATTTCACTCTTTTTAATTACAACTGGTTTATTAGGACAGAATAATATGATTTATGATATTTTATTTAGATAGTATAATATGAAATTATCCATAACAATAACCGAATTATGGGGTATGGTGAATATATTGTGAAACCATCTTGAAAAATGTTCATTGTTCATTTCATTCTTTCAAACGACATTTTTTGTTATCTTCGTTACAAAATTTTAGCTTAATAATATTCAAATATAGTTTATATTGATACGAACTTACAAATCCCTGAATTTTTTTCCATATTTTTTTTAAAACTAATAGTAGAAGTAAAATAAAGTATAAAATAGATACCGAAAAGATAATGGAAGAAATAGAACAAGGATAACAAGGTGAATATAAAAACAAAACTTTAATCGGACTGTACCTACTAAAATAATGGACCGAGGAAGGACGCAGTTAAAAAGGAAGCTTAGTTTGCATATTTTTCGTTCGCCAATATAAAATTGTTTTATTATAGTTGTCAATATGAATTTTCATCAAGTAAAGAACCAATCATTTCAATAAATATAATTAGTAATTCGTAGGAATTTAAGTTGTCTTATGTCAACGTTAGGTAATACATATTACACATAATGCTATCTTGCGGAAGGTTGTGGTATCAACTCACTTTACGTTCGTATTGTGATAGTTGTGAGCTTTATTCCACAAATTAGACAATTTATCCTAAAAAAGTAGAAAAGCAAGTCCACATCCTGCACTCTATTAGAAAAGAAATTTGTATAGTACTGATATTAAATGGAAATGTTTTTACACCTCGTACAATGTTGACTTTATGTTCAGACATGGAAATAATAGAAATTATTTTATTCGTAAGTTTTTATGACTACGAAACGAACATAAATTCTATAGTTAATTTGGTCCGTATACATTTTAATTTAAACCCAATTCTATGATAATTTACGACCAATATTTATCCATGTGACTGTTTATTGTCGATAAAGTTTACGTTCAATGTGATGTATTCATTTCTTAGAAATTACCATCCTAAGATACGGAAAAGAAAATATCTACACATGCATTTCTAGAAACGATTAAAAATGAAGGCACTACTGAACAAAAGCTTAAATATCAATAATATAAGTTCCTATATCTCTCCTCTTTAGAAACCTCTACAGATGGTTTAGCAAAAAAAAAGAACGGAAATTTATTTGAAACAACGTAAATAAATGAAATGTAATAATAGGTGGGGCAATAAGTATCACCCTATTGAAAAGTGTTGCCGTTTTTGCAAATGGCATCATATGTCAGTTTGGTTTTGACATTCGTGAAATAGACACGGGCGAAATTTATAGTGAATAACAATGAATCGATATACGCCTCAAGAATGCGCGATAATTGTGACAATGTTTGCGAGCAATAATTCGTCAATGGTGTTAACGCAACGTGAGTTTTGGAGAAGATATCTCAATCGTACAGCGCCCACAGTGAAAACAATTCCACGTTTGGCGTCCCGATTTGAAAAGAGCGGCAGAACCAGGGATAGGCGAAGCACTAGATGGCCCCAAACCGACTATTCGGCGGAAAACATCGAAGCAATGCGTGACAAAGTGGTAGAGGAGCCTGAAACGTCCACAAGAAAACATGCTCAACAATTGCAAAATTCGAGGCATTCGCTGCCCCGCATTTTGACATTGAACTTAAAAATGTTCCCACACAAAATTCAAAGTTGTTACCAAACGACCGTGGTGCCCATTTAGAATACAGCCGTAAGATTTGGATGATTTTGTGTGGATGATTTTCCATCCAAATTAATTATGAGCGACGAGGCTCATTTTTTTCTCAGCAGCCACGTTAATAGGCAAAATTCTCGACTCTGGGGGACGGAAAATCCACGCAAAATTCATAAAGCACCATTACACTCTTTCAAAGTTACCATGTGGTGTGCATTTGCGTCGGAAAAGATGATTGGACTTTATTTTTTCGAAGGAGCTGACGCTGTAGAGCCAGGCTTACTGAATTTTTCTTACCGAAAGTTGACGATCTGCATGTCGAGGATATGTAGTTCCAACAAGACGGGGCTACTTGTCATATTGCACGCGACACAATGCGTATTTTGAAGGATGTCTTCCCATCGCGTGTAATTTCGCGTTTCGCTGATTTGGCTTGGCCAGCCAGATCTCCCGATTTGACTGCCCTGAACTTCTTTCTCTGGTGATATTTGAGGTGGTTGGTGTACGCGAACAAGTTATTATACAGTTATGCAAAATGAATCAAAAGAGCCCAAATTTGCATGAACGCTGGCGGCGGTCATTTGTCAGACATAATTTTCCACAATTAATTGAGACAAAATTTATAGGTACGAATGGACATAATCAGTTAAAAGCTAAATGAGTTTTTACTTTAAAGAAAACGTCCCCTGTATTTCTAATTCCCTCCCTTCTCTATATAAATTTTTTAACGTTCATTGAGCTATCTGAACGTCTGTGTAAAATGTTGTTTTGAGGTACTTAAAATACTCCTCAAATGATGAAGTTGAGATTATAAAACGTCCTTCACATGGTGCAATTTTAGAAATAAAATTATTAATTAAAACGATAAAAACTGAACACAATCGTCATTATATAATACAAAATATGAACAATAACCTTTTCATAAACAAACTGGATTGTCTGGGTGACATGGGTAGAAACAATGAATTTAAAACGTATTTAGTTATCAGCATAAAAGGAAACGATGAATATCATGTTCTTTTTTTTTATTTCATATCACTAACTTTTACGTATCATGCCTTTGCATTTAGTAGACAGATGACTACCCGCCTATTTTATGAAATTATTTTCTTGCATGAGTTAACGTCTAGGGTATGAACTGAACATTTTTAAAATCTAAAGCATTGTGCAGAATGTTGTCAATGTTTTCATATAGTAGCTCTGATAACATTTAAACACTTATTTTCTGGTTGATAAACACAATACTCACATTGATCTTGTTGTTTGAAATGAAGGATTGTCTTTGTATATGATCGCTTTTCAATCATTCGCAGCCATTTTCAAATGATAAATATCTCTTCAAAATTTTTTCCCATATTTAATGCAAAATATTGCAGAAAATGTGGAATGTACATTTATACACCTGATGTGATTTATCGTATCCTTTACTATACAGCGAAAAATGAGAAAAAACTATACCTCCCTCTATCATCCAAACATTGTCCGAAAGAAGAAAATGTATAGAATTCCATGTTCCTGATGATAGTTGATTACTCGAAACATGTCGTAAATAGGGTTTTGTTAACGTTCGAATTATTTTCAGATGTTCACCAAAGAACGTATGCTAAGTTTAAAAATATTCTATCCATATACGCATCGTAACTATACTGCCGTACATTTGAAGACGAACACGAACTTTTATACATTTCCTTCTTTCGAACAATCGCATGTTTGGACATAGTATCAAATGATACTATGATTTTTAATGCGTTTTGAGGATAGCAATGTTTTTATTTAATTATTTATTTATTCATTTATTGTTCAACAGAATTACATATTCCAATAACAGGACAAGTATATATTATATAAAGCATAAATGTAACTTCATAGGTTAAATAGAATTCAATATGAAAATAAAATAAGTAACACATAATAAATAAATTCATAATGAAAATAAAAATAAATATAAGTTACAATTCTTACGAAAACCGCAATATAGCGATCTCAATAATTTCAATAAAATGAGAAAAAACTACTTTCCTCTAAGTAGTTTTTTCAACAATAAATGAATAAATAAATAATTAAATAAAAACATTGCTATCCTCAAAACGCATTAAAAATCATAGTATCATTTGATACACACATATAGATAGTATATAATAGCACTCACTATTGATTTTAGTAGTTTAATCTTAAAACCACTCATATCTAATACTATGGAAAGTATATTGTTATTAAGAATAAAGTAAAAGGAAGTTCTTTTTATAAAAACTACCAATAACATAATAAACATCGACTTACTTCATATTAAGATTTAACATTTGAAATTACTTGAGGTGACACCTATTTCACTGCGACATTTTTAGATCTATTGCAATCTTTATTTTTCTTTGGAGTTTTTTGATTTCTTTGGTTGTACTTGTTCAAGCAGGTCTTTATTATGGATCTCTTAGTCATTTATGTAATCTTTGCTGCATGTATCACTGGCTTTTACGTTTTAGCTTTAAAAATCCCAGTTCGCCTAGCTAATCGAACGTTAGGCTCGCGTGTTGATCTACACAGCTTTATATATTTATATCTATACAGATGATTCTGATTAATTCTTGCTTTCCAGACTTGTGATTGCCATGGTGAGTTCTAACCGTAAAGATTCAAGACTTCTCATATGTAGTTTTGTACTTTTTGTTTTAAGATTTTGCTCTGTAGTTTTCCGTATTGCATGCAACAAGGGAAATAAATCGCCCGGTCAAGCCTCTCATGGCCGAGTAAGGCTGTCTTGAGATTGATACGGAACCCTCATATCAAATATAAGAAGTAGCCTATAATATTAAACACAATAATAGTAATATATATCCAATTCATGAAGGTGAAATTCTAAAAGATTTATCTGGTCTAAAAAATATACATATATTCATCAAGATGTAATGATATTTGTACAATTCTCATAAAAAAGGTCGTTAAATAAAATTATTACTTTCAGAAGAGTTCGACTGAGTAAGTTTTTAGAAAATATAGGGTTTGATTGTAGAATACTATAGTTATAGTTATATAGTAATAGTTGGCGCTATGTAAAATAGCAGAAATTTGATCAGTTCTATTATCACTATCAAATTCAGGATTATATATATTATTTTTTCGTTTTTCACATTAGAGAATCTATGGATGACACTGTCAGTTTCAAATGAATCCAAACTGGATCCTTCTGTAGAAATACTAATAATATATATATTTTGTAATTTGAAAGACTGTATTTCAGATTAGGGAGAAGTAACTAAAGCTAACAGTTCCTGCATTTTATCCAACTTTATTTTAAAAATAGCGCATGACGTACACTGATAGGTTACCTTTTAATTTTAATACACTAAAATTCTATCATTGAAAGGCTACTGAAAATAATACAAATAAATCCTCTACACAGGTCGCATAGCATTTACTTTCGAGGTAACTAATTAAGTTTGTACGCAACATAAATTGAAGTCATTACGGCGTTTTAACAACAAAGGAATACGGAATAAACACAAAATGCTCGCTTTACATTAAGTGGGTCTGGTTTGGTGGCGGAGACGAACAAGACAGTGTCGGAAGGGAAGGACAGCATTGGAAAAAATGAGATAAAATTAACTTTGGAAAACATTACTGAGTAAACACGTATTAAATAAAAATACAAATTCGTAGAAAAACATAAACTGACTGCAGGGAAAACTGTGGTGATAAAAATAATATGCATATACATTTCCATTCTATTTTTCCCCTAGATAGTAGTATCAGGTAATAATTAAACTATAATATTGAACTTTTACAAAAATAAAATGATTTTTGTAAAGTAAGTAAAGAAATACATACGAGGGTGGTCCCATAAGTACCCGGCCTGACTGATGGCGGTAGTCGTTTGAAAAATATCACTGTATTAGAAAGTATATGTTTCAAGTTTAAATATGCCACATTGTTTAGTATTTGTTTGGCAGCCATCAATCGCGAACGTTTTCAGTGAATTTGTAAAAATGGAGAAAATTGATCATCGTTACGTGATATGATACTTTTCAGCCCAACCGATATAAAAGCTGAACTGGATACTGCTCTGGGTGAGTCTGCTCCTTCATTTACAACAGTGCAATATTGGCTAACAGACTTTAAACGAAGCCCTACGAGCTGCCAAGATGAGCATCGCAGTGGTCGACTAAATAAGGTGACGACTCCAGAAGTCGTGAAGAAAATCCACAAAGCGGTACCAGCTCCAAAGAAGGTGAAGACCGTTTCATCTGCAGGGAAGGTCATGGCATCGGTTTTTTGGGATGCGCATGGAAAAATTTTCATTGACTATCTTGAAAAAGGAAAAACTATCAACGGCGAGCATTATGCCAACTTATTGTAACATTTGGGCGAAGAAATCAAGCAAAAACCGTCGCATTTGGTTGAGAAGAAAGTGTTGTTTCATCAAGACAATGCGCCAGCCCGCAAATCCGTTATTGCAATGGCCAAAATTAATGAATTAAAGTTTGAATTGCTACCTCATGAACCCTAACCGCCAGATTTAGCCCCCTCGGATTATTTTATGTTCCCAAACTTGAAAAAATGACTCAGTGGTCAAGATTTTCCAACGATAAAGAAGTGATGTCGGCACTTAATGGCTATTTCGAGGAGCAAGACACTTCTTATTATAAAAAGGGTATCGAACTTATTGAACATCGCTGAGAAAAGTGTATAGAGGTAAAAGGAGATTATGTTAAAAAGTAAATATATTTCTTTCCAAAATTTTTGTGTTTTCTTTGTTGGGTCGGGTATTTCTGGGACCACCCTCGTATTCTTTAAGATACAAAATTTTCTAATTAAACAGATAATTGTAATTATCTTACATATTTACAAAAATAAAATTAACGAGTAAATTAATATATTATAAAGGGTTTTCCAATAAGGACTTGACAACTTTTTTTCAAAATAAAATGCAGACCATTTGAGATATTTCAAAAACTTTATTATCGGGTTGAAGTACAATCAAAACATTTATGAATGGAACTCGACTTCGTTCATATGGCCACCGCGGGCACGTTTGCAGCGGTCGATTCGTTGGACCCAATTTTCGATGACTCAGCCACACAATTCGGCCGAAACGGCTGCTATTTCGCGTTCAATGTTGGCTCTGAGCTCTTCCAACGTTGTCGGCTTGTTGGCATAGACCAATGACTTGACGTAGCCCCAAAGAAAAAAGTCTAGAGGCGTTAAATCGCAAGAACGAGGCGGCCAATCGACTGGTCCATTTCTTGAGATAACACGCTCGTCAAATTTACTCTTCAATAAATCGGCTTGTGGCACCGTCCTGCTGAAACCACATGTTGTCCAAGTCCATATCTTCCAATTCGGGTCAAAATTAATCGGTAATCATGGCGCGATAACGATTACCATTCACAGTAACGTGACGATCATTATCGTCGACGAAAAAATATGGCCCTATGACGCCGCCGGCATGCAAACCGCACCAAACAGTTATTTTTTGTGGATGAAGTGGTGTTTCATGAAGCACATGTGGACTTTCACCCGACCAATAACGCATATTTTGCTTATTGACGAACCCATTGAGCCAAAAATGAGCTTCGTCACTGAAAATGATTTTGCGATGAAATTGATCATCTTGGCGCATCTTTTCCAGAGCCCAATCGGAGAACGTACGTCGCTTCAAATGGTCCATCGGCTTCAATTATTGAGTCAGCTTGATCTCGTATGGGTGTAAACCAAGATCCTTACGCAAAATTCGCCATAAAGTGGTCTGGGCGATGCCCAACTCTTGAGAACGCCGTGTAATTGACTGATTTGGATCATTTGCTACGGACGTTTCAACGGCAGCGATATTTTCCACACATCGACCAACCCGTTGTCTCACTGGCACGGCAACATCACACAACGAATATGTAGACTCAAATTTTTGCACTAAACTTGTTACTGCCTCTCTACTAGGACGAGAATTATGACCGAAAATCGGAGTTAACGCTCTTAAAGTAGCGGTCATCGACTCCGAATTTCTGTAGTAAATTTTGCAGACGTTGTTCGTTCGTGTACTTTACAATGATGAAAATGTTAAGTTTACTGAATAAATTGATAGTGACAGTTCGATGATTAGTGAAAGGGTGCGTTCACAAATTGAATTATAAATTGTCAAGTCCCTATTGGAAAACCCTTTACGTACTTGCATAGCTTTTTAAAAGAATATCGTAGAATAACAACTAATACCCCCCCCCCACACATTTAAAAGGACTGCTTTATCTTGTACATATCTTAGCATGTTTAATTTTGTAAGTAGCTTGTAATACTTTACTATAAGTCTATTCATTGTATTGAAAACAATAACTAGTATGATACAAACAACAGTTTTCGAAGACACTGGTGCTTCATTTGAACTTTTTCACAACAGTAAATCTTAACAAGTCCTTCCCAGGTGACATTATAACAGTATTACGTTCTCTTCAATGTATTTTAATGTTCATTTTCCAGACCACCCACTTCATTTTAAATAAGCTAAACTGAAATTAACGCATGACGAGTGAACTACTTAAAAAGTTATTTTGTACGCAGGTAGTATATAGATTTTAGTTATTTAATCTTTTTTCCTAACCAATAACTGTTTTCAAAAAATAAACCAATCTAAACACACTCTTAGTCGATAATCCTGTAAAATTTTCAATAATCCTCTTGGTTTCTAAACGGAATTTATACCTCAAGTAGTTTCTAAAAAGTTTTTTGCTACCTGCTTGTAGTGCACTTTTTATTTAGGTAAGTTTTAGGCACTTCGAAGTCAAGAACGGAAGCTTTTAAAACGTATAAAATGAATAACTAATATTTACAGAGCTAAACTAATAAAAAAAAGCAGTAAAATTTTACTGCTTTGAATTGTAAAATGCTCTACGAAATGTAATTTTGAAATCTTAAAATTATTACTAGATTAAAATTTCTTTTTCAAAATGAAAGTGGCAATTAATTTATTAAATAAAAAATATAAGTATGAGTACTTCACCCAGTGTCACACGATACATATACATATAAAACCAATTATACAAACCGAAGCTTCTTGTTCCCTTGCAAATTTATTCATGAATGTTCATCACTTTCTAATTACACTACATATATGTATTTAATAAAACAATCTGTAATTTAAGATATATCATCGCTTAAAACTCACTTTAATTATTGTCAACCGCAATTCAACGATAATGACAACAACAATAATAATAATAACGATCCCCCCTTGACAAAATTATAATTTATAATTTAGTAGAGCCAAACATATTACAAATATCATCAAGCCAAAAGTTTGGTATTAATGTGATGCGTCAAATCTGGTATTAGCATATATACTACACTAAGTATAAAACTATTATGAAAATAAAGTAAAAACTTCCTCAAGACAGATGAAATATAAAATAAAATACAAATGCTTATACGTTTTCCCACGCATATACACACATACATCCACATCCCCTACCAAACAGCTTAACTCTATCCCAATTTCTATTCAATAATACATATATATCTGATGTCTATTCTGATTCAAAATTATTTAAATCAAATCAAGTTGGCAAGGTTTCGGATAGACAGTTCTTAATTCGAGATTTAACTAGTGCTAAGGATGATAGATTCAACAAATGCGACGAAACTCTGTCGAATAACTTCGGCAAGTAAGTGTTTAGCTTTCTCTTACCATATTTATTATTGAACTTTGTTACTATGTATCTTTCACCGGCTTGAGCCCTTATAATAGCATCTCTGGTCATTGCCAAATAATGAAAATTATCGAAGTAATATAACTATCATCCTTCGCTGATATAGTTGCTTCATCGGTAAAACTTCCTTCTGGAAGACATGGTACTCGGGGCATATAAATTTTATAAATCGATTGTGCACTATATTTAAATGACTCTCTGATGCTAAATGGTAGATAGTTACACCATACAATAAAATCGACAACACAAGCGCTAAGTAAATAGTTTTAAGTATTTGCTCAGACATGGAAAAGTGTAAATAATAGGAACAAGTATCGTAATCTATGAGTATTTTCCAGGATATATTCGTTAGACAGGATATGTTGGTTAAGAATTATTCCAAGATATTTATGTTCGCAAACCACCCAATGAAGGCGTCATAATCATCAACTCTCATGTAAGATGGGCGAACCACCACGATCTAAGTTTTTTAGAATTAACGAAGAGTCTTTTATCGCGTGCGCAGCAAAATTAACGCTGGAAAAACGTTTGCATAGATTTGACCGCTTCGTAAAAATCTTTGAAATAGGACACCATCGTCCGCATAAACAAAATACTCGCAGCCGGCCAAATATATTTTCATATCGTTGACATATAGTAAGTATAGATAAGATAGGGCCCAGAATACTACCCTGTGAAATCCCACTAACTACATTAAATTTATAGCTCTCTAATAATAATTATAATAATATTAATCATACATTAATTAAAGACAAATTTACAAAGCGCTTACATAAAATTCTTAATTCTCGGCTGAATGCTCAAAATAAAACTTAAACCATTAATATATATGCAATCTCTCTTCTAATTTACTCATTCTGATTCTTAGAATGGTCAGACACAAAGTTAAACTTTCTCAATAGACTTATCAAAACACGTCAACATTCTACGGTAGAACTGTTTAAATTACTCAGAAATGAAGGAGAAAGGGATTTCATTGATATAAAAAAGTACACAATAAACACGTAAACAACATCAGAAAGTACCTTCAGACAATGACAAGCAATATCCTTCACAAAACAATAATAAAAACAAACAAAAAATCACACCATTAAATGTCAAACAAAATAGTACATCCTCGACAAATAACACAAACACATATTGGCAAAAGGTAACCAACAAATGAATGAAAATCGGAAATATTTACGTAAAAGTAGGTTTCATGATTGTAATAAAAAATCGATTTGTGAAAGTCAAAACCAGAAACTATAATAGGTATATTATATAACAAAACGGCATTGAAGACATATGAAGACAATATCACGAAACAGCAGAAACAATTGAACATATCAAAGATGCATGCATGAACTTAACGCAAACAGAATACATAACACATGGCAATATCTATAAAATAATGAATAGAGATTTTGCAAAAAATTCGAATTACTAGATTACATTGTACAAATACGAACCATGAAGAGCTTTAGAAAATTCGGAAGATAAATTATGTCCATTGAAGCTGAAACATTCTCGTAGATCATACAATAAACCACATATAATAGATCAGACACAAGTACACTAACTCATTAAATACTAAAAAAAACATAACATCCATAAGCTTCAACAAAAACAGTCAGAGAAACGCTCTAAATATACCCCTCTAACAGAAGAGACACTAACTGTGTTCACTGCTGATAGGGTAAATCGATTTGCTCGGCAGTAGCCATGTTTTTTCCTAATATTAAATTCATAAAGTTATGTCGCAAAGCGAATTATAATCAGAGGTGTATGAACACCATCGTTTTATATGATAAATATTTTTTCAAAGCTTTGGGCGTATATGTGTGACAAACTGAAAAAGCCCCTAGAAATGCTTACCAACATGAGGGATCCAGAAGAACAAACAAATGGAATTAAACTCCAATTGTGAATCAAATAACACGCTCAAGTTACTTCTAGCTTTCTATGCATAGGCACTAAATCTAAAAATATTGATATATAACTGACTTGATAATTTTTGCATAGGTTATAACTACACATTTATTTATATTATTTCAATTTTAGAATATATTTAATTTAAACATTGGGATAGCACTTGACTTCATTTAGAGAAGTCGATGGTTCGAACCACAGAGCGTTCCATTGAAAGATGGAATACATTCAATTAAATGAATTTTAGTTACCAGTAGGAGTAAAAGCTAACCTTCAGCAGAAACATGACATAAAGAAATAGGAGATAAGGAAAATAAGTAAGTTATACGTAGTTACTATTACAAACATAAAATTTCAAATAAATAAATAAGAGAACAAATTAATGTTGACGTCTTGAAAAGAGAAATAATTGTATAAAATTATGCTAAGTTTTTTTAGTACAAAGGAAGAAATTAATACAAAGTAAATATTCATGAAATCACGGATAAGTAGGCAAATAAGAAAGGTACATTAAATGTAGATATATGTTATACTGTTTTACACATACTTGAACCTTTTTATATTAACATCGATTCATAAATATTTTTTCAAAAGGCAAAAGTTGTTTTAGTGTTTTTCTAAATGTTGTGAATAATGATCAATATATGTTTCGTGTTTCTCTTCTTAATTCTGGTTCTCCAGATGAGATTTTATCGATTGAGAGAACTTTAGAAGAAATTTTCAGAAAACAGTGTCGATAAAGCATCTCTAAATGCGGAATCAGTCAGTATTTGGCCATGAATTAATACCAGCTAAGTAATTTACATAAATTTCGAATGATAACAGTAAATCTTATAAGCATTTATTCAATGACCTTCAAGCTAATGAATTATAAGGAAAGTTTTTTCAGTAAAATGACATCTAACTACATGGTATACCCTAAATTTTATATTAATTGGGCAAGTTTTTCGATAACCTAAAACATTGGACGAAACATTGAAATACTGTGTCTTACAACTTGTTGTATGGCCTTACTGAATGAATTCCAAATTTCGAACAACAATTTAATTGAACTAGAACAGCAAATTACGGACAAGTTCGACAAAATAAGTAACACAAAACTGTTTTTGAAAAAAGTATGAATGGGGTGAGTAGTAGCAGTTTTAAAATACATTAGGCCTAATAGCTACTTTGAATGTAACTATTTAAGCCTTTCAATTATTGAATATTTAAATGTGACTTTATTAATTAAAACAATTCCTGTGGCTTTTAATTCAAAGCGAACATTCTATTTTTTTCATTTTAAATCGTAAAGAAGGCTTCCCAAAGCATATTGCAAATAATTTAGACACTGTCGTTCATTTTGACCAATAGCAATGCATTATATAACCATTAACTTAGATATTTAAATCCACTTTAAGCCATGACCTATTCCAAATTTCTTTGGATAAATATATTTTCTTATTTAATGCACATATTTACTATATTATTTCAATACTTTAAAAGGGCCAATATAAAAATTGAGAACAAAAAAGTTGAACGCGTAACATGGAAACAGTGACAATAGAAAATAAACTACTCTACTTTAAAATCTCTCGTATGTGTGTAGAACATCAGAAATTTGATACATATTACATGTCGACTCTATCTTAGGTATCAAGAATCTTTAATTATAATTAATTAATACTCATTAATACAAGACGAACAATGAACATAATTTAAACGAAAAAGAAACGCCTTCATTTTATCAATGACAGGCATTAAATTCTCATTCGACCAGTTTCCTTCATAAATACACACATAATTAATTGACCTATAGATAAACATCTGTGTTTGTGTATATGCACATACTCAGCATTAACTTTAATAACAATAATGGTTATTAAAATTACTTTCGATACACATATACACATTTACGATGCCGTAGTCTATACGACATAAATAATAATATAACAATCTCTGGAGATGTGAATAAAAAAGCTTTCAAATTAAAGGCCATATGGGCGTGACAGCCGAGTTTTTATACGGTCGATGATATTTAAACAGAAAGTTCCCGGAGTATATCCAATTATCCGAGATTAAAAAGTTTAAAAAAAAAGGTAAACATAAACGTTCCTAAATACCTGTACCATTATAACTAATAAACAACAATGCAGCCGTTTTATTGAATTGATGCTAAGAAGCGATTGTTAATCAACAATAGGCAAACCTTCATTTGTTAGCCAACAATGATAAATCGACGCGAAGTTCTTTTTTTCTAGACGTTCGCTTGTTTAACAAGTTAATAAGCTCAACAATCAGTTAGCGCATCAATCAAGCAACGTCTCTCGAACTCAGAACGCCACGGGAAAAGGAGGAAAAAAGAGAAAGATAGGATATGGTCCCGTCAAATTCCACCTTGATTGGTTGTTGCCTCAAAATTAATAGTATTTTTTGTTTATTTTACTTGTTAATTGTGTAAAATTCACGCGTTTATTTATTCATGGTTTGCCCCCCTGCCGCGGATCACATAATACATCTCTCTTTGGTCGCTTCTTTCGAGATGCTGCTTCTTTTAATTTATCTTCGTTTTTTTCTTCGCTTTCCTTTTCGTGGTTGCTGGTTCTTGAAGTCGAAGTGTTTTTTCATTCCTATTCCTATATCATCTGTCCTTTTCCCATCTCTCTTTGACATCTTGATAGAATATATCAGATTTAAGAGGTTGCCTCGTATGTAGCAATTAATATTTAAAGCATAACATTGACTAGACTCTAATTTAATTATATTAATTACAGGCTCTTGCTTTGCTGCTAATAAACTCCTTATATACATAATTTAGTAATTATTTTGTTCCATACTTACTTAATTATGATTACTTTGATAATAATTTCACTACATATACATATATTATTCTACATTAACCTTGTACTACAACAATAAGTTGTATTTTAAATATTTGGAAAACCTACATATGTATGTACATATGTATGTACCATCAGATTATCATTAGTTTTATTTCATAATTTGTTCTGAAATAAACAACACTACTCGACGATGACCTGGGTGACAAATAACATCAACAGCTTGATTACGAACGTGTCTAATACTAAACATGTATTCAAAATGATGTCAAAGTATCTAACCAAAAATCGCTAGAGATACCACATTTTGTAATAATTCGGCATTTTTTAACGAGTCGAGTAAACGCCATCGGCATACATGGTGATAATTACATAGAAAAGTCAGGATTTTGACATGTTTTCTTATAAGAAGCATTAAATGAAAAACAAAAACACCTACGCAATAGACTTGATAACATCAACAGCATTTGGTTTTATCAAAAACAGGTTCTCTCCCGTACTAATCGTGGAGCCATTTCTTCCCTCAATAACAAATATGATAGATTCACATAAATTCTTTACCTCATTACATTCATTACCTCATATTAGCCTAAATCTACTATTGTGTAGATTTTCATAGCCATTACTCATACATTATTGTTTTCATTGAGCGAACAAAAAAACATGTAAGTGAAAAGACAAAATGAGAGATGGAATTTTTCAATTGGGTAGCTCAATCAATTCAGTCTATGCAACCAGATGAATATAAGAAAAGCTTAACGAGTATAGATACTAAAACTGAAATTTTTAATAGTAATGTATAAGTCAGAAAGTTTTAATGAGATCTTACCCATCTTCTTCGACTAGATTTCTTCGGTCTAAGAGAGTCCTTTTTGGAACTGTCAAGACACGTAGTTGCGCACCCAATATATATGTATAGTTTCTTTACGTTGAATCATCAACCTTGACAAATGATAAACGTTTCGACAACAGAACATAACTCTGATATTATCAAAACGTCAACAGAATATTAGTCAAAACGACAATGAACTAACGTGAAGAAACCAAAAAAGTATTCATATTATATATGCAGGCGTTGACCATTGAATTAGGACTGCAGGAAAAATTTATGTTTCTAAAGATAATTTTCTAATTGTACTGGCAAATATATTTATAATTTATTTCCAAGTATTTACTATTTTTGTGTATTACATCTTTTCATTATCATTATTTATGACTACCCCAATTTGTTGTAATGATATTTTAATGTTCGAACTACCTATTGCTTGAGAGTTTCTACAGCATTACTTTGTAGAAATATTTGAATTTAGTTTACCTCTGGTCCCTCTCAAGTAATAACTACATGCAGTAATATTAAAATAAACTTTATTGTATGTTGTTTTAAATATATTTAAGTGCTCTGTTTCTATTTTACAATGAAACTTCTCCAAATTTCATTGTGAATATAAGAAAAACAAATGACGTATCCGTGATAAATAAATGTTATTTAGGTCAATTAATCAAAACTTAAGAGAGAAGAGTTTAAACATATTTAGACAAATTGTGCGAGGATATTTTTACGAGGCCGGACTAAAATGAAGGCGTCTTGTACAAAAACCCAAATTGATGAAAAGGATGAAGAAAGTACGGTACAATTTTGCTAAACTACACAAATATTAAATTGTACACGATTGAAAAAGGGTAAACATCGAGACTAAACTTTTAAGTTTCAACGTTTACCTTTCTCATAAGTCAACTTTAGAGACGAATAGAAAGTGGAAGCATTAATAGAACATGCTCGATACCTAAATTGATGAAAAGGATGAAAGAAGCACGGTACAATTTTGCTAAACTACACAAATATTAAACTATACACGGTTAAAAAAGGATAAACATCAATACTAAATTTTAAAATTTCGATATTTACCTTTCTCATAGGTCGTCTTTAGAGACGAATCGAAAGTAGATGCATTAATAGAACGTGCTCAATATCTGAGAAGATTTCCATCTAAATGCTTCAAAGAAGAAGATACCACAAAATAAGTATAAGTCAAGTATCACAGCAGAGGATCCAAGACCACTTTACTTTGTTGAAGTTACGATGAATCAAAGTCAATATAAAAAAGTCATAAATTAATGCTTAACATCTTACAATGATACTTCGGAAGAAAGCAAAGAACCATACATCTTTATGTACAACAATGCGTCATGCTATAGAAAATAGCAATTCATTCTCCAAGAAATTATAAGTAATCCTAAAATATTGAGTAAGTGAATCAACAAGTAAATAACTTTTAATAAACTAGAAACTAAGCCACCCTTATGTAAATTCTAGCCACTTGTTTTCCAGTATGGTTCATACTTCTCTCTTTTCAATTTTGAATATACACAATATGCAAATGAAAAAAGTAATGAAACAATCAAAAATATATAAATATTTCCAGATGATGATTGATGACGGAGGTAACACAAATATCAAATTAAATTATAAATTATTAAAGAAGATTTTCAAAGGTATTAATTAACTTTTTCTCCTTTTTTGGCTGTTCAATTTCAAAATCTTGGTTTTCCTTTCTTTTTCTTCTTATCGCTCAGGATTAATATATTTTTTAATTTTTCATTAAAAAATAAAACTAAAGGATATTTAGTTGTATTTACTTTTATTACATTATTAAGTGCTTAAAATTATACTTAAACTTCTTTGTATTATATTTTCTGTGTATAATGCAGGGCTATACATATTCCTTTAACGCCTTTTTTCTTCTGAACACAGTTGCAGTACTGTTAGACAAACAATTGTAATAAGGCAGAAAACATAGTAAATGGTATATTCTACGAAACGTCTATATATTTCTTTGAAAACTTGAATGTTTTATAATAATTAGAAAATAGAGTACATTATATGCCAAGTAAACATTTGTACAAACCAAGCAATCTTAGGATTAAATTTATACGCTACCTACCATACGATGAGCTACAAAATGCTATAAAGTAGAAAATATTGTATCTACAAATAGACTTCCATCATTTTGCAAAATGACAATGGGCAGCAATTATTCGCATAGGTTCAATTCTCAACAAATGTCTGTCAGATATGTTTTATGTGTTTGTCTAAACATGATATGTAACATTCTTATATGAAACATCTATTTAATCTCTTAAATAAACAGGACTTCAAAGCACGGCGTACTCAAGCAGAGTTAGATGCTGTAAAAGCTTTACAGATGATTTTGAAGAAACTCTCATTACTGAAAATTCCTCACAATTATTAAATCGATAACCACATTTGATAAATCCAGCGATTATTGAATAAATTCAGTAAAGTAATACTCAAAAAAATTATGTTTAAACATAGATACGGATATGGATTAAATGCAGTAGACAATCAAGACAATCAAGTAATAATTTTATGTATAAGTATAAATATGTATGTATATATCATATGTATATAAAGATATACATATGTACATATATACCCAATAAACTGTACGGTCACTTAGTCATTTACAAAAGTTTAGAATTGTAAAATTTTCAAGTTAAACTGGTAAAAATTAATACCTTTATATAGCAGGTAAAATAATTTGTAACAAACATCGGACCACATGCAGTGATCTTTGGAAAGCAACACCATTCGTGTCAACTATTCTACATGGCTTCATTTCATTCATTTTCTGCGAAAAATGGATAAAAGACGATGCGTATAATGCCCAAAAGAGTATCTAAATAACCTTCTATTGTCGAGTAATGAGCGTGTAGTTAACAAATACAAGATCAAGGCGGCTGTGCTACTCGAAAGATGGAGATATAAGTGACTGCATAACCAAGTTTATTGTTGTCCTGTATTTAAATATAAATGCTAGCAGCTGACTTTGAAACTTTTGCTGAGAGAATACCAGTTTTATGCTTTTTCGTCACAATACAGTGGTCTCTATAAGTGTGCCCTGGTCAATACAGAACAAACTGAATGATATTTTAACAGCAGGCACTTGATTTTCTTTTGTATGAAATGGTTTCGTGACAGCTCAATACGATAATTAACATTACTATTTAAAATTATGTGTGTTATGCGTTAACATTTATTTCAATTCGTTTAAACTACATAATCTAAGTACTTGGTAAATAGCATATGGATATTTAAGTGTTTACAAACAACTGACAGCAATATCTTTTAATCAGTATCTTATTTTTATTTTTAATGTACTCGAATAATTTACTCTATTTTTTTATATAATTTCAAGTTTCTTCAAATAAATTTTTAAAAGGTTATTATCATAAACTCTTGTTTTATTACTTCTTCCCTCTGACATTTTTTGTCCCTTAAAGGGAAACTTTGATTTATTTAATATTTTTTATAATTCTAAGAAAAAAGGTCCTGATTTTCATATAATTATTGCACACATAATAAATATTTGAATATATCGTCAGTTTTTATTATGAGTATTTAAATATTATGTTACATGATAACATAATATTAAAAAATATTCATACAAATTAATTTAATATCAATTGAAGTACTAATTTTAATTTGCAGAATATGTTTATTATCTTTTATAGGTTTGCCATTTGCAAATATTAGATAGGATCCAATGCAGCTCAAAAAAAATGACTTATATGTCAAATGCTCAACGTTTGGATTAAAATGAATATTGAAGGTAAACCCGAAAAAACACAAAAGGACTTTTCGTAAATCAATGAGGATGCAAATGATATCTAGCAAAAAGGTTTCTGGGCAGAAGCATAACAAATAATGAGACTCTGCAACAAATGCAAACTGAATTAAACTTTCAGCATTAAATGGCTTAATGGAAAATTTAGAATAATTTTCGTAATAGATATTATATGCTTGATAACTACATTAATTATACAATGCCCATACAATGCTACCTATCTTCTCGGTAACTTATCTACCGATTGGTTCAACAATGTACAAAATAAACAGATAGTGCATACGTATATAATTTAAATATCAACTTATTTAAATTATAATTATTAATAAATGGGTAATGGGTCTCTTCGCTTAAGGCTGGTAAAGTGTTGTATTAAGAGAGAGCGCCTATGTTGAATATAAACAATGAAATGCAGAACTGTCTAATATATCAAATCATGGGCAGGCTATCATTATGGAACATAAATACACAGAGCACTCACTGGTTTCACATCTTGTTATTCGCAGAATTTTATATCACAGACAATCCTGTCTCCTGGACATAAATGCACGTATATATATATATATATATATATATATATATATATATATATATATATATATTGGATGATTCAAAATGTGGTGGGACTTTAGTTAGTCTGCAATTGTTATTTTCACTTATCTGAGTATTATTGATTATTTTTTAATAAATAACAATATTTTTGATGTGAAAATGTAAATACGTCAATTAAATGATTAAAGCATTTTATATAATTTAGAAATAAATTATAGATAACAATGTTCAAACGTCAAAAAATACTGAAACTATTTCGAAACAAGTTAATGATAGAACTATTTACTTTCTGGATGTATTTTAACATCTACATGTAAGTGATACTCGCCCAAGAATTACTCGAGTAGTAATAATTCTATAAGCCTGAAATGTTTACCTCAGTTTAAACATCTAGCACAACCACATTAAATGGTATAATCCTTTACCCTAGACTGCATAATATGTATGTCAGTAGGATATCGTAGAAATTTCAGGTTTTTTGTATTAAAATATCGATTTTCCAAACTAGCACATCGTACCATGATTAAATTTTTGGCAAAAATAGTCAATCGACACATCGAATTGATGGTCGATGGTTGTTTATAGTATACACTAATGATTCTTCACCGTATGTCGCAGTAAAGGATTGTAGAAAAAGTTTTGAATTTGCCAAATAAATTATTTTTTAAATTTCAATATTAGCTCGGCCATACTTTTATACTCGTATGTTACAGTTTTGTATTTAATTGTTTATAACCTTAAGCAACAGGATGGGTTACCCGCGTATTGATAATTATAATTTAAATAAATTGATATCTGGGTAATATATGTATGCAGGTGCTGTTCATATTGTACAATGTTGAATAAATATATGCCGGGTGACCATTTTCTTCAATAGTTTCTATATATATATATATATATATATATATATATATATATATATATATATATATATATATAAATATGCCAAAATGGCGATAAAGTGCTATAAGTGTGAAAAGAAAATTGTAGAGGCAAATGTGCAAGAAATTTTCACATTGCCTGTGTAAACTTAAACATTGAAGAATTCACTGGTATGAAGACATCCGGCGAACTGAATGAATGGACATGCGGAAATTGCAATGACGTACTAACCTCAAATAGTGTACCATTGGAAACGATACCTGAAAACCAAGAAATCGCTAACTTGCATGAAAAGATAGATACCATTATTACAACTAAAATGGACATCATAATTGCAACAATATCAGGTAAATTCTTTGCTATTGTACAGAAAGAAATAAAAAACTAAGTAATGAAAACAAAATTTTATTAGAAGAACTAACAAAATTAAAGGACACTGTAAAAATGTTATTTGAAAAGATACAACAAAATGATATCAGAAACAGCCTGACAGATGTCGACACTAATAGAGATGCAAATACTGTGAGAGGAAATAAAACATTAAAAAACGAAACTCATAAAAACAAAACAGATGATAAACTGGAGAACATTGAACCTAAAAATAAAAAATTATCTCTAAACGAAAACGCAACTAATACCCGGTTATACGCAGATGCCATTAAATCTACCAAACCGAAGGCAGCCTCTTCAAACATTACTAATAAAGCCGAAACAATATCACTCCCTACATCCGAAAAATTCGGTTAAACGAGAGGGACGAAAACAAAGTAAATTGGACGCAAATAGGAAGAAAAAGGCACAGACAAAACCTATCTATTGGTACTGCGGAGAAAGAGATCTCAAAGATCAGAGCAGTAGATAAAAAAATGTGGCTCTTCGTAGGAAACATCGATACAAATAACACACTTGAAGAAGTAAACGATCACATGAAAACAATTCTCAAAAATACCGAGTTTGAGTGTACCAAAATTGATACAAAGTATGGAGCTAATTGTTATAAACTAGGCATAAAAGAAAATAATTATTCTGAAATCATAAAGCCTACTAATTGGCCTGCAGGGATAAGAATACGTAAATTTATATTTTGCAAGGATAACTTAAAGAACACTGAATCAAATTTTCATCAGAAACCGAAAATAGCAATAACAACTTAAATATATTATATATTAATGCTCAATGTTTAACTAATAAAATAGAGGCAGTTGAAATATTAGTACAAGAACAAGAGACAACATTAATTCCTTTAACATACATAATTACACCTTGGCATCTTCTTTCGTGAGACGCATGGCTGGCTCAGATTTTAATAATATAAAGTTTGTACCAAAATTTTCTGTAGAAAAAAGTGTGAAATCTGTGGCATGCAACTTAATCATATTATGTATATACCGTGCCCCTGAGGGTGACGTCATGCAGTTTTTTGAGATTGTTTCCAATTTACTTACTACAATAATGCAACAGTATAACAGGAGTGTAAAGATTGTTCTTCAAAATCGACATAGCAAAGACCAATAAAGATACACGTGACTTCATAAATACGCTACTTGGTTTCAACCTGCACCACACAATTACCCAGTTCACAAGAATTCAAGGTACGTCAAAAAGTATAATTGATAATATATTTACGAATATTGATGAATACATCTCAAGTAGTTACAACATGTTTATCTGATCACGAAGGAATAAAGTTCAGTACAAAGGGTTGTCAGACAACTAAACAAAATTATATTAAAACAAGAACCCTTGCACAACGAAATTATGATATTTTCGAGAGCTGTGTTGCATCACAAAGATGGACAAGCACGCGAATTGTAAATGATGTTAATAAAAAACATGATTTCATCTTAACACAACTAATCTCCTGTGTAGACATCGCCTTTCCTCTGAAAACCAGACCAGTCAAAGTGAATAAAGTCACTCAGCCGATTAGAGTGAGTAACGAACTTAGACATATTAAGGAAACGCTAACTCTTATACAGGAAGCTTATAACCGTTTAGGCGGTGATGACCTAAAGAATATATTTAATAGTTACAAAAACTTCTATCTCAGAAAAACAAAAGAAGAAAAAAGAAATAATTACCTCGATTATATATACAACTCGAATAATATACAAAAAAGTCTATGGAATGTAATCAAAAAAGAAACACGTACGACCAGGAGCCCTGAGCAGGTACCGAGCTCGAATGACTTAAGTAATTTTTTTGGTACTATAGCAGAAGAATCTCTAAAAACCTCCAACAACTTGGGCATCCAATCAACGATTCCGGATAGAATCCGTAGGGTTAGTAAGTCGTGTTTCTTAGCACCAGTAACACCTAATGAGATAAAAAAATATAATTCAAGGAATTAAACCAAAGGACGCCTTGGATATATACGGGATGAATACTACAATGCTGAAACGATGTGATGATTGCTTATCTTACTCTCTTTCGGATCTGGTGAACACATGCTTTCAACAAGCTTCTGTACCAAAAAATATGAAGACAGCAAAAATAATACCTATATAAGACCGGAGACCCTACGGACCCTCGAAATTACAGACCCATTTCAGTTTTGCCTGTCCTATCAAAGCTTCTGGAGGCAGCACTTCTGTCGCGACTGGTGGCATTTCTGGAAAAAAATGGTGTCCTGGCCGAGAATCAATTTGGTTTTCGTGCTGGTAGATCAACGATAGATGCCATGCTGACCATATTAAATTTTATTTGGGATACTTTTGAAGATGAAGAAGTTGCCATGGTGATAGCGTGTGACTTGTCTAGGGCCTTCGACTGTGTGCAGAGTGACATGCTTTTGTGGAAGTTGGAATGTTATGGCATTCGTGGTCAGGTGTCGATGTTGTTGCGTTCCTATTTTGAAGGGCGAGGGCAGGTTGTTCACTTTAATGGCGTAAAGACCACCAGATATGGAGTGGCTCAAGGATCTCTTTTGTGTCCTCTTCTGTTTTGCCTGTACGTCAATGACCTTCCGCAACATGTCACGCAAATGGTTGTGCAATACGCTGATGACACAACGTTTCTATGTAGAGGGAAGAGCGATCAGCAACTTGGAGAAGGGGCTCAAGAAACGCTGTCGGAGGCCATGGCATGGTTTTCGGCAAACAAGCTGGTCCTGAATGAAGTCAAAACTGTCAAACTGGCATTCACTTCCAAACGGAAAGAAACTCCCGCGAATGCAGGGTCAGTGAAAATATTGGAATAAGTTTAGATACCAGACTAACCTGGAAGGATGAAGTGGACGCCCTCTCGAAAAAACTCTTGTGCAATATATGCTGTGCGGAGAATCAGAGCCATTACAAATAAGGAAACTGCAAAAACAGCTTATCACGCACTTTTTCACTCGCGGATGGCATACAGTGTCCAACTATGGGGCGATTCAGTGCATGCAAATGACATTTTTAATTTACAAAAGAAGGCATTACGAATAATAGAACAAGTTAATGTAACGGCACATTGTAGACCTATATTCATAAAAAATAAAATAATGACGTTGGCCTCCACATACATATATAAGCAATTGCTGCGCGCTAAACGAGAGCTATCAACCCAGAAAAGGAAAGGAGAGGGAAGAGCAATACAACTGAGATCCAGACAACGAATACTTCTTCCCAACCATAGGCTACGTACTACTGCTGCCCAACACAAACATTTGGATATGTTTAACAGGTTGCCATTATCGTGGACTGAAAAACCCATTTTGAAATTCAGAAATGACATAAAAACATTTCTTTTAGAAAACGGATTCTACACAGTAACGGAGTTCCAAGAGCAGATTAAATCAATCAAATATTAAACTGTATGTTCTGCTTTGTGCACACATATATTTATACCACACTTACACACAGTATATATACACGTACATACAAACACACACAGACCATCATAGACAATGACGTTACCTCTTTATCTGTATTATAATAGATGGTAAAATAAAGCTTATTATTATTATTATTATTATATATACTGTGCGTGTTGGTGTGTGAGAGGGGGGAACTTTCTAATATTGAATACACAGAATCGGTTGAATTAGCAAAATTGGTAAAAAATTCGAAGAGTATTTAATAACATTTTCAGATTTGTATTTGAAAATATGACTACGCTAAATTTTCATTTGGTAGACATTTTTACGTAAAATTCAATAATCTCTACTAAACATTCCTGTTATTCTTGGTTTTCAATATAGAACACGAAATAATGTTTTTTTAAATGATAATCATAGTTGACTATGACTTCACTAAAATAGTTATTTTTTTTCTGATTTTATAGGTATAAAGTTTGGTAAGGTTACTTTTCTTAAATTTTTTATTATATAATATAATTCAATTACTATTACTAATTGAAGAATCATGCGCATTTGGGCTTTAATTAATGAAATAAATTGAATTTCCATCAGATAGTTTACTGTACCACAGTTAAGTGTTTTTGTCTGTAAAATATTCGTTCAGAAAATGTATACCAACGAATAAAAGAGTGTTATGTTTTTCGTTACTATGCTAACAATAAAAATAGTACTGACGTTGGAGCAATTTATTATCAACGCCATATGGACAGGAAACAACCAGATCAAATACTACTTTCCAAATTAGAAAGTAATTTGAAAAAATATGAATTATTTACTAAAACATATCAATTTATAAGGAACTTCAAACCAGAAGATGAAGAAAGCGTACGGAAATTCAAATTCACAATATTTATTCGTGTGAAGTGAAACGAATATGGTCATTTAAGCATCATTTAATTTTAAAACATAATAAATACTTTTTATGCATTTTTTATGCATATTAAGATCAAGAAACGAAATTATTTGGTTGATAGTTTTTGGGAGAAATAAATCCGCGTTTTTCGCAAACAATTCTTTATAGACACGAAACAAAATTTAGCAACAATGAAGTATTTCGAAGACATAATGTTTATTGATCTTAATATTTCTATAAACCGGGTGCGTAGCATTTTTTGGTATGATAATTGTTTTAATGAATAACATTTACACCTCCTGCATAACAAGCTAAAAGGTATGCTAGATAATTTACCACTAAAATTAATTAAAAGTACTTTCAACATGACGGTGCATCTGCTCAATATTTTTGAAACGTTTCTGTGATAGCTTTCAGAATGTTTTCTTAACTTAATTTAATCTTCATCAATACAGCAACATACATAACGATAATGGTAGATTGCTTGACTTACTATTTTGTAGTTTTGGGACTGATCTTACAGTTACACGTGATGCAAACTCTTTAGATCCTGAGGACTCGCATCATTCAACACTTTGCCTGCAAGTCCAATTTACTATGAACCACAAGACTGCTACTTTTAAATCTAATAGCAACTTAAGATACAACTTTAGTAGGGCCAACTTCTTGGAGCTCTATACTAGTCTTAATATTAAATACCTTATATCCTTGAAAGAATGCTATTACAGGAGGTGGAGATCTACTGAAGTGCATACTTATTTTACAGAATTTAAACGATTAAGAGCATTAATTAAGGAAAACACGAGGTCGGCTTTTTCTGCCTTTCAAACTAAAATAGAAGAGAGTATTAAGGATGAACCGAAAACATTTTGGTCTTTTGTAAATAAGCGGCGGGGTGCTTCAAGAATTTCGGGAATTATGCATACTAATGAAATAACGATCGATGAACCTCGGGATATTGTTGATGCATTCGCAAATGAATTCGCTAGCGTTTTTCAACCCTACGAAAGGGCTGCAACTCTACTCTTTAGCCATTGTCCGTCTATTTCTATTAAGGCTGTAACTGAGGAAGTCGTTTCAGATGTAATTGGCCGAATAAAGAACGATATGTCTGCTGGTGATAATATTATTCCGAGTTTTCTGATACTTGACTGTGCTGCTGCGTTTTCCTATCCTTTAACTATTTTGTTTAATGTAATTTTATCTACTTCCGTTTCCCCCAATATTTGGAAAACCAGCAAAATTATTCGCATATTCAAAAAGGACGATCGTGCTAATATCTGTAATTACCGACCAATTAATATATTGCCCAATTTCGTCGAAATACTCGAACACATTCTTTATATGAGAATCTATTCCTATATAAAATCTTGCTTGTCCATTTATCAATACGGATTTATAACAGGAAGATCCACAGTTACTAATCTTGTGAGTATCATGCAGTACACCAATGAAGCATTGAACGGGAGAAAACAGGTGGACGTTGTTTATACGGACTTCACTAAAGCGTTTGACACGATTAGCATATCAGACTCCATGTCAAGCTTGAAGCTATAGGGTTTTCTCCTTCATGGTTAGAACTGATAAAATCTTATTTGATGGGCAGGAAAAGCTGTGTCTTTTATAATGGATTTTCTTCTGATTATATTTTTCCTACCTCTGGTGTGCCGCAAGGATCCAACCTTGGACCTTTACTTTTCAATATTTATGTTAATGATTTGCTTGTGGGTCTTGGGTGTCTGGGATATGCGGATAACTTAAAAATTTATAGTACTATTGATACAAAAGCAGACTGTCTATCATTACAATCAAATCTTACCAAAATTAATGAATGGTGTCGATTGAATGGGGTCCACTTAAATGTTAATGTGCAATTGTCTCATAGACGCGTTGTAATGCTGTACTTACGTTCGACTATTCTGTGGAAACTCAGCTATCTCTAGAATATCACAAATACTTGATTTGAGAGTATTATTTCATGCCAAACTTACATTTGCTAGTTGCATACTCTCTTTATGCTTTTCCGCTTCAAGAGTACTTGTATTTATCATACGATCCTCAAGGTATTTTAATAATATGAAAATATTAGTAACTTTGCACCATACGTTGCTTCGAACCAAGCTGGAATATGTATCCGTTGTTTGGACACCGTATTATGTTTTACTTTCTTGTGCCTTCCTGCGGAACCAGATTTGGGGATGTACATCGTGTCTCAAGAGCAAGCACCAACATTATGGTCAAGAGCCCGCTGTACCATATGGTCAAAAGCTTCAGCGAACAATTTAGTGATGTTCAATTTTGAATATTGTAGTTTTATTATAGTTACTTTTAATTTGTTTCACTTTTAGAATTACTTTTTGTTTTATATTGTATTATATTTATCTATTCACTTTGTATGCATTGTCCTGTCAGTGGATTTAGTCTGTTGGCCAATAAAGACTATTATTATTGTTATTATTATTAACTGGCTTGAAAGTGCAGGTACCGTTCTCTGATCAACATAGTCACCAATATTACGCCCCTACGTTTTTGCTTATGGGATGCCGCAAAGAACAGTAAGTAAAAATTTGCTCAACATCATTAATTAATATTAGAACAACCATAAGAAACATCTATCCTGAGACTCTGCGAAAGGTTCATTCCGAAATAGTAAGAAGGGTGTAAAATACGAACTTAGAACAATGGTGGTTTTCAGTGTTTACCGAAATAACTGTAGCTGTTGACTACGACCACACATACATCGGACAATGATCAGAACAATTAAAGTTCGTAGATATGAATACAGTTATCAACCAATATATAAGATCACGCTGTAGTACCAATTATTATTTTTTTATCCTCAGAAGAATATAAAGAACAGTTCACTGAAACGTCGGGACAAAACTCTTTTTCAACGCGATAAGAACATGCATACATCCGCGAAAATATCAGAAACAATATATATATATATATATACATACACATTAATTAATATATACATATATGTATTGATAGAGCTCCCGTTGGATTGTCAAAATATTAGAATATATTTTTGAAGTTATACTCATATTTGGATTTAATTTGAAATAAATAAAATGAAGTTTAATACTTACTTGTATTTAACTTACTTGTTCTCATGTATAAAAATGAATATGTACAATCTTATATTTCTATTTAATAATATATTTTAATTATTTGTATATATTAAAAGAGAATAATAAGAATCTGTCTACAGGACATTCAGTATGGCTAAACTCGGTATATGTGATGGTAGTTTACATGCAGATCCAGATAGGAAATCAAATACCTCTCTTTATTCACTTTTGCAGATTATAACTTTTTTCAATGAGAGTATTATAATTTATAAAGTGAATTCAAAGCGAAATAGTCTAATAGCAAATAATTGAAATATATCAATAAAAGTAAGCCAAATTAAGTTATAATAAATTACTATTAATTCTTATCAAGTTTGCTGCTAAAGTAATAAAATAATTAATAAGATACATGACTTGATTTTATCTCTCTCTAATTCAAAGTTTATGCAAATATTTTTTCTGTATATTTACTTAGCCACTGAAAAAAACAATTTATTCATAAATGTACTATATCGACAACAAATAGAAAAATTTAAATAACAAACTAATTTACTTGTATCTATTGTTTTCTATGATCGATATTAAATAAATTTGTGAATTTTTTAACATAAACTATTATATGATATTTTAAATGATGCTAATCTAAATACATAACTTATTTTGTAGAAGAACCGTATATTCTTTAAGTTCTTCTTTTGTTACTTCTCCATACTTTCCTTATTTATAGGTGTCCTATTTACAAAGCAATTTTTACTTAAATCATGTAACTATCTTCATATTTAATCCTTTTGACATGTATTTATATGCACATTATACAACATATACTTAATTTCTTTGATAATCCACTAATATAATTTTTTATCGCTGTCTTTTTCGCTACCAGTTCTGGATACTTTATAACTTTTTAACTAACGCTTTTAACTATATTACGAAATTAAATTATTTATTCGAGTCATGTATTAACTGTCACACAATCTTATAATTTTTAAATTACTATACGTTCACTATTGTGTTTTCAGATCTTTTTCTGGATGAATTATCTACGTACATCTTAGGCAATTACTAATGAGCGAATGTTAATGATTTCAAACCTCACTGGTAGATAGAAACATAAGACAAAAAACGATCGTTAATCAATACAATAAATGAAAATAACAAAAGCCTATTGTTAAATTTATAAATTAAATTAATGAACAAAAATATTAATAATAATTAAATATAAAAAACGTTCTTTAAAATTATTATCTAAAATTACATTGTAGAATTTGAATTTAATTAGAAAATTAGCTTTAAGTATTTTTACTAATTAAACTTTTTTGTAATATATTGAATTCATGTGTTTGATTTGTTGTTATGCACATTTTTACGCTGATATATTTCTTTAAAATCAATACATTCCCATAACAATATCCTTTTCTAATTATTTTGCTGCCTTCTTTTGAAATGTATGCATAATTATTACAATGCAAAGTAAACTTATCGATAACTTTGCGATATCCTTCTATCTATTTCATATTATCATATTGTTACAATGAACATAAATTGATCCGAATAAATATGTTTTACGTTCTTGTACCATACAAATTATAATACATAAGAATAAACAAAAAGAAACTATACAGTATTATTTAATGTTTACAAGAAAAGTATGACAAAAAATAGTTTTATTCCTTTTTATCAAGAAATACTTGCATACATATTCATATATACATCATTATCTATGATTATAAAGAATTTTTCAAGTACCTAATAATAAATTCAGTTTAGTGGAATGCATATATAACGAAACATTATCAAGAATGAAATTTAACGCAACATATTATACCATAGCAATATATTATATTGTATAATAATAATTAATACATGTCATTGAGATTTCATATTTAATTGTTTGACGCCTAAGATCCATATTTAGTTACTTAAATTTTCATTACGTAAGTATTAACTTCGCTACCAATAATTTATTGTTTCCTACAACAAGAAAATTCAATTATACACGGAAATGTGGATATAATTAGTAGAGGGAAAAATTTGGAATTAGAAAATTATAAGAAGAGTTCATTGAAATATTAGGACACTAATAGACCTCGTTAGTAGAGTTAGATAGTCTGCTCTGCAGGAAAAAAGGAATTTATTAATCAACAAACTATTGAATTTTATTTTTTAATTAAACAATAGGTAGTTAAATAAACATAAATTGATGTATAGAGAACACTTTAATATGTCTATTTTTTTCTATTTCAATGAAAAAATTACAAATGTTCACTGGACTAAACTATGAGAATTTTAAAATAAGGAACAAATGTTTTCGTTTTAACGAAAATATGATAGAGACTTCATTCAATACAATTTTCTCTTTGAGTTATAGAATCCAGAAAGGAAATGACTGCGCTTATGTCCGCACAGGCGCATGGACAAAAAAGAAAAATTCTGTATAAATGAGGGAGTGTTGCGTTTACTTAAAATACTTTTCTATTTGATCTATAGAACTCCAAAGGGAAACAACTACGTACATTCGTATACGTGCATGAACAAAAGTGATGTTCTTCACTATTCCGCGATCTGTTTAATGACGATTAAAGCGATATAAGTGCTTTTACTTCTATCCGATAGTAACACCCATCAAGTGCGTATAACTTGTCGACAAACACAACTTGTCGATAAATCCAGGCTTTCTAACATTGGATTTATAAAACAATAGTTTTCATTTACTACGCTTTATTAGGCAATTTAACCATCTATATACACAAATCGCTATTTTCTTGGTTAACATATATGTTTTCAATGGCTGTTAGAGCAAAATAGTGCATTTGCTCAAAATACTTTTCTATTTAACTCGAAAGTATTAATTCTTGAAACAATCTATTCCTTTAATAGAAACACGTTCAGTGCATTGCTAGTAAGTGACTAGAAAGAGTAGTAGAATTTATTATTTTTACCAGTGTAGCGACAATCGATACAAGCGAATGCATACTAACGAATTGAACATATATACCTCCCGCTACTGTCAGGCAGATACGACTATCCAGCTCTAATTGTACGTGTCTATTCTGAATTAGTTTAATGTTACTTATTTTTCGTAAGCAAAAAAGGATTAACTGTATATTAATGCTTTTTAAAATATAAAGAATTCAATCAGTTCCTAAATTTTACTTTCTTTAATATTTTTCTTTTGTATTCACCTTTAATTTCCATTGTAAATTTGTTTTGGTGATAAATGGATATTTCAAAGAAAACAAAATCTTTACTTTGTAATGACGCTAATCGTAAATTATTAAAAAAATTAAAAGCTAAATAATTTACACAAAATTCAAATGGCATCTTACCATTTTGAACATATTTCAGCACCTAAAGAAAAAATACACTCAGACAATTTATTCATTATAAATCAAAAAAGAAGGCAGTAATATATTTTTGGAATACGCCTTCGATAGTTACTAAAATTGTCACTGCAAGTAAGCGGCACAACTCTTATTTGCATGAGTAGTCTCTTCAATACGATTGTAACCTCTAAGTAACTGGTTTTACCAAGGTGGAGAGTCTGTCTAATAAATATTCGTTATTTAACACCTCAACACATAGCTGGTATTTTAATAAATATGGACAAAAGATGACTCTTTAGATCTGTATATTTTAATGATAAATATAGCGTTCGGTTTTATTAATCTCGAAATTTACTTAGCATTTATTAAATATTGATGTACCGTGTTATGAACTATGGAAAGAAATGGCTGCATATGGTTAATACAATGTTAAAATGCATCCTAATTATACGTCCTTTTTAATCACATAATTTTCAATCATTCATATATATTGATCATTTATATATACGATTTTCACCGGGTATCTCAAAAACAATATTTAATTTCTAAAACTAAATCAGCTTTTACTACAGGAAGTTTTCTAATGTGTGCAAGATGATATATTGCTTTATTTCTTTTAATTACATTTTACAACTAAGGAAAATGGTCATTTAATATAAATTTTGTGTGTAAAAAATTTAGTAGAGTATATGCTTATAATAAACAGAATGCTTCAGATAGAAAAGGAAAAATTCAAACAAAAAAATGTAAAAGCGAAACAATGTTTCAATATTTAATATATTTTAAACAGTCAAAATATTATTTTTTTGAATTTTAAAACAAATTACATATTTTAAATCTAACAACACTATTTATAGCTTCAAATATTTATATTAAATAACAGATTTCGCCATGTGGTAATTGTAAGACTTTACTGTTCCCACTTTCAACTTCTTCCAATTATTACAACGACCATATGGCGACAACTGAAAAATAATGTATTATGAATGACGTCGTGCTTGAGAACCTATAGAATTTTAATCTGATCACAATAATCTTTGGTTCTTATAATTTAACAAAAATTATTGATTAAGCTATGTAAGACAATTTGCAACAATTTATCAGTATATTTAGCATTTTCGATAAAAGTTGAAGATTTCAATTTTTTAATAAATTTATTTCATTTAACATTTCTCTATTGGCTTTGCATACTTAGGTCATTTTGCATGTATCATTTGGAAAGTAAAAAAATTTGGGGATGGTTCGATAACTACGTGGCGTAACCAAAGTTGTTCAAGTTGTTCATGCGGTAGGGCATATATTGGTGAAACAAAGCGGTCTGTCGGCACTCGTGTTTCTGAACATGAGCGTTGTACTAGGTTGCTGCGCATAGCCGGTTCTGCACTTGCCGAGCATAGGCTGGAAACTGGGCACCATATTCAGTTTAATTCAACCAAGGTCCTATCCCGCACTAACCACTTCTATGGTCGCAAAATCCGTGAAACTATAGAGATCTTTAAGCACCCCAATAATCTTAACCGCGATGATGGCTACCCCCTACATAACGTTTGGCAATCCTGCATCTCTAATCTACCTAACCGTAACCGTAACGCTCCATTGACCCATGACCCATTATCCATATATAAACACGTCCCCCATCGACTTACACCAGTTTCAGTGCAGTAGTTCAGCCCTGAAGATGTCCCATACAAATGGGTACGAAACGTCGGCAGATATACTAGTGACGCGGTTCCAGCCCGGAAACACAGAAGCAGATAGCAAAGAATACATTTTTTAGACGAAAAACAATTTCAACGTAATCTTGCTTGTCCAATACATTTATTTCAACTATATTTCAAATTAGCCATACCTTCATTCTTCTTTCTAGAGTATCTAACCACTTTCCAATTTTGAATATAGGTGATAATCGCTGCCACCCAAGTCTGGAAAATAGGGCGAATGAGGCACTACTTCAAATTCCAATTCATGAATTTTGGCCAAGGCGATCGCAGATCATTCTTCAGTTATAATTCTGTACAATTGTTATTTACGATGTCTATCTCGCGCACTTTACTCGACAGTCAGAGTAGTTATCTCCAAAATTTGAAGAGAATTTAACGAAAAGTATTCTTAAATTAGAGTCTTATCTGTACATACATAATACCTGTAAGAAGAATTCAAAACTGTTATTTCACCAACTTGAATACACGTCAATAATGCGAACTCATAGTTTTATTAGACAGAATATTTATGCATTCTTCTACTTACAAGAAAGGATAGTGGATGCAAATTTAAACAGATACTAGTCGCATATTCAATGCAGATGAATTTAGATTTGTCACTGTCCGAAAAAAGTCACAAAAAATAATTAGACAAACCGGAGAACAATGAATTGAAGATATTGCAAGTTTGGAGCGTGCTGTTATCACTACAATTGTTTGTTGTGTTAATGTCACGCAAAAATAAAGTCATGCTGCTTTTAGCTGCTACTTCACTCATGAAAAATTATGCTTTGTAATTGACCAAGGAAACTGTAATTACTTTATTACAATTGCCAGGATACACAATCCATTAGCTGCAATCACTGGATACTGGCTTTTTCAAGCATCCAAAAACATATTATACGCAAGCCATAGAAACAAAATTAGGATCAAACCCAGAATCTTGGTGAGTCAGTGTAAGTTTTCACAACTGCTCAGAAAAGCTCATTACTGTGCCGCTGTAGTCTCCACAGCAATTAATTGTGTTAGAGCAAGTGGAATTTGGAATGTTATTCGTTTTCTATTTACCGATAATCGATTTATATCATCCATGACGAAGTGTATATAGTGATAATAATATCCACGTTTAAACCAATCAAGAACCTCAGATAGAACGCCTAGATCAAATACAACAACAGTTTCAAGATTTAATGCCTTCTAAACTCAATAATTGTAGCCGAAATGTACGCTCGACCTGTTTTTTCAGTAAATGCACGAAAATGTAAAGCTCACAAAGCTACTGAATTAACTTCAACACAACAAAACATAACATTACGTCTAGTTTATCCGATTTTAACCTCAGAAGAAGTCTCAGAAGAAGGCTTTGATGCGACGGTCTTATGGATGTTAGAATAGCGAGATTGCACTTCGGAGGAGGGCAATCCTTGTTGAACACCAAACAGCCTCCGCACGGATTTGATCTTCTACGCCAGAGTTGAGTATCTCACAAAAGAGTGCGAACGGGTCAAGGTAGATGCGGCCATATGTTACGTAAGTGGCACGGAGAACCAAACAATCAGACACATAGTATACGAGTGTGGTCGTCGAGTATTCCTTGGCTACAAAATCTTGATATGAAGCTGTGATTTTTACTAGTCTAGATTTAGATGATGTCTGTCCTCATTTTATATACATATGTATATGTTTGTATTATCTTTTTCCCCTTTTTTTGTGACTGCCGTGATATATACTTTGTCATAAGCTAAATAAATAAAACAAGAATTATTATATATAATATTATCTGAAAAACCATAAATTGGTAAGTCAGCGAAGAATGCTTAAAAGCAAATGCGTTTATTGAATCTACTAACAGTGGCTACGCGCGATTTGTGGTACATAAATTAAAAATGTGGGAACTGGGTACACGATTTGTGTGCGGGAGTTAGGTACAACCAAAGACCCTATATCTATAATGAGTGCACTTAAATGTAATAATGTTAAAATTAAGTTATTTGTTTCATATTTACCAGAATAACATATTTTTATGTCATGACAAAGTAAATTATATTTTTGTTTATTGACTTTCTTAATTATAGCTTATGACCACACAACGGTACGACAATAGAAACCAGTATCTCGAATCATACCGACTGCAGAAGATGATATTTATTTATTATAGGTTGCTGACTATATCTTAAAAGATGTTTGTGTTACTATTACTTTCAAAATGAATCTAAGATACATTTATATATTTCGCAATAATTTATTGATAATTAATTCTACAAACAAATTAATAGTAGTACAATAAGGTGCTCTCCTCTAATACAAAATTTATTATAGAACCAGGTTTAAGTGAGACTATATATAAAACGAAAATTTTACATTTCTAAAATTTAAGCTTTTAGAACGTTTAATTTAAGTGAACTAAAAATATCTATATTATTAATGGATAAATAGATGAAGAATATAGAAATTTGGACATAAAAATGAACATTCCAAAGCACAGGTTTGAATATACAAATATTCCTAAAATTCAGAATTCAATTTAATTTATCAAATAGTTTTTTCAGCACATTTAAATGAAGTAAAATAATAAACTAAGCAATTTCCTTATTTCCTTGTTTTAACTCATTTACTTTCTAATATTTACTTTCTAATATTTCTCTATTCTTTAATTCAAAATTACGCGATGTTTTTTGTATCGACGATTCTAGCAGTTCTAATTCAGGAAGCTGAATTGAGTTTAAATAAACAAATTTTTTATAAATGTAATTGAAATAGGAAGATAAAGTCGAAAAATTAAATTACTAGAAACGAGAATATTTCTCCATTTTGAACATGAGACATTTATTAAATTTCTCATAACATAGTATTATAAAAATAATATAAAAATTTTTTGAATTCGTATATTTCAAGATAAAAAGATCTCCAAAAAATAGTTCGCTAATTATATGCCGATTTAGGTAAAATAATTTATTATAGACAATATACATACATGCTATTATAAGAAATATGAACATAAACGCCTAAATATTCCTCTATAATACTACTGAGAAACGTTAGTTATTGTTACGCTGGTATTAATGTTAATGAAAACAATCAAATAAAGTGTATGTAATTAATTCGAAAATTACTTTTAGGATTAATATCGAACACATTATATTTCATTTGTTAAGCAGCTGTTGCTAGTATTTAGCGGAGTTTACCAGATAAATAACAGAACGCGTTGTTAAAAACTTTAATTCCCGTCAATGATTTACTGTTATGGGGCCTCAGAACTGGTTCTATTAAATATTAAAGAGATATTATTTTATATAATGTTCGACCTGTGTTTATTTTTCGTTGCCTAACTGGTTATAAGTTAGGCCTGAGTGGAACAGAAGTGGTGCAAAGATTGTAAAATACGTCTGTTCTTGTTTGCATCTTATTTCAATTGGCAATTTTCGTTTCGCAGGCTTTACATCGCGCCTAATTTCTTTTACTTCTTTTTGGTATTTATTCTGATTTTTATCTTAAGAAATGTATGGTATAGTTTGCTGTTTCATTTAGTAAGTTTTAATCGTATTTACTAAAATTAAGTAGAACAAAAATTTAAAAATAATATATAATATAATTATATTCATCTATTTGTCTGAAATCAGTTATAATGAAATTTGCATTTAGTGGTACGTAAATATTCACATTTAGAAAAAATATAGGTACGTACAATATGTAATTAAAGAAAATGAGAAACAAATATAATTCTAACAACAAATTTTGTTTTGTTTTTTTAAGAAATGTTGGAATAAATACAGAAACACATTGTTTCTACAATATAGTCTGTCCAAGAACATGTAGATAGTGGAAAGTTGATGTGAAAACATTCCTATAATTTTCTTGATACAACGCACCCCTACTGAAATATTCAGCCAATTCAGCAATACAGGATGGGTGTAAAAGTTTTCATTATTACATCAAAATGATGAATTCTTTTCAAGAAATACTAAATTCAATGGATCAGTTAAGGCAATTTTTTTTCATTGTTATAGCACTTAGTAAAACGAAAATTTCATTGACAACAAACTTAATCGGAAATTAAGCACATGAGCTCTTCGTACTCTAGATTTGGATCAATCACAATTAGCTGCAACTTTATGAATATTAGTGGAAGGACCTGGAACCATGGTACGTAAAACATTTTCCTCCAAAATAACGGAACAAATCCTTCTTTGCACACTGTTAGCAGAATGTTTATCTAAAATAATACAGACAACGTTTTACACATACAACTACCATAAATAACTCGCATTTCTTACCAGTCTTTCTTAAACATCTATCAACCCATGCTATCTGCTTCTGGGTTTCCGGGCTGGAACCGCGTCACTATTATATCTGCCGACGTTTCGTACCCATTTGTATGGGACATCTTCAGCACTGAAACAGTTTCAGTGCAGTAGTTCAGCCCTGAAGATGTCCCATACAAATGGGTACGAAACGTCGGCAGATATAATAGTGACGCGGTTCCAGCCCGGAAATCCAGAAGCAGATAGCATGGACCACGACCGCGGAAGTCTACGTACCAAATTAGTCTATCAACCCATTCGAAAGTTTTCCTCTCCCCAATCCACAAAATGTCCTGAAACACCTGTATATACCGTACAAATGAACATTTACATTACAGATACAAATAGACATTTCGTCACGACAATGCGAGCCCTCATAGAAGTTTAATCGTGTGTAAAAATTATTGTATATTGAATGGCATGTATCCCTACACACACAATATTCGCTGGACCTTGCGCCTTTAGACTTTAGACTTCTTTCATTTCCTTCAAAGTTTGTTGACTGGTGTATCGTTCTGGTCGGATAAGGCTGTCTAGTTTTTCGACCAAAAAATTTATATTTCTATAAACAAGGAATTACGAAACTCACCGAAGATAATTAATTGATCTCTTTTATATCGATAAATAATCTATGAAATATCGAAAAAAGACGTCATGACTTTTCTGACAAGCAAATAAATTAAAAATAATAAAGCCACCATGAGACCAATAATACAGCACGCAGCCGAAATAATGACAATGACAAAAAGGGATTAAAAATATGCCAGAGAAAGATTTTAAAAACGATATTAGATCATTCAAGGTGACCGAGATCAATTACACAAGAAAAACGAATAAATCCAAGAGAGGGGAAAGATGTAATAAAAAAGGTAAAGTAACAGAATAGAATGACAGAGACATGGAGAGCAGAAAAATCAACGATAGAAACAATGTCGGTATAGGAACTATGGTAAGTAGTAGAAGACAAAGAAACCAACCCAAGTCAAAAGGAGAGTATTAATAAGCTTAAGATGTTTCTGAATAATGACTTGTTTCAAACTGTCAAATTATTCACAGTGCTCACTGGAATAACCCACGCTACATGGCGCGAAAGTTTGCAAAAGCTATGCATGTTTAATGTACATACTTCAGGTATTCAAGACCACGTGAAAAACCAGGCTTCGTCAGCAATCGATATTTGGGTTGATCATGAATGATTCTTTAACGCGATTGTTAACTAGTGATGAGAAGTAGATTATTAATAATTATATGGTGTGAAAAAGGTCTCGGTTCCGACATGAAAATTCGGATTAAATGCTGACGAAGACTGTGCTCTCAAGTGTAGTAGGATTTTAACGGGGTCTTGTTTTCAGAGCTCCTACTAAGAAACGAAACAATTAATTAAAATGTGTACTGCAGGTAATTAGACAGTTTGAAACAGTTCATTATCCAAAAATGTTCAGAATCTTGATGGTATGTGCTGCCACACGCACCTTACTAGCCAGACTCCCTACATAATACTGTATTCGATTTACATCAAGCTGTAAATTAACACCTTGTCAATTTTTTCACCGTCAAAGATAGATATTTCTATGGACGGGGAATTATGAAGCTCTCTAAAACATGGCAAAATATTATAAAAAATAACGGATGAAGTATAATTAATTGATCTTTTTATTTATATTTATATATAACGATCTACGACAAACAGAAAAAATACGTCACTACTACTATTTCAATCAATAAACAATTATATTTTTACATTTATTAACGTAAATATACTTTCGTGTTGTATTTATTTACAACAAAACCAGCCTATTCTTTATCAATTAAGAATATTTCCGATTAAGAGAGTAGCGCACAATATTAATAAGAATCCGCAACAGCATCAAGCGAAGTTGAAACATAGAGAAGATTAACTTAAAGGAGAGAATGTCCATGTGTGTGAATAATTTATATGTGAGCACGAAGATCTTAGAACCAGTTAAAATGGTGCATTATACATTTTATTTCAACGGTACAATAAATTCTTGGAGCTCTGGTACAAATTATCGGTACTGATAAAAGCGAAAGCAACGCCCAGTCGATGCTGCAGCACCGCTGTAGCGTATAATTTCGAAACTGCATTCAATGAAATACAATTAATTATGTGGATTAAGTTACGGTAACTTACGACCACGAAGGAGGAGGCAGCCATACTGTAAAATAATTCACGTTCTGTTTTATTCACAAGACTATAATGACACACTAGACGACCTTTCACACTTAGTCTCTAATATGGGCTATATTTATGATTTTTTATAGTTGTATTCATATTGTTTTTTATAGTATTTAGTAAAATTATTGCAAGTATATGACAATAAATAATATAACATAACATAACATAATATAACAATCATACAAAATAAATTGAATTCTTACAAATCTTACATATATTTTGAATTATTGTCCTAACCCATTTTTGCGTAGGCTAATCTCTATGATCGCCAATTAAGTGAGAGTAAAAATAAGTAAAACTCCTTGAAAGTATCTCCATCTTGACGAAGGAATTCTTCTAGCGGGTGAGAGAGCTTGCATACTCCAATGATTTTGAGAGCTCTGCTCGCAATGGCGTAACTACTGGTAGGGCCACTCTTGTCGGAAAGGTTAAAGTCAGCTAAATTAGCAAAAAAGTCTAGAAATAGTCTCGGAAACAGTCATGTGCTGAACACTGACTTCGGTCCAAACCATAACTCATCTTCCTTTGACCTCTTATAGAATAGACAATTGAGGGTGTAATGAACGCATGTAGGTACTTTTCTTTTGAGATAGTTTAAGACTTAACATTTTCTGTTAAAATTATGTGAAACGAATATACAGTGCGCTTTCTGGCTTTCGACGCTACAGATCGTGTACGGACGCTGTTTAATTATTTGCTGATAATGCTTATTTATCGAAATACGTATTCAGAATACGAAACTTAATGCGTAAAGGGGTTATATAATAATAATAATAATAATAATAATAATAATAATAATAATAATAATAATAATAATCTTTATTATCCAACAGCAAATTGCTAATTACAGGATAATCTTATCCGTAAATATGAAAGGTTAACTAAAAATTATAATCATATGTAAAATGAAAATTAATATAACATAACATAATTGGTATTCTAGGAAAAAAACATCTCACAAAGAATGTGGCGAAGCTGACGTAGACCAACATTACACATATCAATCTCAGAGCAGTATAAATTAACACAACGACTCATTGAATGAAGAGGAGAACAAGAATGATGGCAAGTTCTAGGAAACGGAAGATAAAACATATGTTTAGCCCTAGTATGAATTGTTGGTACATAGAAACTCAATCGACCCAATAAGTCAGAATCAACAATTAGACCATTTACAATTTTAAAAACAAATATTATAAGGAATATTATTCTACGATTATAGAGCGACATACAGTCGAACCGACGCAAGAGTTCATCGTAGGAGTAATTATGAGATAAATATATTTCAAAATTGCGGAAGTACAAGACCTTCAAGTATTTTTTTGGACACTCTCCAAGCAGTCAATGTATCTGAAGTACATTGGATTCCAGACAACTGAGCAATATTCCAGCCTACTGCGAACGAAAGCTTTGTAGAAGCTGGTCAAGGCAGAATTGGGAAGCTGGCGAGTATTACGAGCAAGAAAACCCAACAAGCCTGACGCATCTTTACAGATGTTTAAAACATGGATGTTAAAATTCAACTTAGAATCAAACCACACGCCAAGGTCCCTATTTAAAGAGCAACGCTCTAGCGGTATTGTGTCAATGCTGTATCCAAACTCAACCACAGATTGAACTCTTGCAAATGTCATAGTCCTACATTTAGCAACATTGAGTTTGAGTCCATTCGACAAACTCCAGAGATGAAGCAACTCCAAATCCCTCTGCAAGGCGGAACAATCATCGGTCGTGGCTATGGCGCGAAACAACTTAACATCATCAGCATACGTTAAACACTTAGACGTCAAACGCTTAGGAAGGTCATCTACAAATATAAGGAATAATAGGGGCCCAGAGTAGAGCCCTGCGGGACACCAGAAACCGAGTCGTAAACCAATGATTTAAAACCATTTAACTCCACATAATTGCCGCGGTTTTCTAGGTAAGATTGGATCACTTGAATTAAATTATCAGATATGCAAAAATTGTTCAACTTATTCAAAATCACTGAATGCTGCACGGAATCAAAAGCCTTTTGGAAGTCCGTGTAAATAACATCAACTCGATGACGTTCGTCAAGAGCACCGGACACATAATCAACAAAACTACACAAATTAGTTGCAGTTGATTTACCTTTGACAAAACCATGCTGTTCTGAGCAAAGCATATTCTTTACATGATTAAATAGTCCATCAAATAGCAACTTCTCAAATACCTTTGCAAAATTACAAATAATTGAAATAGGTCTATAGTTTTCTATATGTGTCCTATTACCAGACTTAAAAACAGGTCGAATACGTGACGCCTTCCAAACATCAGGAAACTTCCTAGTTGATAAGATAAGATTGTAAATATGAAGAATAGGTCGCAACAAAGCGACCGAGCAATCTCTAACCAAAAATGCAGGAATGGAATCAGGACCAGCGGTGAGCGTAGCCTTCAACGACTTCAGGGCATTAAGAATGCTTGTTTCTTCAAAGCAGTTTAGAACCAAATTCGGATAACTGGTAGATGGAACAGGGGTGGTCAGTGTAACAGCTGTCTCCTGAAAAACTGACGCGAAATGAGTCGCAAATGCGTTGACAATGTCGTAAGGAGACTCGACTACTTCATCATTAAAGAACATAGAATTAGGTGTACTTGATATATTGTTACGTTGGTTAATAAACTGCCACAACTTACGAGGATCGCGTTCAATAGAGGCTCCTACGCTAGTCATATAGTTCTTAAAGTCATTATCAACAGCGCATTTAACAAGTTTCCTGTATTGCTTAAACTTATCAGAGTAAAAGGAAAGACGGGTGGACCTGAATTTCCTTAAGTAGTGACTCTTAACACGAATCAAACGTCTCGTTTCGAGAGCGAACCAAGCGGGATATGTACCACGAGTAGTTTTGCGAACAGGCACCGTCAGACTGAAGTAGTTGCCCAATATTGAAGAAAAAGTGTCACATGCATTATTAACCTCCCCACAAGAAGTGACCCCATGCCAATCCGTCAGCCGTATCATTTCGTAAAGAGAAGCCAGATCTGCTCGCTTAAAATTAAAAGATGTCGCATTCGCCAATTCAAAGGGACGACCAGCTGCTGGACAGCGCCGGATGATGAAGGTCCTCAGGTACAAGACAGTAGTCAGAGTGTTCAACGCTACAGCCAACATTCCCAGAGCAAAACACTAAATCAAGCAATCTGCCATTATAATTTAAGACATTGTTTGTCTGGATAGAGTTAGTTGAACTCAAAAAATTGCCAATAGCATCAGACCTAGGACAATGCATGTCGCTGAGGTTGGGAACATTGAAATCACCGGCAAAAATAAATTGACTATTGAATAATTCACACAACTCCAATACCTCAAACAACTGGCTATAAACCACAGCAGAGGTAGAAGGAGGTATGTAAACTGTGATTACATTAATAACATTATGGACACGTAGTTCAACACAAACTAAATTAATGTTATACTGAGCAAAGTCGAAGGCAGTGTTTATATTTATTTCACAACAAGCTAAGCAAGACTTAACGGCAACCACCACTCCACCACCACGAGCTCCACTCCGATCACACCTAAAGACGCTGTAGTCCAATGTAAATAATTCAGAATTATGTAGCGTATCGTTAGCCCACGTTTCAGTAAGCATAACTAAGTCCAGATCATTAGCGGCCAACAAATTATTATAAAATTGAAAAGTCTTAGTATTCAAACCTCGTACATTCTGATAATAACAACTAATATTTAGATCTGACTGCCGGACGCCTGGAAGTTTTTTTGTTGAACAATTCTAGGAATTCCATCAGCGTATGCAAGCCTCACAGCATCCCCTCTCGACCTACGGTCACGAAACTCCACCAATATCTTATTCTTTATAACCTGCTGCCTCGGAGTCAGGTCCCTTGATAGAAATAAATTCTTTTGCAAGGGATAGTCCCGAAGCCTCTTTGCACCCCGCAGCAATACTTTCACCTCATCAGGAGATTCCAAAACTATCCTAACGGGTCGACACCTACCAGCAACCGCGCCTTTACCCAACTTAATAATGTTAGTATTACGGAAAGTAACGCGTTCGTCAGCCGTGGAATCACTTTCTGGTAAGTTGAACAATATAACATGAGCTTCGCGTCTTGCAGACATCCTCAATAAATGAGTGCTGCACATCAGCCCCAGATTGACAAAGAGCTGTTTTCAACTCAGCAATTTCCTGCTGAAGTGAAGTTATAATACTCATTAAATTATGCATCTGACCAGCAAGATCAGATGAGCAACACATGGAACAAGTCCATTTAATATTTTTCCTTGAACGAAGCACACGTGTATCCCTATCATTCATATTCGCACAGGTATTGCTGTAAATAGTCTTACATACAAAGCAAGAGATACTGTCATTATCAGAAATGTTTTTGTTACAACACTTGCATGAAACCATGTTAACAATAGTAAAGGAAAGCGGAAAAATGAAAAAATAAACTGGGATACACACTTCACGCTAGCGGTGCCCGTCGCAGCGGCTTTAAATCAGCACAAACAGTAGGAAAACAAATGGCAACGGAAAGGTTCATACAATAGAGACAAAGGAGACATACACGTATTATTGAAAATCCTCGTATAAGTACTGACTTGCAGTAAAGAGACAGAAAAAAAAAACAAGAACAGATGATAGGTATCAAGAAAAAGAGGTGAACGAGAATGCAACGAAAAACCGATTCAAGGCACAATGAAATGAAACTTACCACCAAATTGTGGCTTCTCCAAATAAATATTATTAGAGTAAATAACATTAAATAACTCGTCAATTTTCACTTATATATCAACCTTCAGTGATAAAATTAATCAACTACAGGCTGCGTCAAAATTACCATGAAACAGATAATTGAAAAGAGGAGCACTGTGAATCTTTCAACATTTATTTTATTAATTGACCTAACCAAAGCCTATGATTCAATATCTTGGTGCAAATTATGGGAAGTCGCTGATAAAAGCATTGAAAACCATACGCGATCAATCAACGTTTACAATCATAATAGGAAACAAACTATCAAGACCATTTTCCATAACAAAGAGATGCTCTGCATCGCCCACTTTATTTAAGATATATGACAAATATGTTCTAATGCAATGGAAACAAAAATGCTCTGGTATGGGGATACCTTTGGAGGATGAGATGGTCTACATTTTACAATTTGCAGACGATCAGTCAATAATCGCAGAAGAGGAAAAGAATCTTCAATACATGACGCGTAGGCTTAAAGAAACATATAATACCTGGGGATCGGATATAAACACCTTTGTGTAATGTTAAGTACCTTTGTATGGGAAACTCAATAACTAATATGGATATTGACGACACAAAAGGTCTAAAAGCTTGCTAAGAGTATGAATAAATACTTAGGCATCACATTCGGCAGTAGTGACACGGATGAAAAAGAATTAAGAATAAGAATAACAGATGCAAAGAAAAATAAAAGGCTGTTTGAATGGGCCGGTGAATACGGTGAGTGATTGATGGTTAAAATGGCTTTGTAGTTACAAAATCAGTAATAAGCTATGTTGCCTTATCACGTAACAAACGCGAGCTACCATTTTCACGATATTTATAATACCAAGACAATATACAGCATTGACTATTTGACTAGTCGGTAAAAACTCTCTGTGAACTATGCCTATCGAATCATAAAAACGAATCAACATTGTCTCCACTTTTGACTTCTCCAAACGACTTTTTTTCGGTCTGTCTTCGCTTGTATGTTTCCATTCAGAGCTTTGACGGTAGGTCTCTGGATCATATTGAAAGCATCACGTCTCATCACCAGTTACAATAGAATATATGAATAATCAACATGCCTCCCTCTCACGTCCAATGAATTGAACGAAAAAGCGAGAATGCATCTGTCTCGCAATGTCGATAACTAAGTTACCAGAGCGTATAGACAGATGGCACTGCATCACGGCTATTTGCAAATTAAAAGAATGTTAAAAGGAATCATTCTATTATTAATAACACCCTATCTACTACATATGTTTCATGGATAGACCAATCATCAGGCAGATTCTGTGTTATTAATGAACGATTCCTTGATAGCGTCTATCATATCATTACGATACAGAAAAATAGTGAATAATCAACATGCCTCCCTCTCACGTCCAATGAATTGAACGAAAAAGCGAGAATGCATCTGTCTATACGCTCTGGTAACTTAGTTATCGACATTGCGAGACAGATGCATTCTCGCTTTTTCGTTCAATTCATTGGACGTGAGAGGGAGGCATGTTGATTATTCACTATTTTTCTGTATCGTAATGATATGATAGACGCTATCAAGGAATCGTTCATTAATAACACAGAATCTGCCTGATGATTGGTCTATCCATGAAACATATGTAGTAGATAGGGTGTTATTAATAATAGAATGATTCCTTTTAACATTCTTTTAATTGGCAAATAGCCGTGATGCAGTGCCATCTGTCTATACGCTCTGGTAACTTAGTTATCGACATTGCGAGACAGATGCATTCTCGCTTTTTCGTTCAATTCATTGGACGTGAGGGAGGCATGTTGATTATTCACTATTTTTCTGTATCGTAATGATATGATAGACGCTATCAAGGAATCGTTCATTAATAACACAGAATCTGCCTGATGATTGGTCTATCCATGAAACATATGTAGTAGATAGGGTGTTATTAATAATAGAATGATTCCTTTTAACAGAATATATGAAGTTTTCCTTTTTTGAATCTTTAATCAAATCTGAACAATGTTGAATTCTGTTTTCAGTTTGTGTGCTACCAACCTATGTTAACGTGCGAAGAATTGAATCTTTGAAGATATTTAATTCCGTTTCCACGTATCGCAATGAGGATTTCGGCTCATTTCTGATTAATGCACGCACAAGTTCAATGTTACTTTCCGTAACTACTGATTTTTTTGCACCAGGAAGTTCGTTAATATTTATGTCCATACGATCGTCTTTAAATTGTTTATGTTACTCATACACACTCGTACGTGATGAACACGTATTACCATACACTTGTTTTATCGAATTAAACGTTTCGGTAAATGATTTACCGAGTTTAAAATAGGGCTTGATATTGGCTCTTTGTTCAAAATTCAATTTTCTACCAGTGCCAAATATACACTGTTACTTTATATTTTGACATAACATTGGTGAAATATCTACCTTACCGAAACATATTTTTTAATAGATAGTTCGGTTTTCTCTACAACATACTCACTGTGTGTCGTACTGCGATATTTTCGCTTTTTTGCTACCCCATCCCTTGTCGATACTTGATCACTCTCACTTGAACTATCAACTTTACGAAAACACAAAGCGATACATTAAAACAAAGCGGGCATTCTTTTGGTAGCGGGTGTCTTAAAACCGTTTACTTCTCTTCTCTTCGACTGTTATTTAAAAACCAGACTGGTTCGCCAAAATGGTACCATATTCATACTAGCCGCCTCATCTACTAGAATTCTCGCGAAACTTCGACAATGTCTGACAGAATACTATATAAGTTTACTAGAAAGAATATATGCTTCACGAAAGTTCTATAAACTTGACGAAAGTTCCTTACTTTCCTGGAATATGCTATGTGCTACGAGAATATTCCATGCCTTTCTAGAAAGTATAACAAACTACGGCAAAGATCTAGTCTAGACGTTCTAGAAAGTTCCATTAGCTTCAAATCGTGTCAAAATGTTCATTCTAGAATATTTTCTAGCCGTGTTCGCAAGAGTGCCTTACGGGGTCCTTTTATACTCTCTACGGCAAGCCGGGGCCCCGCGGCACCTACTTAGGAAACCCTGGTTTTAATAATGAAAATTCCTTTATAAGGTAATATTCTTTTGACATATCGTTATTTATTTAACTGTTTGTTTGTATTAAATAGTTTAATGGATAATGTTGTCTACGACATTGATTTAATTTATAATCTTATATACTATGTTACATATTTGTTTTATATGAATTTTTCTATTTTCGTTATTGCCACTTCTATACAATACAAAAGGTACTAGGAAAGTTTTGCAATATGACGCACCAATGAATCGTAGGAGCTGCTTGTTGCTGCATGTTGAGACATGTTCATGCGTGCATAGTAGCCGCCGCGCCAGGTCGATGGGCTCAGTTATTCATTAGCAGTGAGAGTGTAAAGTGCTTGCGATGGCATCGTGGTCACGATATGTGATAAGGGCAGTTTTGCGTTATAATTTCGTGCGTGGTTTAAACATAGACCAGTGCTTCGAAGAAATGACTCTTGCACTAGGTGATGTTTGTCCACATCGCACAACATTATTGGGGTGGTATAGAGAATTCCAAACGGGAAATTTAACTGTGGAAGATGCTGAGAGGCCGGTAACGCCACGAACGTTAGTTACGGAGGAAAACGTTACTACTATGAGGACAATGCTTGGCGATGACAAGCGAGTGACCTACCAACAGATGGAGGGTACTTCAGGCCTAAATGCACCAGCAATTCGTTCGATTCCCCATGATCATTTGCACGTGAAGAAACTTTGTTCTCTCTGGGTGCCGCATCGACTAACTGAAGAGCAGATGACACGACGTGTGACTTGGTGCCGGGAGATGCTAAAAAATTTAATAAGAGACAATCTCGGTATGTGAACAACATCGTGACAGGTGACTTGGCTGTACTATTACGATGTGCCGACCAAAGCTCGAAACAAAATTCGGGTCAGAAAATCCCGATCTGTGAAGAAGAAAATGATAGCTGTATTTGTCAAATCGAATGTAATTGTGGAACGCGTCGTTTTTGACACACAAAAGACAGTCACACTTAAGTGGTATACTGAACAGTGCCTGTCTAAAGTCATTGGATCTATAAAGAACCTGCGGCCAAAGTCGAGAATGGACACCTAGTTCCTTCATCACAATCGATTTGACCACGACAGGATTGAAACTTCTCGAGCACCCTGCCTATAGTTCGGATTTTGCTCCCTGCGACTTTGCACTGTTCCCGCATGTGAAAATGTAGCTAAAAGGGAGTCGGTTTTCCAATGATGAGGACCTTCTGCGGGCTTGTGACAACGAGTGTGCTTTACTCCCTAGTGAAACTTGGCAGAACTGGTTTAAAGATTGGTTTCGGAGGATGGAGATGTGTATTGAGTGTAGAGGAAATTACTTTGAAAAAATTAAATAAACAAAGCTGTATTGCAAAACTTTTCTAGTACCCTTTGTATCTTTTCCCATGTACATTTAATTTTAAAATTTTACGTTTTACCATATTTGTTTGTAGTGGTTGAATATGTTAACAGATATCGATGATGCAGTTTTTGTACTTAATTCGTTAAAGTGAACCTGAAGGAGGTTAAATAATAAACCGACAGATTGATCAAATGTAATGAAAGATTCTTTCCTTTCCTTTGACTGCAAATCTACGAAACCAATTTTTTTAATTTAAGTAAACAGTCATGATTATTGCTGTATTGGAAAACTTTCCTAGTACCCTTTCTACGTACATACATGTATTATATGAAAATAAAGTAATTATTACCATTATTATTACTTTTATTTATTTCTAGCCCTACACGAATCTGGTGTTAATTCTAACACTTTTTCAACCCTTTTCTGGTGCCCGCTCGTTTTTTGATATTAAAATGAACAGAGTTATGATATTTATTTACTAGAAATGCCAGTATTGCACGAAAAAATGACAACTAATGAACACATCAGGGTAGGTCTTCACTAATTCTGTATCAAAATGATATTGCCAAGGCATGAGACGTATTCGGTAGGGAATTTGATTAAAACTAACACGTTTTTGTGTAAAATTATATTCGTTTTCTTACACCTACTTGAAGGATAACAATTTTTTACTGTATATGTTTTTCTTATCAAGTTCGTAAAGTTAAGCAATACTTTACTTAGAATATCATTTATGCCTGTATCTTTTATATTATAGCAAATATATATGTATATAGAAAGTCAATTCAACACAAATAAGAAATTATGATTTTTTGTTTAAATATATACTATTTTTCTGAGCAGAGTTTATCTAGAATTATAGAATACGGTCTAGTGAAAACCTTTTTACAATACAATTTACTTGCGAACTTTGTATCATGTATATTAAGTATAAATAAGCATATCTATCTATGTATGTATGTATGTATCCACGAATCCACGTATCTGTTGTTCGTGAAACGTAATCGCCGTTTTAGCCCTGTTGAAAGCCAATCCATGACCAATTTACAACTTTAATTGAAAGAAAAACGAAGAGGACGTAGGGCAAGTTGAATGTCGTAAAAGGCAAATTACTACCATTTGAGTTGCTTGTAGATGATGCGTCAGCTTTGATGTTGGTTGAAACCTACTTTTGTAAGAACTGTCAGCATACAAATTATCATTCGAAATTTAGCATTCGACAATTTTCTAATGAAATCATAGCCCTATAACCCAATCAACCAAAGAATGAGACGATTATTTTCAAAAGGACCTTTGCTTACATAAGATTCGTTACAAACTCCTACAACGCCTTTCATATTCACCTCACACCTAAGGGTTTACGAATATTAGCGAAGAGGATTCAACTATCTCCAACCATAAAACAAATGATCTTTAATGTCAACATGAACGATTTTTTCAAAATCTAGCTATTAATTCGCATATCATAACAATATATTTTAATCAAAAACATAAACAATAAATCCTATATGAAAAAAAGAGTGTCATCAGTCTGACTAGTATATTTACGAAAATAATATGCAATTATTGGAAATAGTTCGGTTCGTAAAAAATGGAGCGTTAACCATTTTGTAGGATTAAGAATAACTCTCTTAATAACGAATATGACAGAAAATGATATCGAAACTATTAACATCAGTTAAAACCAAAATATCGCATTGCGCATTTACATAATGTACATAGTCTTTCTGCAAATCGTGATCAAAATAGTGCTAAAGCGATTCCAATATAAAATTAAGCTGCACCGGTAATTGATCACTAGCTCTAATATCAATGTGCCGTCAATTTCACGCTTTTTAATTTGGAATTAATAAATGAAAGTCGTTGAACTTTTCAATTGACAGCACTAGACGTGTCGCAATTAATGGAAGGTTTCATATGCACTGGTCACACAAAATGGATTTGTTTGGGTTAGTTTTAAAGGCCGCCAATTATACGGATCATTTTGTTGACAAGCATGAAATTTTTGAGGCAGCTGATATCCGTTACTGTTTATGAATTAAAATATAAGCATTCTATTATATGAACCGATTGTAGTTGAAGTGTTAGCTGATTTTGTAATAATAAACTCAATTAATAATGAAAAATGTTATAATTTTAAAAATAATAATACTGTATCTAATATGTCAGTTGCTCAGTCTCTTCGCCACTTATTAATTAATGATTATTATCAATTTAAAATAACCTGAATTATACTTTTATTAATAAATAAAAATTTTAAACCATTAGAAATAATTACATTGTCATTGGTAGCTATATACACATGTGTACGTATATTATAAAGTTTCACTTCTAACATATACAAGTTAACATCGTAAATGCTACCAAAAATTCGAATCTTTTGCATGTCATACCTAATAGGTTAGTATATGGTACATAGTGTAGAGTAACGTATTTCATTTAAGAGCTTTTTCTATTATTCGATAAATAAAAAACGCATAAGCCGATATAAAAGTTTCGGCTAGCTCATGCCGCACTAATACTGTACTGCACAAAACTAATATAAAAAATTCAGATATGAACAAACTAATCTCCAAGAACTAACTCATTCCTTAGTTAAAGTATCAAAGCAAAACCAGCATTAGTAAATACGCAACAACTATCGCCTTCACAAACTGTCCTTCTCTAGTTAGGGAATTGGAAGGATGTATTCAAGTAACCTTCTGCAAAATTGTAACAAACGACCGAAAGTGTAATTCTCTTTGCTGAATAGCGATCAAACCGTGATGCAAAAAAATGCTTGTAGAATTATGAGTTTGTCATTAATGATGATGATCTCTAAAGAGAGGCCGAAAATGATATTGATTGACGGAAGATACGTACTATTCTAACATAATAATGCTGACCCTCCGCAAGCTATAAAAAAAATTCAGTGAACTGAAATTACTACCATACTTTGCATAAAATTTGAACTTGACACTATAGTCAAACATATTAAATATTAGGTCAATAATACACTATTTAAAAACTTTTGCTGGTACTGTTTCGAGTCCAAACTAGCTTTCGCCATCAATCTAACCCTGCTACTGAATTTAAGAACTGGGGAAGTCTTATGATTAAATCTAATTTACCGTTCAAATAAAACGCAACTAAAATGTGATATCTGGTCACAAAACATTAAGAAAATAATTTCAGTCTAAATAAAATTCAACAAATGTACCCTTCGCTAAAAAGAAATAAAGAGATAAAATTGTTAAATATAAAAATTGAAACATTAACAAAGATCATTATTTCAGTTTAATCTTGGCTGTTTGCTTATGTTTAATAGCTACAAAAATGTGTACTAATTGTAAATTGATTTCCTTTTTTATAAACTAGTCTTCTTTCACGAGAAAACATAATTTTAACGTTAAAAAAATAATAATTTAATCTAAATAATAATTTCGAACAGTAGAAGTTAGTCACGTTATCGACAATATTACGTCATGTCATGCCTTGCTATCATTTTAAGTAATAATAAGTTTTTTATATGCAAATCCATCTTCTAGATAAGTCTTCCAATATTTAAATACATTCCATGATTCTAAATAATTAAGTACTTATATAATTTTCTCTCAATATTTCGAAGATATATGTAGATGATTAGATATTTTATTCAATTCGATGTAGAAAATTTATAATTTTAATAACAAATTGTTGAAAGTGAATATATATGCAATGTTTTAAAGTACTTGTAATAAGAATAAATAGAGACGATCAGTTTTGCCTGATCAAGATACGAATTCGACTGGTGTGTTTGGGATGACTTTATTTATAACAACGCCCACAATTGTGTATTAGTTAGTTAGTGTGTATTAGTATATTAATGTATTACTCATTTCTAGAGTGTGAGTTGTTGGTTCAACCAACCGTACACAGGAGAGCTAATATGTTACCTAAACGAAAACGCAGGTTATGAGGAGTACATCCAAATATTATATATAAATTAGAGTAGGTAGGAGACACTGTATAGAAAAATCAACAATATCAAAATTAAGTAACTACACTTATAAAACATATTAAAATAAATCCTAATTCTGACCATATAATTTGTTAAAGATAAATTACGTTGCCGTATTTTAATTTTTTCAGAATTATTGTTTGGTTTTAAATTTAAATCGATGCTATATTGTTTAAAAAAAAGCAGTATTAGTTTGAAGTTTATACGAGGAACAAGTGAATGAAATGAGAAAATTATACATGTCGAAATTTAAGTACGCAAACCTTTATTTAATTTATACTATTAATTATAATTAAGTATAAGTCAACAATAATCAAAACATGTAAAGAAATCAAGAAATACTGAACAAAAGAAAAGGGACGACGCCTATTAAATCGAAGGCATATCGGCCATACTAAAGTACGCGCGTGCAAGAATAAATAGGATTTAAACGTCCATAAGAAGTTATTAAAAACATCAAAATATTTATTTACCTGATAAGCCAAATATCCATAATTTTAAATTCCTTTAACCCGTAATTTGGAAGTATCGTGATTAAGAAATCCTTCAAAATTCTGAAAAACCAAGATGGTAAGAAATGTTCGTCGAGGGAATACATCAGCATATGGGAAGCCATATCTTGTGAATATATAACAGGTATCTGAATAATGGTTCAATAAATTAGACTCCAAATACCTTCAATTCAATTAATGATTAGAAATATTTAGAAAAGAATATTTTGTTTTTGAAAAGAAAATCTTTGATTACTAAGTATTACAAACTTAAATAAGAAACATTTACTTTCTGCTTCTGGGCTTCCGGGCTGGAACCGCGTCACTGGTATAACTGCCGACGTTTCATACCCACTAATATGGGACATCTTCTTTACTACTGCTACTGTCTGTCGCACTGAAACGTCGGCAGTTATACCAGTGATGCAGTTCCAGCCCAGAAGCCCAGAAGCAGATAGCATGGATCACAACCGCGGAAGTCTACGTACCAGATTAACATTTACTTAAATTATCATTTTGAAATCTTATTAATTTAGCTAGTATATACTTTCTTCATCTTCGCTTCACGTCTTCAGTACTAAGAGTTTATTAGAATTAGAGAGAAATTTATATTAAAATAAGATTATGATATACGAATTTATAAACTCGGCCTCACATTGACATATCAAATGTTATGAAAAAAATGTTATAAAAAAGGAAGAGTTTATTTAAATCGCATTATTTGAGGTTGAAACGAAAATAATAAAATTCGATATTTGAATGTGACACATACTTGTATTCAGCTTTCCTATATTTTCTATATTTATTTATTTATAAATATGAGTTTTGCATGCCTCAACTGCCTCTTCCGGCGTAGAAAACCGTTGACCACGAAGTTTGTTATTCATGTGTGGGAACAAAAGGAAATCACAGGGTGCTAGTTTGGGCTATACGGTGGATGGCTCATCAATTCAATGTTTTGCCCGGTCAAATATTCAATTGCGTGAACCCACCTGTGAGAGCTCACATTGTCATGATGGAGAATGGTCTGTCATTTTCGGTTTGTTTTCCTTATTTCTTCAAAAACTTTTGGCAAACAAATAATTGTGTACCATTCGGAATTGACTGTTCTACAACTCTCTAAAGGCACGGTTGCAACGTGACCAGTTTTTCCGAAAAAACAGGCGACCATTTGTTTTGATGTACTTCGAGCGCGAACAACTTTTGTTGGTTTTGGCTCATCTTGGAATACCCACACAGTCGACTGCCGTTTACTATCGGGCTCATACGTATAGATCCAAGATTCATCACCTGCGACGACTTTATAAATGTTTATTGAAGTACCGCCATTATATTTTTTGTGCATTTCTTGGCACCAATCGACGAGAGTCCTTTTTAGGGCGGTTGTCAAATTATGTGGTACCCAACGTGAACATAGCTTCCTAACGACTAAATGTTCATGCAGGATTTTATGCAAGCTGGTGTTACTAATACATAGAGATGCCTCGACTTCGCGGTATGTTACATGACGGTCTTGCGTTATCAATTCAGACACTGCATTAATGTTTTCCGACAGAACGACATTTGTGGGACGACCTTCACGAAATTCATCGTCCAAAGAACGCCGTCCAAGTTTGAATTCACTATACCGACAATATGCAGTAGTTTTCGATGGTGCTTCATCACCATATAAACAATTCAGTTCGTCGATGCATTCCTGTTGAGATAATCTACGCCGAAAGTTATGAAAAATAATTGCACGACAATGTTCGCGACTTAATTCCATTTTTTTGTTGACATAAAATTTTCAAGTTACTGTTAGCAATAGAAATAGCGACCGGATAATAAAACTGTCAGTGTAAATATATTGTATATACATTAATAGGTACCTTTTTTCCCTTTTGCCGTTTATAATTAATAATATAATGTTTTTTGTGTTTTTTTGCAGCAGTGTTAATTGAAAAATTATTCAATTTATTAACGTTTCGGCAATATACATACTGCCTTCTTCAGAACTTATTCAATATCATATCTACAAATAAACCCTGCTAAATATAGAATATACAATTAAACGGTATACTTAAATCATAATTACAATTAACAAATTAAAACAATTAAAATAAACAAATTAACAAACTAATAATTACCTGCCTCACCAAACTCCATACAATATTGTCTGAAAGTGTGTCATATATATAAAAAAATTTTTTTTCTTTTTGAATTGGAGGTCATTAATTATACTATATTATTTTCTATATTCTGGATGTATTTTATTTTTACGCATCGTTGAAGCAAGGAGATGCGTTTTTGTTAAATGTTTTGATATAAGGACAATTTTTTTAATTTTATTAAAACCATGTATGTTTGTTTTCTATTTTGTGTGTGAATGGTCGTCTCTTAGTGAGGATTATATGATAGAAGAATATATTGTTGATAAATTTAACGTTCCTGCTCTGTCGTTTATTGAGTTTTTTCATTTCTTATGTGAATACTCTCTAATATGGTTCTAGCTTTATTGTCTTTTTTCTCTTGTAATGATTTTTGGATCTTTAAAGTTAAATGTGCTTTTTTATTTTTCATGTTTTTTCAATGATTTAATATTGTTAGAGTATTTATGCCCATTCGATCTATCTTGTAAATGTTGTATAGTTTGTCCTATATATACACCATCACAATCGTTGCATGTTATTTTATATATAATATGTGTTTGTTTATTTTGGGGTATTTTATCTTTTAGCTGTGTCAACAGATTGTTGAAATTGTTGTGATTTTTATGTACTACTTTCACGTGATATGGTATTAAGATTTTGTTAATTTTTTTCTGAAAGGTGTCGGATGTAGGGAAGCTGTATATATTTATAATTCTTTACCTTGCTATTATCATTGATTGTTTTATTAGTGTTATAGTATTTGTGTAATCCTCTTTTGATGATGGCGTTTATGAATGTTGGCGGATAGTTGTTTCGAGCTAATATTTTTCTAATATCGCTTAATGTTTGTGGTCTGTATTCTACGTCAGCTAATTTTATTGCTCTATCTATTTAATATGGTATAATTTACTGTGTATTTTATTATTGTGGTTTATTAAATTAATTGTAATTTGGTGTGATATTTATTGAGTTGTTGTAAAATGTAGTTTGTTGTTTATCTAGGGATACCTGCTATCCTGCTATGCAATCATCTACGTAGCGTTCGAAAAAAATCGGTTTAAATTCTAAATTTGTGATTACTAGAGTGGCGACGAAAGTGGCAATACCATAGGCGGTACGGTAGAACGGGCATTTGGTGCGCAGTGAATGAGATCATTCACATCAAATACAATACGGTTCACAGTTGGTGTTTAAGTGTAAATTATAAACTGCGGCAAAAGTGTCCGTAGCAGTGCCGTGTCTAGACTTATTCTTACACAATTAGTGCTTACCTAGTAATATGTAATTTCATAACCCTGGTAATGTGTTGTGGAAGTAACTGTACATCTGCATCATTGCATACGTCTCTACGGTTGCTTCTGTAAATGACGTCCTTCGCGACGAGAAAATGTTTTTGTATAGAGAAAAAGATCGTTCGGCGTCTATTGATGTAATTTTGGCAGAAAGAAGCTGTTGTTCAAAATCATACCAGGGCTCACTATTTGCACATTTGTCATAAATAGTTCGTAAAACATGCAAGTCCAGATTATTTTTTAAAACACTTAATAATTTTTGATGAGCTCGTACACCAGCAGCGTCAGTTAAACTATGCAAATGAGCGGTCACATTTTGCACTATGCATAGTGATGCGTCTAAAGGCAGCGAATCGTTTTCGTTTTGAAGTTTTGTAATTGCTTTTACTAATGGATGGTAATTGTTATATATTGTATGCAGATCTTCCAGAATTTGGGGATTTTCAAATTGATGTTGACTGTCTCTGATTGCTTGGGATTCGGTTGGCCTAAATTTTGATATAACGGATTTAACTTTGTGAAAATTCTTATGGTAATAAAAAGCTGCATTTAGCCACGTGCCCCATCGTGTAAGAATGGGTTCCGGTGGTTCCGAAATATCTGGACAAGTTTTATGAAATTCTTTAAGTCGTTTAGGGGATTTAAGAAACACTTGTTTGGTGGATCCAATCAAATGATCAACGTTTTATAACTACTTCTAACATTTTCAGCAACTAAATGAAGAGCATGGAGTACACAAGTTATGTGTATTAATTTAGGAAAAGTTACTTTTAGTAAACGTCCGAGTAGTAACATAGTAGCAGCACCATCTGTTACAAGCATGCAGACTTGAGTACTATGAATGTGAAATTTCTTTAAGGTGTTCATTATTATTTGCCGAATATTTGCCGCAGTACATGCTTGTATACGTTTACAGGCTAACAAATAGGGCTGTGAAAATGTGTTGGCTGATAAAATACGTACGATTACGTTTATTATACTATTTTTTTTTAAATCAGTCAGTTTAAATAGTCTCATCTACAGTAATCCACACATTTTTATTATGCAATTCTCTTCTTGCTATATTTTCAAGCCTCTCTCTTAAACGCGGCAAATGTTTCTGTACAGTTCTTCTTGCAGGTAATTTATAATTTGGCAGATATTTATTCCAGAACACTTGAAAAGGGCGTTTGCTGATTAAACGAAGCGGCAAATTACATGCAGTCAACATAAATACAAAATCATAAAGGAATGTTGCATAAGGTATTTCATTTCTTTTGTTCAGTTTATGTATTGCACTGTTCACATGTTTTTTACAATTGTCTTTCTTCCGTATTATAAGTCGCTTATTACAAACCAAACACAATACTGCACATCCATCATACTTTAAATCGGGAAATTCTGCTATGTATTTTCTAACCGACGTAGCAAACGGCACAGACTTTCGCGACATGTTTGTGTGAAGTTATTATAAACACTAACCGTGAACCGTATTGCATTTGATGTGAATAATCTCATTCACTGCGCACCAATTGCCCGTTCTACCGTACCGCCTATGGTATTGCCACTTTCGTTGCCGCTCTAGTGATTACTTCTGGTTCAAATTCCTCTATTGCTAATTGTGCTATCGTGCTGGATATAGGCGATCCCATCGCGCATCCATATGTTTGTTTAAAGAAATTAATCCTAAATTGGAAATATATTGTATTTAGTGTCATTTCTACCGGTTTTATAAATTCCTCTAAAGGTAGACCTGTATGGGTTTTCGGTGTATTCCACGGTTTGGTTATGACTTGAAGAGCTAAATCACTGGGAATATTGTGTACATTGATGTGATGTCTAGGGAAACTAATATGTGATCATTTGGTATGTGTAAACAACATAATTGTTGACATAGAATCCTCAATCACTCGACAGATGAAAATAAAAATTCGATTAGAACTAAGATCAACAATACTATAACAAACTACATACGGTCTTCAGAGCCCAAAATGCCATGTACATACATACATCATTATTTAAGATTGTACAATCATTTTTTAAGTAAGTACCTGGTAATAAATTAAGTGAAATTATGAATTAATTATCAAGAACGATATTCAACACATATAAGAGGATAGTTTGACAAGTAGTGAGAATGACACATAAGTGGCGCTCGAATTGGTAAAACAAATGCACTGTAATTTAGGTTGCCTATTTATATGTTTACATTCCGATATTTAGATAAATCGGTTGATTAGTTTATTTTTGACAGCTGATTGAAAAAGAAGCAACACGTCGTTTTGTTAAAATGGAAAAAGCAGAGTATCGTGCGGTGATTAAATACTTCGTAATTAATGGTATGAAAGCTACCGAAATAAAAGATGAGTTACGGGAAACATTAGGTGAATCTGCTCAATCATCCGCCACAATAAGTACATGGGTATATGAATTTAAACGTGGTAGAACAAGCTGTGTTGATGAAGCGCGCTCTGGAGCACTCAAAATCGTAACTTCTATGGAAATGATTATAAAAATCCATAATATTATTGCGTAAGATCGACGACTCAACGTGAGACAGACAGCAGACATGGTAAACATTTCAACAGAACGCGTACACCACATTTGTACTAAAAAATTGGGCCTTTCCAAACTTTCGGCAAGACGGGTGCCGCGATCGCTTGCGACTGATCAAAAGTTCACTCGTTTGCGCATTTCCAATGAGTGTTTGGACCTTTATCAGCGGAATCTGGTTGATTTTTGTAGGCGATTTGTTACTTGCGATGAAACTTCGATACACTATAGTACACCCGAAACTAAACAATAGTCAAAACAATGGTTAGAACATGGTTCTGTACCTACAAAGAAAGTCACTTTATCGGCAAACAAGGCGATGGCATCAATTTTTTGGGATTCAAAGGGCATTTTGTTCATTGATTACCTTCAGAAAGGTGCCACAATAATCGGACAATATTATGCAGAACTTCTACAAAAATTAAATGTTGAGATTCGTGCTAAACGGCCAGGAATGGCAAAGAAAAAGATTCTGTTTCACCAAGATAACGCTCCCTCGCATACCAGCACAGTTGCGACGTCCAAAATCCACGAGTTGCATTTCCAAGTAGTACTGCATGCGCCTTATTCGCCGGATCTAGCCCGTTCCGACTTCCACCTTTTTCCAAAATTGAAAACGGTACTAGGTGGAAAGAAATTTTCATCTGACGACGAGCTTATTATCTTCGTAAATGAGTATTTTGCAAGCCTTCCGGAATCGCATTTTAGAGATGGCATAAGGGCATTGGAGCACCGTTGGAATAAATGTATTGCTCTTTTAGGAGAATATATTGAAAAATAAAAATTATTTTGTATTTAAAAAATTCGTTTTTCTTTTCCATTCTTAGTACTTGTCAAACTACCCTCGTATACACAAAAATATATACCACGTTAGTTGTATTTAATATGCTTAATAAGTGAACAGAATAATTAATTTAAATCTTTTTCTAGCATAAAAGGTAATGATTCTTAATGATTTACAAAAAATGGAATTGCAAACGACACATGGAATTACAGAGAAAATTTATCCCATTCTTCATAAACTATTAAATTCACATTGCAAGCTTCCCATTTTGTGGAACTGCCACAGTATATTAATCGATACACCGACGTATATATTAAATAATTTGTGTATTACTCGAAATTTGTGTTATCCTTTACGTAACATTTTCACTCACCTGTATACGATTGGTTGAAATAAAAACTCTAGAAGCCAAATGAGTGAACTAATACATAATCGCGTGATATAACTATAAATAAATCCTTCCGCCCGTCAGTCGAACTCGCACAGTGCGCACTGCTAATGTAAAATTAATCATCTCATATATAAAGCACATACATAAAAATTACAAAATACTTTCTTATAAAATAAAGAAAAGTATATATTATTAATACTGGTTTATTTAAACATTATGCAAATATTATATACACAAAGTTTTACTGGGCAAATCTTTATAAAGTCAGACTAGTCATATTTCTCTGCGCACCAGGTTCGTGAAAAGTAGAGACCAATATTTACGGTGACTCATCCAAAACCGATCACTATGCTTAGTTATATATTTACATCAGATCCTATCCTGTTGCACCAATAAAAAATAACCGATCTAGTTATAGTAAGCATGTACTTCTTTCGCTAATTCTCACTACGCATTATACTGTCTCAGTAACTCTTTCACATACGACCTTGTAGATAGTTACATAAAAGAATATCGGATTACTCAATTGTATTATAGAATTATAATATCAAACATATACATTTTGTCGTTCATTAACTGTTTATTAATAGTTTCATTGCTCTCTATAGGATCATCGTTATGGAACGCATTCTCATCTTCATAACAAAACACAAGAAAAATATAAATCTATAATTGCATTTCAGTAGTCCAATATTCGTTTATGCAATTATCTACAACGACGATATCAAGTTTAACAGATCTCGAATATGAATGACTTGAAGGAAATAGCGTTTCAATATTCTTTATCGTATATTTACTATCATGTCATAACCTATAAGATACCAACAGTTTTAAAAACTCATACTTCATTGAAATAGACACATTGGTAACATTTTTTTCATATTTTTAATATATAGCTATAAACTGCTTGAACCTTTACTTACCCTCGTGCCGATTGAAGACCCGTAAACTTTAAAAAAAAAGTCTACGATATGTATTCTCATACAGCATAATATTTATTTGAAGTAGAGAAAAATGTTTAAAAACGTTGAGCTGGAGTTCTTTTGAATTAGCCAGCGTAGCATGCAGTTAACATAACATTCGGATAAATAAAACGTTAGATTACATCTTATGAACTATGATTTATTAAATTTAACAAAATTAAATCAATACATACAAGGAAAGAAACGATAATCTTTAAAGTATTTAGAATGTTCCGAACAAAGAGCAAAACGGGAAATTAATATACCAAAAAAATTATATTCTCTTCAAAAACACTTAACCATTATCAATTAACAATATACAATTCATCAGTTAACAATATCAATTGACAATATACAATAAGACGAGTTTCAATTATTTACAAAATTGATATTAACTTCTCATTATCATGGCCATCGTCGATATACTCATATGACTTGTGATTCCATATCTTTATGACACAAAACCAATAATTTGAAAAAACCTAGTAATTATAATCTAAAATAAATTAAAAATTTGATTTCTTATTTGTCTTTGAAATAGAATAACAGATAGCACTAAATACATTAGTTTTTTTGGCACATGGATATCATCTGCCTAAATAGTGCACGTCCACAAATTGATGTTAAAAAAAAATGCAAAATAACAGTTTTATTTGAAACGCGATATTCAAAATAGATCTAGAACGCCTAAAACTGCATAGCCATCGTTGACCCTTAGCCTTCTTCCCTGATCTATATACATATCTTTAATCAAAATAATAAAAACTAATTCGATCCAAACAAAGAGCTAATATAAAAATTATTTCAATGAAATTAAATTAATTAAAATACTTCTCAAACGTTGTTAGTGCCTGATATGAAGCATAAAAGACTATAATGTTTAACCAAACATATAATTGTATGTATATATGATGTATTATAATGTATATATAAAATCGTTTATACATAAACGTTTATTTATAAGTTATAAAATTAACCTAACCAAAGATATACGAATTTTGTCTATATAAAAGGTAAAAGAAATTTGTCTCTACATTTTTTTGTTACTGTTTGTTTAGATGGCCTAATATTTACTTATCGTACTACTTAAGGACTTTTTCATGTTTATAAGGATTATTCATGCCAAATTATATCAAAGATACTCTGTCGAAACATATTAATTTAATTTTGATTTGATATGAATAATGCTGTTAATTCCTTTCTGTATGCATTTCATATATTCACTCATATTCCAACTAGTATTTTAACAAGTGCCTTAAGTAAAGCAGGCATATCCAAATGATCTCATCTAAATTACCTCACAAAAAATATATCGTAATGCTGCGGTGTACCGTTATTCATATTTTAAACTAGAAAATCCACTTAATAAAATCGTTTACATTGTTCAGAATAGCCATAAAGGTAATAAAGACACAATTCCGGTAACAAAAAAAGACGAACAAAAAAAACAATAAACACCGCAGTCGTTTGTTACGCTAGTTTTGTTTTATCGCTGACATTTATTCGGATGTTGCACCGGCATTTGTTAGCAACGATCCTCCGTTGTCGAGAGATAAGCTTGAAGATGTAAGTAGTCGTTGGACACCGTTCATATAAAGTGGTTTGACATAAAATTTCCAGTAATCCCTAATTAATGTTAAAATTAATGTTATTTATTTAATACTGTTTTGAGAAAATAAGACCATTAACTATTTTAAATCTATTTAATTGGACGAATGAGTTTGGCAATTACATCATTACTTATTACATCAAAATAATTAAATTTTACGATGTTAATTAATATTAAAAACGTATAAATCCAACAAGTCGTAAACATAACTTAGTCGAAAAGAACAAATATAATATGATTTAACTCCCAACAAGGTAATATTAATAATATTTCGACAATTGATTTTACACATGAATATTTATTAAGCATATTCGATAAAAAACGAAAATATATAAATTAGTGAACATAAAACTACAAACAAAAAATAAAACGTAAAATTAGACCATAAAAAATAAATCTTGGATTTTTTACATCAATTATCTTATTGAAGAATAGTTATTCATAGAGTATTATTTTAGGCTTTCATCGAGAAATAAATATTGCTAAAAATACTTAATTTTTAAGATTTGATAATTAAGAAGAAAACTGCTATTAATATTTTTGTAGAGCTTTTACCGCGTAGTTTTCAACATAGTCGCTCTTTACGTCAATACGCTTAGTAAAATGATTTCCTAATTTTTTGATCCCTTCCGAATAATACTAGAATCACCAAAAAATAGGCATTTATTGCATTGATGAATTATTTCTTCAAATTTAAAAATAGGAAATAATTGCTGGATCCTAAGTCTGGAAAATATGACAAATGTGGACACAATTCGCCATATTTTCTTCACCACAAACGGGTGGTGAAGTGTAAAGGATATATTCGGAATATTTATAGTAATCGTTGTGGAAAAAGCAATTAACGACGAATATTATAGCTATATTAGACCGTTTTAAGTAGAAGACAACTTTACTCTGTTTTCATTTTTGGCAAACCTTATACAGGTACTCAAAAAGTAGTTTCTAATACTTAGGTGCAACTTTAAACCGCCAAAGCTTTGTTCTTGAAACAAATACCACATATTTTTTTTCGTTTCAACATAAGTCCTTATATTTTTCTAGAATTTTCAGAAAAAAATTAATACTCTCAATACATTTAAAAAATAGTATCAAGTGTCACCTTTATGCACACCTATATTTACGCTTTTTAATTTAGTTAGATTAGAGTTTAGTTAACAGATCATTTAAATATGGAAGTCATTTCAATGATTACAATATTATCATGACGAATATGAAGGAATCTATAAGAATATATATACTGTGTAATAAAGGAAGAGTCACCCTGTAAAAGTATATATTAGTAAATCAAATTTTATACAAATACTTACTGTATTGAATATAGTAAATGATTAAATTTTCATTACAGAATTCGTACACTTTATAGAGAAAATTTAATAAGTTTCTGTAACACATAAACGAATAGAATCTGCTATTCGCTCGGACATGCTTCTAATAAGATATTCAATGGATTCCTGTGCAAACTCATTCCAAGCAACTTAATATAATCTAAGCGCACGATACCTTCTACTTCTTCGAAGCTATTTCAATGCTCAAAGATACATTTACGAAGTTTTAGAACCATTTGCTTCACTGTACACCCAAGGGATCAATATGCCACCTTACAATAAGGCAATGCCCATTCTCATACTACTGCTGTTACATTACGATTGCTGCCAACATCAATATTCTCAATTGACCAAACCTATCACCCACAGAACAATGTCTAAAATATGTAGGTCGAGGGGTTAATATCCTTTCTAAACCTCCAATGAACTTACAACAGTTACAAGATTGCTTGGAATGAGCTTCCACAATTCATAAAACAACTCCTTATTAAATTTTCTCAATTTTTAAATGAAAAACCGTGGTTTTACTGAGTGATTCATTCTATAAAGTGATTCGTTAAATAAAACTTTCTGATTGATAATATTAATTTTAACACTGTCATAAATTGTCTTCCCAAAAGAAATTTCAAAAATTAAAAATCAAATTAATAATATTGGGTTGGCAAGGAAGTACTTTCGGTTTTTACTGATAGAGAGCGTTGCTTTATTTTTTGGTATAACGTATGTTAGTGCTGTACTTTAGCGTTTATCGCGTGATACTAGTCACATTGACGTAACTTCAGAAGCAAGTAGTGCGTGATTTTTATTAAAGCTATTAGTTGTGGGTTAATTTTAAATGGAGTGCAGAAACGAACATTTTCGACATATTTTACTATTTAATTTCCGTAAAGGAAAGAAAGCTGCGGCGACTCACAAAAAGATATGTGAAGTTTATGGTGCTAATTGTCAGAATTGGTATTAAAAATTCCGTTCTGGAGATTTTTCCCTCAAAGATGAGCAACGTTCTGGTCGGCCTACTGAAGTTAATGATGACCAAATCAAAGTCATAATTGAAGAGGATCGTCATATAACTGTTCGAGAGGTTGCGGGAGGCTACATGTATCGCACACAACAATTGAAAAACATTTAAAATGTCTTGGACTAGTTAAGAAGATTGATATTTAGGTACCTCACGAATTGAAAGAAATTCATATAACACAAAGAATCAACTTTTGCGATATGCACCTTAGACGAAATGAAACCGACCCTTTCTTAAAAAGAATCATCACTGGTGATGAAAAATGGGTCCTGTACAGTAACATAGTTCGAAAACGATCATGGAGCAAACACGATAAACCAGCTCAAACCACATCGAAAGCTGAATTGCATCCAAAAAAGATCATGCTGTCAGTTTGGTGGGATTACAAAGGTGTTGTGTTTTTTGAGCTGCTTCCAAGGAACCAAACAATTAATTCTGATGTTTACTGTTAACAATTAATAAAACTGGATGAAGCAATCAAAAAAAAACGGCCAGAATTGTCAAATCGGAAATGTGTAGTTTTCCACCAAGATAATGCAAGGCCTTACACATCTTTGGCAACTCGTGGGATACTATTGGAGCTTGGCTGGGAAGTGATGCCACATCCCCCATACAGCCCTGATCTAGCACCATCTGATTACCATTTATTTAGAAGTTTGCAGAATTCTTTGAATGGTAAAACTTTCACAAATGACGATGACCTTCACTCGCGCCTGGTTCAGTTTTTTGCTGATAAGGACCAGAAATTTTATGAGCGCGGAATCATGCAGCTGAAAGAAAGATGGCAAAAGGTCATTGAGCAAAATGGAAAATATATAATTGATTAAAAACTATTCTTTGTTTAAAAAAAAAGTATTTTATTTTATACTACAAAACCGAAAGTACTTAGTTGCCAACCCATTATATGCCAAAAAATAAAATTTTGTTTTAAAAATAAACATGATTAAATAATATTCAATTTTATTTGACAAACAATAACAACCAAATAAGGTATAGTCGAATAGGAAATGTATTTTACATACATAGATTCAAAAATCAAGACTTTCCAAATATGTATGTATGTACTTATAATTCTTTTTATTTGTTTTAAAAGTCCTTTACAATATTATTTTAGGTTATTTTTGCGCACAAAAGAGAATTATAGAAGTCAATAAATTAATTTTTTATGTAATTTATGTATACAATATTTTACAATTGCTTAATACAGTTGTAGAAATAATTCGGGAGCTATGAAGACACTATATAAACAGATTAAAATAATTTAATTAGATAATCTTTTGTGGCAATGTTTAATTAATAACTTATAATTTAATGTCTAGTATGTTAATCTGCTATTATTTCAATTTATATTACTTTAAATGTATGCATGTGACATTAAACAATGAAACAACTTTCCACTTAAGCGACAACTTCAACAAAACGTCGAGACAAACAGTTTTGATATGATGATTGTGATTATTTTATGTAAAATATCTCGGCTGCGGTCGCTCAAAGTTTTATTCTGTGGATTCCGGGAACGCATTTTTCGAATTTTTCGAAACAGGTACAAACGCAGAAACATCTGTTCTGTGAGGACCAACCAGTTAATTTGACGATTTAATAAAATTGTCAAGTTTTCTCTTTAAGGAAGTCATTTAATTTTTTACGGCTTTTAATTAATGTTAAACGGTAGACATTGTTAATTAATTATTTTTTAAGAAACCAGTATTGTAAAAAGTACATAACGAAGGTTTGTATAATTAAGTAATTATTATTATGTCACTTGGATATATGCGTATATTTTCTCGAATAATGTTAATAATTACAGGAAGAAATAATTAACAGGAATCATAAATATAACTATTAACAATGATGTAATTTCCTAAATTAGTATTTTAATCTGAAATTTAGAGTACTTACGTTAGAAAAGTAATCTACAAATTTTACAAGAACCAATTTTGGTGAACAAAAATTGTAGATTACATTCGAGCAGATACCCACTATTCGCGATTTTTCTTTTCCCAGAATATACTTTATTGTTGTATAGACTATTATGTGAAATTTTATTATTTATTCTAATCATTAATCTCTGGAAAAAGAATATTTGTAAATATTTATTCTATTATACAGATTGCTGCATGCGTATTGATAATGCCAATAAATAAAAAGTAATTTCTTACATTGAACTTTTAAGCAAAATTTCTTAAAAACAAAATTTTAAAGTATCATTCAGAACAAATACTTTTTAAAGTATATTAAAAAAATAACAAGAACAAGAAAATCAGGAGTCAATATGTTAATAGGAGATACATGTTCAGATATTTATGTAGAACAAGCAGAAAAATTTTTAAATAAATATACATAAAAACATAGTAACTCACACATAAACAAAATAGATAAATTCTTCTTTCGCTAATTTGACTAATAATAACTATACGTCATATAATGAATATGAAATAATGCATATAGAAAGCAAAGAATACAAACTATATTTATTAGCATTCTTAGAAATTAATAAACTTAAAAAATAAAATAACTTAATAAATGAACAAACAGAGATAAATAATTCACTCGTATTAAATTTTTTTTAAAAAATGAAACAAGTGAAAGTTTTAACAATCTATGTATTCTTTAATATTAGTTACTTATTTAAAAATTAGCCTTAACGGCTATTCAAATATTTCCTATAAATTTTTGTTTATTAAATAAATGGCTATGTTTTAAGACATCATTGTGATTTATTAATAAATAAATAATACTTAACCTAAGTTAACAATTTTCTGCATGGCACATTCACATTGCTTCATATGAAATTTACATATAATCACAGGGCACAGACTTAAAGAACTTTTAAAATTTTAGACACATTTATAATTCTTTATTAAGTCTGATGGGGGTTTGAATTAATAAATGAACCAAAACTTCACACAACTTGAGTTTGTGTAGTTGCCTTTGGTTAGTTTTAAGTTTTTGTACCCACATTCTATGGTTTATATAGTAAATTAGTTGTTTACAATAAAATATTCGTTTCCAGTTAACTAATTTTATTGTTATATTACTGTAAAATATAATTATTTATTAATTTAATATGACAATTATCTAAAGTCCTATAGTACCCAATTTGTCATTACAAATACTTTAATTAATAAACATTAGTATAGTCTAATTTTTGTGAATAATAAAATCGGATTATCTAAATAACAGACTAGTTTTGATACATACAGGCTATATATGGAGACAATTTAGATGTCAAATAAATATCTGAAATTTAACATATTAGATAATACAATAGAGCAAGTAAATCAAAATAAACTATATAATTTTTATTACAATTTTTATAGATAAAATAATATAATAGGTTTGTTAGATTACTAGTATCCAAAGTTAATTAAAGTTCATTGTTAAAATAATTAGTATTCATTTAGAAAAACATACTAAGATGTCATTAGTCAAACTTAAAATATTTATTTTACATAATATTACCTCAGGAACAGAAAAGCATTTCATTTGTCAAATTTTATGATCCTAAACCTATCGTAAATGCCCATGTATATAATGTGATAAAGTATATGTTAGGAAAATAATAACATAAAATAAATAAATATAAATAAATATAATATAATATAATATAAATATAATATATAAAATAATAACAGAAAAAATTCATAGAGTATTTTTTTATATTTAAAAATCATTTTATCTAACATTGCATAACATTAAAAAGAGTAAGAAAGTTGCATATGCATAAACATGAGGTAGTAGGTAAATTGACTTGCGAGAAAAGCTATGTAAAATACATTACGAATTTTTCTTAGTAATTATCATCAATGCAAGAGCCGCTTGGTTTTCATATTACTTTGTTCATTCTAACCACCTGTAAACTATAATTTAATAAATATTACAATATAATTTATTTTAAATATGTTAATTCATGGTAATTTACGTTTAGTATTCATCAGCCGTTAAGAGGTGCATGTGTTTTATTTCATGTGGGCGGTGGCAGCTATATCCAATGCATAAAAACATTGATAACACACGAATGAGAATGTTAGCGTTTTCGTCAAGAAATTTAATCAGTAAATATATAATATTGGAAACGTTTAGTATAAGTATCAAGTATTATGACAATGTTTTTTTAATTATTCCTAGAAGTGATTTATGCTATTCAATAATTTATTATAATATCAAATGTTGAAAATCATTTGCACATACCAATCAACATTTAATGTAAAAAATACAAAATTTTAATATAACGAAAATACACAATTTTCCTATTCGACAAATATTCTAAACTAGAACATAAGCAGGTAAGTAATATAATGCTATCAGTTATTGCTATAACTACTGATCAAAATTATAATTCAAATTTCTCTAATAATAATATAATATAATTTTTTACCTATTTTTTATCTATTGGGTTGTTACAACGCTTACGTTAATGCATAGTAAAACACTAATAATTATAAGGTTTTAATAAAAGAAATTATACAAAATTAATATCTTGTATAGTATCTGCCAATAACTTCTAGCCTTCTCGACATAAAGCCCAGTAAATTATGACAATAATTACTATGATTTAATTGTTGGCACTTGTCGTAAATATGATGATCCAATTGATCCCTATTTCTAAATGATATTTCTTGTTCTACTTCATTATTCCGGCGACACGTCATTAGGGCCCACAAATGCTCTATCAGATTAAAGTCCGGAGATTTTGCAGGTCAGTTAATGAGTTCTATTTCCGGGTGCTCATAAAACCAATTTCTTACAACTATGGATGCATGAACGGCGCTATTGCCATGAACAAAATATAGTCGTCCATCGTTAGCGTAAACCAAAGGTAAAATGTGATCCCGGGACCTTGGGCTGACATCCATCCCCAGTAAGCAGAAGTTATCCAACCACTATTTTTACTTCTTAATACCTATTTACTGTCAAATCTGGTATTTACGGGTCTATACATTAATAAATATACTAGTGAAGCTGTATATGTATATGAGACCTGTAAATACCAGGTATATAATATATATACCTGGTACAGAAAGTATCATAACAATTAAAAGAAGATATCCTTATGAAGACAGATTGGTTATAAAGAAATATATCATTGTTTAAGAGGGCGTGCCCAAATCAAATAAACACGAACATCACATTTGATTAAAATTCTTAATTTTAAGAGATTTTCAGAGATAACACTTATCATAAGAATGAAAGTCCTATACTATAATTTTAGATAGATATTGTAAAGTATCTTGTTTATACATGAGAATTTTTAAGATTTTAAATTAAATTTTGTGTTTTTTTAAATAAATATGCATTCATGTTTAAAGGATTTTAAAATAGGAACGTTGTATTAGTTTTACATATATATATATATATATATATATATATATATATATATATATATATATATACATATATTAGAACTGAAAACTTTTTCGTCTGAAAAAACTACGTCCGTCTAATCTCCGTATAAATTTTACACATCGAATGTCCTGCGTTCCTGGGCGTGGTACTCCTCAAAACAGATTAGTGTAGTGTGCTTCCTGGTGTAAAGATCAACTTCCTTCAGTCTTCTTACAATAGTAAATCTACTGCATTGCAGGTTCGTAAAATTCAGCAATTGAGAATTGTTATAAAGGGATGTTCCAATGCTACATTTTCCAGAAATCTGTTTTGAACCGATATTGTAACATTTGGACGGCCCGATTTCGGCCTTGTATGGTGTGTCCGTCCATTCCGTATCGATGAATCCATCCTAGGGCTGTCGACTTCTAAAATTTATAATTTATATTTTAGAGAATGCTATAACAATTCAATAAAAATAAAAAATTTTTATTGAGAGAGTGTTTAAATTCCTGTGAAGAGTAAGAATTTCAGCTTTTGCAGCTTCATTAGTATATACATGTCGCGCCATTATATAATATACCAATACACAGAGAACTTGTTCGAACTGTCTAATCACACTGATTAAAGTCAAAATGAAAACTTAACTATAAATGTTATATATTAGGGGTTACATTGTATTAGGACTTCTCAGAAGTGACTTTCAATCTACTTTGGTAATTTATTTAATGTAAACATATTTATTTGAGAATATTAAGTTAACATTAATGCGATTCGGACCGACACTTGAGCACACCATCATACAAATTTCTTCGATAAAAGTTTTAGAACTATTTTTCTATGTTGTCTGGGTTGTATATAATAAATATTATTGTAAAGGGTTTTCTTTCTATTATATCCATATGTATTGTAACACATAGAGTATAAGAACCTAAAACATAGCAATATACTAATGTTAATGGACAGAAGGTTATCGTAAAAGTTATTTGGTAGAATTCATAAGCATTGAAACAATTATGCATAAAATTCAACAGAAAGTATCATAACAATTAAAAGAAGATATCCTTATGAAGACAGATTGGTTATAAAGAAATATATCATTGTTTAAGAGGGCGTGCCCAAATCAAATAAACATGAACATCACATTTGATTAAAATACTTAATTTTAAGAGATTTTCAGAGATAACACTTATCCTAAGAATGAAAGTTCTATACTATAATTTTACATAGATATTGTAAAGTATCTTGTTTATACATGAGAATTTTTAAGATTTTAAATTAAATTTTGTGTTTTTTTAAATAAATATGCATTCATGTTTAAAGGATTTTAAAATAGGAACGTTGTATTAGTTTTACATATATATATATATAGTTGCACAACAAACATGCACCACATTATCTGAAAAATAAGACATATTAACACACATATAACTTTGACAGTGTAAATTTATATTAATTGTAATATATATATATATATAGATAAGCAATTTGATTTCATAATAATGTTATAAATTAGTGCTCTTAAGTGATTAAATATCCAGAACTATAATTGGCAAAAACAGCGATAAATGCAATATAGTATTATTTTAGGGCTATATTACAAATATTTATGTATATGATACGAAAAGCACATATAAATTTATGCCAAATAGATATTGTTTGATGTTGGATGCGCAAAGTTCAATTTTCTTTATCATTATTATTATCGTTTATAAAAAAAATTTAAGTCTAATTTTATTTAAAATAAAAAAAGATGATATAATAAATCAAAGGCCTATATTCACATGAATAAAAAATTAAAGATTGTAATCATAATGCAGATTTCGTATATATCGATGATCGATAAACACACCGAATGCAATAAATTTAAATTTAAATTAATATTAGAGTTATGTTAAGTTATTATATTTCATGTAAAGTAATTTATTATCTAGTTTATTTGTTTGTTTAGTTATGTTTATACTGAGTTAAAACTCGGCTAAAGCCCATACCCAATGCCTTAGAGATAGACTCTCATTGTGCGTTTTAACATACGCAAAGTTATAAATAATAATAAAAAATATATGAACTAGTTGATAAACATTTTATATACAAAGATAAGTAAGCGGAATACAAGTAAGTATGAATATACATACATCATTTATTACAGTTATTACATATTATTTAATTTCATACTTTAAGTAAACTATTTAAACAATTTTTTCAATTTTCTTATAATGTAAACTCAACTAAGCATAGATTTCATTATAACAATTGGCGCAAGCCAACGTAAGGCTAAGTTTGAATTTAACTGAACATTTAAATTCAGTTTAAGACACGCATATATATATATATATATATATATATATATGAATATACCGAGTGTACTGGAAAGTCACTACATAATTTTCAAGAAAATGAAAAAATTTATCCATTTGACTCTACACATCTTGCCCATCGTTCAGGCAATTTATGCATGCCATCCCAGAAAAACTATTTGTCCTTTGAACAAAACCATTCATCGAGCCATTTTCTAATTTCTTCGAAATTGGCGAAGTGCTGCGCTGCAAGCGCGCTTCCCATTGATGTGAAAAGGTGATAGCCGGAGAGGCAAGGCCTGGAGAGTACGGCGGGTGCAATATTATGTCCCATCCAAGTGCTTTTAACGTTTACTTGACCGGTTTTGCTGTATGAGACGGTGCATTATCGTGCTGTAAAATCACTTTACCGTTTTTCTATCAATTTAATAAATTGTTGTCAATAGCGATCAATATTAACTGTTTCACCAGGTTGATACCACCAAACACAGAGCATTGTCTTGCCACCAAAACGATTTGGCCTTGGAGGTGATAACCATGACTTTTTACGCTTAAAGTTTTCAAAATAAATCCATTTTTCATTACCCGTCGCTATTCGATGTAGAAATAACTTCCGGTCATACCTTTGAAACACCATTTCACAGACGATGTTTCGATTTTCTATTTTCCGGTCATTCAATTGATGTAGCCCCATTTTCCCATCTTTTCGATTTTTCACATTGCACATAATCGGTCATTAATCGTATCTTGGGCCACATTTAACGGTTCTGCCAATTGTTTTTGATTGTGGGTTGGGTCTTCATCCAATAACTTCTGCAGTTTCGGATCTTCAAACTTTTTCAGTCTACCTGAACGTTCTTTATCGAAACCACGCCTCACATGTTTTTATGATTGAAGCATGCTCACCGTAAGTTTCCACCAGCAAGTGATGACTTTCAGCGGCTTTTTTCTTTTGATTAATTAAAAAAGTAATGCGTACCGCCAATCCACTTTTTCAGGTACGGAACTCGACATTTTCAAAGAGGTGTAAATCTATGACGGTGTTACTTTCGCAAAATATAACATGTATGGCTGCGAAGCTTGATGTCATTGAATAAAATGGCATATGTGTCGAATCATAATATTGCATACTTAAACATAGCGACATCTGTTAGAAAAACCGATAATGACTTTCCGGTACACCTGGTATATATATATATATATATATATACGAAATGGTTTGCTGTCAGCTGGGTCTCGAAATGAAAATCTTAGTCTTTTTCATACTATTTTAATGAATTATTCCGTTAGCATATAAAGTCACTATTTCCTTACCATAACTTTAAAAGAGACAGACATGTTAAAATATAAAACTTTCAAATTAAATTTACACGGTAAAACTTATTTATTACGTTTAGACTTCACGGTTTTACGTTAAAATAATTGAAAATCTCTAAAACCCCTACAGCCAACCCCCTATAACCAAATAACCTATCCATAAAAAACACCAACATAACGTTACAAAAAAGCAACACACATTTTACAGCACGTATGCGATCCAACTTAAAGTAATAGTAGAAAAAATAATAACACAAGTTTATTCAACAAAATTTAACTGTACGAAAACTTTGGATAAAGCTGTGAATCGCTATTAGGCAATAATAATAGTTACTGTAGTTTGTAGTGTTGTTGAGGTCACACTTTTGTAAAAAGATGCGTTCATTATATTTACGTTAAATTGCTAATATTTTAATCAGTGTTAAGAAAATTATTTTTATGGTGTTCGACTAAAACATAGCAATTCGCCTACTGTTTATTTCTGCAGTCTATCTTACGAGATATAATCCTATCATAAAGATTTAAGAGGAATTAATGTACTGGCTGATATTTTGAATTAGTAAATATTTGTTTCAAAACATACTCTATATAGTATGTATCGAACTCAAGTATAAATAAACTAAAAATATGTTTTTCAGTAATTGTATCTAAGTACATGTAAATACTCACTTAATAGAAGTAGCTGATGAGTATAAATTCGTATGCCAATGTAAAACGTATGTACATAGTTTGAGATACAAAATGAAACATATCTGCCAACGGGAATAATTATAGAACATTTGTACATATAATATATTTATCTATTTAAATTATTCTTAGTATATTAATAACCTAAAAGAGTGTTTAAAACTGAGTTTATAATCAATTTCTACTTATAGAAGTAATTAGAAAAATTTTTAATATGAAAGGTAATTAATTTCTTGTAGATAATAATACTTATAATGATATATGTAGTAAAGTGTAAATTGTAATATAAATCTTGCAGGAATATCATTCATAAAGGAAATTATATTTAAAATCTAAACTTACATTATGAACAAGTAGGGTGTAGGTGACATCTTTGAAATAAAATATTTAATTTAGAAAAATCAATGAACAGCATTAAGAAAAAATTGAAGAATTTAAAAATGGTTATTATACTAAAATCCATAATTAAATTATTTTTCAATACTAACCAGTAAATTCAAAACATTGTTCTTTTGTTTATACATTTGAATTTAATAGAAGAGATTGTTTATAAATAGACCTACAATGTAAAGCTCAAGGTCTCTTGTCAAATCAGTTATTAAGTTAACGTGTATATTAAATGCTAAAAGGAAACAAAAGAAAATCAGGGAAAGTAAACATAGACAATATAATAGTGTTGTTCAACAACAAAGATAATATTAAATCGAAAAAGTAACGTTTAAAGTGATTATACCCAGTAAAACTAAACATTGGAAAAATAATATTAAAATATTTAAAAGCGTAATTAAGTTATTTAGAACATTTATTATTCATGATAACTAAATAAGTAAATGTATCGTCGAGAGTAAATAAGGACTATAACTCCAAGACGCATATGCTACTGAAAGATAAAGTACAGAAAAGAAATCTACTATTTGAATAACAGTCTTGGAAGTGATGAAGAGGACATCTACCAAGAAATAAGATAAGGATAATAAAACCAATTTGTTGAATTATGTTAAAACTGTGAAAGGTAGTTTGTTTTATTTGTTAAAAGAGAGAATATTTTTTTTAATATTGTTTTATGTATGAAGAGAGTTTAGTTAGATATATTATATATATATATATATATATATACTATCTATATATATTTATATATACATATATATATATATATATATATATATATATATATATAATAGTACCTAAATTAGTTAATATGAATTGTTAGTTAAATATTTTTTTGAAATGAATGATATCAAATGATTAATTGTAAACTCACATTTGTAGTCACGTTTTATTTTATATTTCAACATACTGTTAGCTAAAAATTTAATTAGTGTTCAAATATAAAGAACACAATAAGAATTATAGCTTATATAAAATATTAAAGATAATTAATTTAGTACAAAACAGTGATTACTATAAAGAATTTAATTTTAGTTTTGAGTTAACAAAAGAATTAATAACATAAAAGAAAATTTACAATAACTATAACATATGTATTTATAATAGATAAAATTAATGAACTTATAAGTTACAATTTGTTTGATTTAAAATATTGGACTATAAATTATTCATATCACAGATAAAGAGTAATAGACATATGAGCAATAGATGAATTCGAAAGTATCATTTTGATTTTTTTAAATACATATCAAACTAATAATTAATGTTATACATACAGACTTGTTCATTCTAGAATTAGATATGCGCTGTCCACAAGTGGAAAGAGTGCAGTTAGGTTAAAGCGCGCGAGAAAGGAGGATAGAATATCTCTCACTGGCAGTTTCGTTTTCTCCCACTTTTGTATTGCAAACAACTTCCCCTACTTTCTCGCGTGAACCTTCTTATTCTAGTAAACAAATATCTGAAGTAGTTGACGTAAAACATCTAACAGTTCGTCGTATTCTACACTAGGATTTTTAAAATTTTCTTTTAATTTTTTCATTGTTTGAAAATCTTTTTAATTTTTAGAATTTTCTATTTCATTTATTTCAAGAATATTTTATTAGTTTCACGCCAAACGGCAAAACATTTCAAGAAAATAGCCATGTTTGAAAATCTTTTTAATTTTTAGAATTTTCTATTTCATTTATTTCAAGAATATTTTATTAGTTTCACGCCAAACGGCAAAACATTTCAAGAAAATAGCCATGTTGCATTTTATTAAAAGTTTCAAATAAAATGCATCAAATAATTTATACAATTCAAAAATGTAGGTACGTATTGTCAATGCATAATGATTTACAGTCCCGACCTACACACATCATGTCGCTGGTGAAGACTGATTTCACATTCTCACGCGTAACACGCGAGAAAGTAGGGGAAGTCGTTTGCAATACAAAAGTGGGAGAAAACGAAACTGCCAGTGAGAGATATTCTATCCTCCTTTCTCGCGCGCTTTAACCTAACTGCACTCTTTCCACTTGTGGACAGCGCATATCTAATTCTAGAATGAACAAGTCTGTATAATATACAAATTATCATAAACATTATCATATATTAATATCATTCATCCCTTTTTTATAACTATATATATATATAGGTTGCTTTAATAGCTTTACGGTTCTGCAAATTATCGTAAGGTAGCGCCGCCGAAAATATTTTTGTCGTATTCTCTGAGATCCTTTAGTTCGAATAGCATTTATAGATTGCTAGCATATGCTGTTGTCTCTTTTCAATTTTTTTTTAAATAGAGTGAGTTTTGTGCAATATAAAATTAACGCGCGAAAATTTTCAAGCCATGATTTTCTACGATTTTAAAGACTATCTCACTCGACAAGAGTGTTCGCAAAAAATCAAGCGATTGTTTGGCGATGAAGCACCATCCTTAACGACTATTGAACGGTGGTATAACGAGTTCCAAGATATCCCGCCACTGCAGTCACTGCAGAAAACATTGACGCCATGTACAGCATGATAAAGACAGACAACCACTGCGCATACAAAGACATTCGGGAATCATTGGGCAAAGGTATGACCCAAATCAGAACTATCCTGCATGATCATCTTATCGTCAGAAAGCTTTGCGCTCAATGGATACCACAAAATTTAACAGAAGCTGAAAAAGAAAGTGCCTATGAATTGGTGCAAGAAAATGTTCAAAAAAGTCAACCGGGGTCGAGCAAAATCAATGTATGACATGGATGCAGGTGACGAAAGTTTGATATATTGTTACAAATTAAAAAGCAAGCCACAATCGGCTCAATGGTTCTTTAAAGAAGATGAGAAATCCACGAAAGTGAGACACGGACGAAACTCTAGAAAGAAAATGACTGCTTCTTTTTTCAGTCATTTTGCTACTACTCCACTAGAGGATCGTCGTACAGTCAATGTTGAATGGTATACAACATTTTGTTTGCCAACTGTGTTCCAAAAAGTGCCCGAAAAACCACCAAGAGGACGAATCATTTCATACAATGCATTTCAAACATAGCCGCTTCATAAACGAAATTGATGACTCATCCATACATCCATCGTACATAAAAGACAAAATGCGTGGAAGCCTACGAAAATTTCGTATCTAAGGTGACTGGAGAACAATGGGTCCATTGTTTTAAGAACTGGTTCCACTCAATGCAGAAGTGCATAGATCCTAAAGGCGAACAATAAAAGAAATTGGTTAAAATAATTGATTTTTTATATAACTTTTTAGTAAAACAAAAACATATTGACTACAAAATTCTCTTCATGTCAAATTATTATTGTTATTTATTTTTACATTGCTATGTATAAGGTTTTCCAATAGGAATGATATGATTTTAAAGTGATATTTCGGCCATTTGTAATATGTCATGATTTGTCAGTTGTTTTTCATTGTATTCAGTAGTGTTTACAATTTCATCGTGGAGAGATATACGCAAGAACAACGTTTACAAATTATTCAGTTTTATTATCAAAATAATCGTTCTCCAATTGCAACTTTTCGTGCGCTTTTGCCATTTTATGGTCGTAATATTCGTCCAAGTGTGCTCGCTATTCGTCGAATTGTTAAAAATTTTGAGGTTACATTTTCTTTACATAATTTTCAAGTGCCAATAAGACAAAGAACCGCTCGAAGTGATGCAAATATTGCTGCCTTTCAGACAAGTGTTACTGTTACTACCTGACGGATTTTGAGAAAGGATTTGGGTTTGCATCCCTATAAAATTGTTCTCACTCAAGAACTGAAGCCATTGGACCATCGCAAACGTCGTGAATTTGCTGATTTTGCCTTGGAACAACTTGAAAACGATAACGATTTTTTTAAGAAAATCATCTTCTCTGATGAGGCTCACTTTCATGTGGATGATGTAGTAAATAAACAAAACTGTCGATTCTGGTGCGAAGAAAATCCACAAATTATTTATGAAAAACCATTACATTCACCTAAATTGACAGTTTGGTGTGGTTTCTGATATGGTGGAATCATCGGTCCGTACTTCTTTCAAAATGAAGCTGGTAACACCGTTACTGTCAATGGAGAGCGGTATAGATTGATGTTAACCAACTTTTTATGGCCGACATTGGAAGAAGTTGATCTTGACAACATTTGGTTCCAATAAAACGGGGCTACGTGCCACACAGCAAATGCAACAATAGAATTATTGCGAGAAAAGTTTAGAGATTCGATTATTTCAAGAAATTGTGATATTGAATGGCTTCCAAGAAGTTGTGATTTAACACCATTAGACTATTTCTTGTGGGGTTATTTGAAGTCATTGGTCTATCGAAATAAACCAGACTCTCTTCAAGCTTTACAAGTCAATATTGAACGTGCCATTCATGACATACGACTAGATTTAGTGGAAAAAGTGCTCGAAAATTGGCTTCATCGAATTCGTTCCTACAGAAGAAGTCGTGGAGACCATTTGAATGACGTTTTATTTAGAACATAATTGTATCGATTGTACTTCACATTAAATAAAAAGCTTTTGAATTTTCTTAACAATAAGTGTGTTTTCTTTTAAAGAAATCATATCACTCTTATTGGAAAACCTGTTATATATTACAGTTAAATTTCCAACAATTTTCTGTTTCCAATGATATATAATGTATATTAAATACATTCAATTTAAATTTGGTCTGACTATCGTATACCCTATTAAATTACTTTTTATTTTCTGAATTACTTATTAGGCAGCTATCTTTCATTTATAGTATATTCCATTTTTAATTGATAATTACCTTATATAAATTATTATCTTTCATTTGTTCTAAATTAAATTCAATTATCTTTATATGCTATATACGTTATATACTTTGTCTTTGAAAATATATTTAAACCTTTTACTTTAAATATATAAACCCTAATCAAATCTTTTTAATAGTTTTCCATTACTTAAATATTATAATAACAATAAATTCTTCTCAAATTTATACATATAACTTTTTTACCTTCTTCTGGGTTTTCGGGTTGGAACCGCGTCACTGGTATAACTGCCAAAATGCCAGTATAACCTTTTTCTTGATAAATTATATTTCTTTTAATTATAAAATATTTTCTTTTATTTTAGTTTTATATAATATATATTTTTATAATTTATTTATATATATAAATACGTACTATTTTATAATTAAAGGAAATATAATTTTAAATGAGGAAACATTATGTACATACATCTAAAATATAAGTAAAAGTATTTATAAATTTGAGAAGAAGTTATTGTTATTATAATATTATTATTATAGTTATAATATTGTATATGTCCTAAACTATATGATATATGTTATAAAATTTATTAACCATACGATAACAATGTAATTTAGTAAATTTTTCTTATTATTATTAAGAAATAAAGTTGTAGTTTAACTGAAAATTATCGAAGCAGCCCACGTATTTACTCTAAATGGTTAATACACTTTTCATGTGGTAAGTCTATTTATATCGGTAAAGTATTTATTAGTATATTTTACATAATTTCATAATTTGGTATTATTGAAAAAATATGTAAAAAATACATTGCTATATATGCAATAATTTTAGCTTTCTGTAAGTACGCTATTAAAAATTCTCAACACGCGTATCTTATTAAATCCATTTTAATATCTTTCACGCCTATTTGCAAAGTATGTAGATCATTGCTTTCCCTGCAGTTTAGTATAACATGACATGTACTACAACATACATACATACCGCTAGATTGCATTTAAAAACATGTCACTGAACATTAATTGGATAATAAAAATAATTCGAGATACTTTTGCTTTTAATGAAACTAATTAAATTATTTTGAATTCATGTAACGTTATAAGTTAATTAATTAATTAATTTAAGCACACAAACAAACCAAAACAAAGTAGAAAACTTGACTAATTTGACAATCATGACTTTGCAATATCCGTATCACATCAAAGACTATAATAAAATACGCCGACCATTAAAAACTTTCAAATTTGTAGTTGTTAACTTTAAATTGCGGATATTGAAAAATATATTGAACTAATACAGCATACAAATTACTAAAGTAAAAGACACTATTATTTTCATTGAAGGCTATGCAAGTACATACATAAGTATGTACATGATCATATAGTACAATACATACAGATGTTACCGATTCATCCAAGTTAAACTTTATAATTTAATAAACGTATAGCAAATAAATAAATAAATACAAACTACATTTCTTTTGGAAATATATGTGTTAATGAACTAAATGCTAGAAGTTATATAACTTCTACAGTTATATGCGGAAAATATAAATTCGAATGTGGAAAACATGCATGTATACGTAAATAACCATTCTTGATTCAGAAAAATATCATATATTAAGGATTTTAATAGCAGTGCCTTATGTTTTAATATTGAGTTTGAAAAGTTCTAGTTTGCACGGCAATTTAATATAGTTAAAATTTAGTATTATTACTAAATTTGGAAGACGTATCAATTAAACGTCATCGTGAAAGTGAATACAAGTTGTTTTTGACAAATTAGCTTTTAAACGACTCAATTTACACCACTTTACCAATCCTAAACAGAATCACTTCTGTATCATCGGCCACCGTTGTAGCGTAATATAGGCAATCCATAAAGACTGGGAAGTCGTTAATAAATATTAGGATAAGCAACAGTTCCAGAATTGAGCCAGTCCCAATCGCACCATTATCCGATAACTAAGTTCGACTTCCACATTTATTAAATTTTGGTGTTAAATAAACTACCATATTACTTAAACTATATAAAAGCGTTTAATCACTAAGGTTGATATTTAACCCCTTTCCACATTAACTTTTGTAATTCTGTATACGTATTTCGACAACCAAGTTGTCATCATCAGCAGATAATTTCAAAGTGTCGCACCTGGTAAAACACGGCGAAAGAACACCTGTACGAAAAACAAACTCCGTACTCGATCGAGTACGGAGTTTGTTTTTCGTACAATTAATCAACCACAGGCTCCATCAAATTCAACTATATAAAAGCGAGTGTCAAAATAAACGGAATATTTTCTTGGGACCTAATGGACACAAATATTTTGAGTAAATGCAGATTCATGTGGCTAGACCGAAATCAATGTTTACAAATGTTAAACTTTCACATTTAATATAAAAATACTCTTTTGCGTACCATAATTTGAATATTTGTTTAAAAATTCTAAGAACTGAAAATAAGCTTATTCTTCTTTTGTCTCGCAACTGTTTTTATATTATACTTCATATACAAAAATATACCAAATTATTCCATTAATAATAATATATAAAATACGCCGTCCATTAAATACACCATAAATTAGAAAATATCGTTATAAAGTTTATTGGTATTCACAGAATCGTCATTATTATTATCCCCATCACGGTGTTAATTCTAACACTAGGTATAGATAATGTAGGGACATTTTAGACGATAAGCGTGGCACATTAAAACGAACAAGAGACAATAAACACAGGGACTCAATGTTATCACTAACAATTTTCTACAAGAACAAAGCGCTTTACCTGCATCCTACGTGCACTCAAGGATTCCACACTGTCAGTGTAAGAGAAGATTGTAAGTAGTATATTACGTTTGGAAAACGCTACATTTAATAAGAGATAAACTTTGAAAAGTTCCTCTGTACCTTCTCAACCATCTGCCGTTGAGATGCATAATAAGGATAACACACAACTGAACTATTTGTAGCGTACATACGCCCAACACAAAGTGGTTAATATTGTGTGGTCTTTGAAATATCTGTTAAAGCGCATAATAAGACCATGTGATTTGACAACCGATGGAGTGATGTTATTCAGATATTGCGTAAAGTTCTATTGGCTATCAAGAGTAATATTTACATCCAAGATAGTACTGGAACGTGCAACAGATTCACGATCAATAGAATAAGTAACTGTTAAAACATTATGTTTCCTCGTGTATAAGACAGAATTACATTTACTAATATTAAAGTTGAGTTTACATTTCTTGCACTATTGTACTATAATGTCCAATACCTTCTGAAGACAAGCGACGTCTAGTTGACTTAAGATGGTACGGTAAACCTTAAATACATCCGCAAAAGCCAGTGTTACACAAGCTATGGAAGTTAATAAATGATTGATAATGACGATAAAAAACAGTGGTCCACCACTGTGCCAGCGGCACTCCCACGGTAGGAGTGTACGGTTTTGATCTGTATCCATTATAGCAGACATAATTGTGCCTTTCCTGCAGATAATTAAAGAAGAGTTTAATTATCGTATTGGAGAGGCCAAAGAGAGACCAGTAATATGATATGGTCGATGGTATCGAACACCCCTCTCAAGTTCTTCAGCTATTTCCTATGTGATAATGGCGAGATTTGTTGAAGTGCAAAAAGGTGTAATAAACACTCGAACGCTCTTCATTATAATGCTGTGCAGCAGATGTTCTAAAAATTTTGGAAAAATTACACATAATTGCTACTGTTCTGTAGTTCAGGACGTTGACGACATCTTTCTTCTTAAAGATTGAACAGATTCTAGCAAGCTTCCATGCATTTCGAAACTTATAAGTACGCAAAGCTAGGTTAATAATTTTCGACCTGCATTAGATGTAGTATCTTTAGTCTTCTAGCGCCATTAATGCCAACATTAGCAATGGCAGTTGAAGGTAGGTTAGACAGCATATAAGTCAAAGACGTAATAAATGATGGTGGCAAAAATATCGATGAGATAGCTTCAGAAAGTAAGTCCACTATATCCTGCGGTTTATCGTACTACGTATTGTTAAAGCAGGCTTTACGAGGTATTTAGGAGGTATCTCGTTTGGATTAAATAAATTGCCAAGCATTGGACATTGGACTCTATTACCATCAGAAGTGACGATCCACAGGAAATTGTTATTTTAAAGAAATTTTTTTAGCGTGTCAGGAGGGAATTGAATTTAGAAATTATATCGCTTATAAAATTTCTTTAAAATAACAATTTCCTGTGGATCGTCACTTCTGATGGAAATTAAGTTTCATTTCCATCTGTTTCATGATAACCTTAGAGAGATTACTGCAATATTTTTCTTGTAAGTTAATTTTTTTTTAATTGATTTACATGATGTAGAACGTAGTACATTTTCGGTATGATATTTTTTGACTTAAGCCTTAAAGACTGTTTTCAATTACTTTTATCTATTAAATATGGGAACTTAGAGAGATTCGATTATTAAGAATATATTAGGTTGGCAACTAAGTACTTTCGGTTTTTACTGATAGAGAGCGTTGCTTCATTTTTTGTATAACGTATGTTAGTGCTGTACTTTACCGTTTGTCGCGTGATACTAGTCACATTGACGTAACTTCAGAAGCAAGTAGTGCGTGATTTTTATTAAAGCTATTAGTTGTGGGTTAATTTTAAATGGAGTGCAGAAACGAATATTTTCGACATATTTTACTATTTTATTTCCGTAAAGGAAAGAAAGCTGCTGCGGCTCACAAAAAGATATGTGAAGTTTATGGTGCTAATTGCTTAACAGAGCGCACGTGTCAGAATTGGTATAAAAAATTCCGTTCTGGAGATTTTTCCCTCAAAGATGAGCAACCTTCTGGTCGGCCTACTGAAGTTGATGATGACCAAATCAAAGTCATAATTGAAGAGGATCGTCATATAACTGTTCGACAGGTTGTGGAGAAGCTACATGTATCGTACACAACAATTGAAAAATATTTAAAATGTCTTGGGCTAGTTAAGAAGCTTGATATTTGGGTACCTCACGAATTGAAAGAAATTCATTTAACACAAAGAATCAACTTTTGCGATATGCACCTTAGACGAAATGAAACCGACCCTTTCTTAAAAAGAATCATCAATGGTGATGAAAAATGGGTCCTGTACAATAACATAGTTCGAAAACGATCATGGAGCAAACACAATAAACCAGCTGAAACCACATCGAAAGCTGAATTGCATCCAAAAAAGATCATGCTGTTAGTTTGGTGGGATTACAAAGGTGTTGTGTTTTTTGAGCTGCTTCCAAGGAACTAAACGATCAATTCTGATGTTTACTGTCAACAATTAATAAAACTGGATGAAACAATCAAAGAAAAACGGCCAGAATTGTCAAATCGGAAATGTGTAGTTTTCCACCAAGAAAATGCAAGGCCTCACACATCTTTGGCAACTCGTGGGAAACTATTGGTGCTTGGCTGGGAAGTGATGCCACATTTCCCATACAGTCCTGATCTAGCACCATCTGATTACCATTTATTTCGAAGTTTGCAGAATTCTTTGAATGGTAAAACTTTTACAAATGTCGATGACCTGGTTCAGTTTTTTGCTGATAAGGAGCAGAAATTTTATGAGCGCGGAATCATGCAGCTGAAAGAAAGATGGCAAAAGGTCATTGAGCAAAATGGAAAATATATAATTGATTAAAAACTATTCTTTGTTTTAAAAAAAAGTGTTTTATTTTATACTACAAAACTGAAAGTACTTAGTTGCCAACCCAATATATATTCAAAAATGAAAGTGCAATCCTTATAGGTAAGAATGATTCTTCCATATTGGAACTTAGATACTACACTAAAATATTATTAGATAAATAATATTTTCTAAAGCATTATACTAAAGAAAATTAAAAATTATTCAAAAAAGAGGAAAAAATAACGTTATAACAGCCAGCAGGTTGCTATAGTGGCGGCCAAGATTTTTGCTTCTTATAGAGATATTTTCTAACGAACTGTAGACGCTAATAGAATATGTAAATATTGTAAATTACAAAATGACAATATTGGGTATCCCATATGAAATGTATACAGTGTTAATTTAACATACCTTAAAATGCACTAAAAATTACGGGGACATCTTTGCTCGCCATGAACATTTTACAGAACTATAGACTGAATATTTTGAATGGCTTTGTGATAAAATATGAGTAACTTAAATAACACAATTTCAATCTTCATTTACCATCTCTTAGTAAAAGATGAAAGAAGGTGCAAGTTAAAGGCAAATAATTAAATAAAGACATACATATGTATATACTTTGGAGAGAATGGGTTATTAATTATTATTAATTAAAAAATTATATGCAGCATGGATGAAGACATCTAAGTAATAGGCATAATTCCTAAATTTGAAAAGATATTTAATAAATAACTGAGAACTACATACTGATCCATTGCAACAAGCATTAAGGTTTCCGCTGCTTTTGCAAATAATTCATTAAATTGTGTTACAACATAAATGTTTTCTTAACTTATAGATATAGTTTGTATTGTCCTCCAATTTTTTGTGTTCTTTTATTTGAGAGACTATTTGTTACTATTCGTGAACAGATTATAATTAAATATGCCAAAAACAATATCAACACCTAACGCGCATGTCAAACAAACTGCTGATCGCTAAGAGAAAATAAATAGAAAAATTAAGCTTTAAAATAAGTGCTATTGATATTATTTGTAATATAGTGGATGGTTCTTATATAATTTGTGAATTGTCTCATGTTTTGTATCATTTTTATTCAAATATTCCACTAGGATTTTAAATAACAGAAGTCTCAAATGAAAAGATTTAAATGCCTATAAACATTATTATTCGAGTTGTCGATCAGGCAGGACATTTAGTTGATTTAAGAGGTGAAGACTTGACATTATATTTACTAGAAGAAGGACATGAGTCGAAGATAGTGTTATTAATATGTGGAGAAAGAGTAATATTGTAAATAAATTATGGGAGAAGACGAGAAAATTTGTGCGAACATCATGAACTAAATGATTGAGTGCGGTTGGGAGAACGACGGTACATAATCGTTTAAGTAATACAAATACAAAATTTTTGGAAAGTTTGAATTTGGAAGTTCTGGTATAAGATAATCTGATTAAGAGGAATGTTCTTGATATTTATTTTATTATTAATAATAAGTGAAGGGAGGATCATATTTTAGTATAATAAGATATTCGGTTGTGTGTAGTTAATAGTGAGTATCTATACAAACATATATATATATATAATAATATAAGTGATGGATATTTTACATGTATTAAGTACTCGTAGGGTTCTAATTCTATTATTGAGATGCAATTTCATAATCACGTACCTTTTGGTTCACCAAAATATGGGTATAATGAAATTAAAATTGTCATACCCGAAATAGATAAGCCTCCAGTATTGGATGGTAAAGGTAATTTTAGTATTCACATTTTATTAAAATTTCGTATGGGATACTTCGAGGATTTCATATATGTTGTACTAAACGTGTCACAGGAATTAATATTGAAACGATATGCTGATGATAATTTTATAACTAATTCTGTTACGGTTAAGTTAATAATTAATTCAATGGTGTATGTATATTAACATATATATATATATATATATATATATAGCGAGTGACAAAATTTAGCATTAACAAAATTAACGACGAAAGATGCTTTAATGGAAATGTTTTCTAAAGGATGAGATGTAAATAAAAATCCTGGAATTCCTGAAACAATAAACCATAGTTGGTCAATTAAGACAACTCCTCATTTAGAAACACCTTGATATATTAGTTGAACTGATGTGACAGTTTATTTGAATGGTAAAAAATATCTTTATGAAAATGTTCTAGTTGATTTTGTTGAAAATCGAATAGCTACTTTATATAATATTTATGCTAGATTTCAAGCAGTCATGGTTATAATGATAGCGAACCGCTGTTGTAGCTTACTCAATTTAAATTATAGAATCGAATTTACAACGATAGACCTAAGTACAATTTACTTAGCTGTTTAAGTATTACATAATACGACGGTAGAAGAGTATTAATCGTGAGGCCTTCGCGATGTGGAAAAGCAAATGTCCTTCTAACTTTATTACTACAACCCAATGGATTTCGCTTAAAAATATTTATATACATATGTTGCAGATCGTATCACCCGGAAAAATATGAATACCTTCGGCGCTTAATACAAATTATTCCTGAAATAGATTATTATATATATATATATATATATATATATATATATATATATATATATATGCAAATAATATGCCAACACTTGACCAAGTTACTGATTATTCTATAATAATATTTGATGATATACTGACTATTGACTTAGAAATACTAAAACAACACTTCTCTTTCAATATACATCGTAATTTGGATTGTTTCTACTTAATGCAAACATATAGTGCAGTTCCTAAATAATTATTATGATATAACAGCAATCTTTAAATTTTATTTGGACAAGATGGCACTAATTTAACGACCGTATTTACGATCTATACCTTGAACAGTTTTTAAGTATATGTGTTGGAAGAAATCATTTAACATGTCGCTTATCTATACTCATTGCAAGTTCAGCGAAGGAAGGTATCGCTTTGATTTTGATACCTCTATACACTTATGGTCCTCATACAGATTGTTTATTAATATAAACAAATATACAGTGATGGTGCCATTGGCGCCACGAGTTTCTATGAAAGTACATTATTTACAGAACCTTCACCCCTTACCTCCTTTCCCTGCACCCCCTTTCCACCCCCCTCTCACTTGCCCTCTTCATCACCATCTCATCTGTCCCTTATTCTCTCCCTCTGTCACTCCTTCTCCCTCCCCGCCACTTGAATTTTAAACTCTAGATTTAAATAAGGTAAGGTGGGGTAAGTGCGATATCTTTTTCTAGAACATGAAATTTTAAAATATGCTATAGGCATATATAAAGGAATACTAACGCGCGTATTTTTTTGGAAGAAGCTTAGTTATTTGTCTTTTCAGAATCACTCTTATTTCCATAAGATAGTGTTGCTTATAAGCAAATAAAAAATATATTGAAAAGTATGCTGACTGTCGCACTTCCCCCTATGATACGAGGCAAGTGCGACCTACCTATGTATTTTAAATAATAATACGTTATAAAGGAGATTAGCCAAGTGGGAATATCTCATAATATGTTTAGATCTGTGGCATTTCTATTTCATAAAAAAATATCAAATGACTTCTAAGATATAATCTTTTTATTGAAAGTATACACAGTGATCATAATTGAAAAGGTAACGAACAATTTTGTTCTTTGTTACGTACTCCGCTACAATGAAGCAAACTTCTTGTCTTGAAAGTCCGAATCCCCACTTTTCCATGATTTTCAACCCACTGGCTAGGCGTTCCTCTAAATGCAATGGTATTGCAGTACTACGCCCTTGACTTTTGCTCTTTTGTCCCCTTTTTTTGTGAAGATGGTTATGTAGTGTAGTTTTGGGTATGGAATATAATTTAGATGCTTCAAATAAAGTTATTTCTTTGCGTTTAATTTTTCCACAACATCAAGTAACTTTCCGGAAGTGTACCCGTTACCCCTGTCTGTTTTCCTTATATAGTTCCTAACCATCTTAATTTCAGTTGTTTTGTTCTATAAATAAAACGATAGTTAAGCATAATTAACTACAGGCTATTCGACAATATAACAACAAATTGCTCTGATCGCAGCAGACAAACACTTCTGCATCGAACTATATGTTGAGCAGCATAATATTCTTATGGGGTAAGTGCGACCTATAGGTCCCACTTTCCCCACGTGGTGATTTCACACTTGCCCCTACAGTTATATTTGCAGGGGCAAGTGCGACCTAACGTGAAAAACAGAAATTAATAAGAAATACGAATCTAATGAAGGACGAACATAAGCTACTTTACTAATAACATTACTATATTGACAGCAAACTTACCTGAAATTTGATCGAAAATTTTTAAGGCACGTTAAAAAATCACAGTTAATCTCGACAGCCACGATGTTTAGGCGTGCTTCGTTACAACTGCCAAAACTTTCATCTGCGCAGCTGATTTCTTTACCGTACTGCGCATACAATCGCATCGTATAAGTGTGTGTAATGTGCCACAGGTGGCAGGTCGATTCCATTCAAATTTGAATTAATAAATGCATATTTCGCACTTGCCCCCAAATCGCACTTGCCCCATCCTACCTTAAACTAATTCACGGTAATTATTTAATAATCTTTTTCTTTCAATTATCATGAATGATTACAACCGAGTTTAATAAAATATCTATTATTATCATACTTTCATTATACATCAATACGCAATTCTCGCGGAATTAAATATGCTTTGTAGTATGTCTAATCATTCATTAGAGTTGGATTTCTATAGGCCTTCTTATTAGTATATGTAATACATATGTATGTATGTGTTCGATATATGATATATTTAATAAAATTATATTCACACTTACGAATTACAAGTTGTTATTTTAAACAAGTTATTACTTAAATCTATTTACTCGTTGTAAAAGCCATAGAAATGTTCGTGTCAAAAAATATTAAGAATTATTTTAACATGTACAGCATTAAAAGAGTTATTTAAGGAATTAAAAGAAAACCTACATATTCACCATTAGTAAAACGTTTCTCTTGCTCGTTATGGTGTATATGGCAATTAGAATTAATTTTAAATAATTTAATCAATAACTGCTTTCATAAGGATAACATCGTAAATAACTTATTCAAATTTTAAACAGACAATCGTCAAATTAAAAGCTTAATTACATTGCCTGAAATGGTAGTCATTAACTCTAACGCCATGTTAATTAATTTCTCTAACTATAAATATAATTACTGTTAGCGCTCTGACGTTAGTTGTGGTACTATTAGGAATTTGGTAGTTATTTATGGGTACAGTACATATCTTGACAATGGAATTGCATTTTTGGTTTAATGAGGACCGGTTGTGGTCGCGCGTTTTTTAAATATTACTACACATAAAACTGGTTCTTATAAGACCGTTTCTGGTGTAAAATCTGTTAACAAGGAAACCAAAATAATGCCAGTGACTACGAGATTTGACTTTGATAAGCATGATTTAAATGAAAAAGAATATTAAGTACATGTATGTAGCACCGTTGCTTCTAGTTTTTAAGAAACAACTTCTTTTGTTTTTATATAATATTTGATATTTAAAATAATTGTAAAATATATTTTGTTTTGTGGTCAAATTTACTCAAAGCAAAATATGTGTGTATTTAATGAAATGTTTAAGTAATTAAATTAGATCAAATAATTACTTGCAATTATTGTGTTCAAATTGTAAGAAATTCATCGATATTCCTTATTATTTAATTCTTTAAATGACATATACGAATTTTACTGAAAAGTGCTGAGAAAGTTAAATAATTAAATTTATCGGATTGCTTCTTATCCTCATACTACGGGTTATTAGTACTTTTACTTTAGCAAAAGATTTTTTTACAAGACAGTAGTTTATTTATATGTGACTTAACGAAATAAGATAGCTAACCTTGTTGCTATAAAGCATTACGAACTTGAGACATTTTTATTTGTATATTCTCATCTTGTATTATTTATTCGATACATTCAAACTATGTAGAGAAAGTGTTCTAAATTTGCTTAAGATTATTTAATTTAAGGTGTTTGGTAATTCTAGCAATACTAAAATATAAATGAAAATTTTACAAAAATATTTTTTGCTTAAAAATATTTGAATGTGTTTTTAAATCTCCAGAAAAAGAGCTTACAATACATTTAAAAATTAGGTTATCGAGATTTTAAACTTTAATATATGTAGAATGTTTAAAAACTCAACCAAAGAAAATCATTATACATAAATTTTGTTATATGCCTCTAACAACTAATCAATTATCAAATAGCTTGCACTTCTTAATATTTTGGTTAAGAAATTTAAATGTGAGCTTACAGCTTTCCAAAAGATTCACAATTTTGTTTCATATTTATCGATAAGACTTAGAAAGCTTTTTTGAAATAAATTCGTAGCCGATTAAGACAACACAGAGTTCATTATTAATATATTCACAATAGGCATGATACGCTTAGAATTTCAAATATTTTGTTATATAATGATTCAGTACTTAATACGTTTCAAATCATCGCTAATGCTTTTGTGGATAAGCTTTATTCAACTTGTGGTTCGCTAGTACTATAACTCTAGTATGCTATGTCAAAATTATGGCCTCTTTTCCGACAAGCTAGATGACGATAATAGTTGTGATAAAACTCTTGGCAATTATATTAATTTAACAATTAAAAGATCAGTAATCTCTATCTTGAGACAAAAAAATTTTTCAGATATCTATGTTATTCATTTTATCTTATCAATATGGTTCTCTAATGTTAGTACACCTCTACGAAATTTCCATAACATATTCAAGCATTTAGGAACACACTAAATTAAATCATTAATAATTTCTTAATCTGTATGTGTGCAATAGATTTTGGGTCCTACCAAACCACAATTTGCTGCTGGATGGCAATATGAGCCAGCTACAGATTCTACAAAAATTATATTGTTTATAAAAAAAGAAAAGAACAAGCATAGTTTTTGTAGATTTTATTGCTACTACATTAAGATTAATGGCAATACACTTTCAAAAACAATTTATAACTTCACCCACAATTTTAGTGTCACTAGAGAATAAATACTACTTAAAAACCGTAACAAGCAACGTAAACTCTTTCAATACTTGAATAAGAAGAAGAAATCTTATGTAGTTCCAAGAAACCATATTTTCCAAAAACTGACGTGGCATCTAAAAAAATTAGAAAAGTCCAATAAAGTTTGGCCTCGTGTGGCCAAAGTTCAGCTATCGACATTGAAATAAAACACAAAATTTCTATTTCACAAAACGTAGCATCGAACCGCGTCACCTATATACACTTAAATCAAAGAGAAGACATATAATAAATATTTAGGATAATTTTGTTATAAAATATTCCAGACAATTATATATATTTTCTTTATTAATGTAAAAATATTATTTCAAGCCTAAAAATTGTAAAAAATTTTAATTACTGCAAGAAGCCCTAACTCTGTCCTTTGGTGATAACTATTAGGTGCGCAACTAAGTTCTCGCTGTTTTTTTGATGAAAATGCAACTTTATTGTGAAAAAATATTTACAAATGAATTTTGAATGATTGCCCATCGCTAGCGACAACTTTTTCCCATCTTTTTGGCAGAGCTCGAATACCGTCACAGCAGAAGCGTTCGTCTTTTGAGGCTATCCACGAATCAAGCCATTTTGAGATGTCTTCATATGAGCGGAACTGCTGATTAGCCAGACTATGTGCCATCGAACGGAACAAGTAATAATCGGACGGCGCAATATCTGGGCAATATGGCGGGTGAGGTATAACCTCCCATTTGAGCGTTCCTAAGTAGGTTTTAACGGGTTTGGCAACGTGAGGCCGAGCGTTGTCATGCTGCAGAATCACTTTTTCGTGTCTCTGCTCGTATTGAGGCCGCTTTTCGCGCAGTGCTCGGCTCAATCGCATCAATTGAGTTCGATACCATTCCCCAGCGATGGTTTCGTTCGGTTTCAACAGCTCAGAATAAATAACACCCCCCTAGTGCCACCAAATACAGAGCAAAACCTTCGCAGCGTGAATATTCGGCCGAACCAACGACGTAGAAGAATGACCTGGCAGTCCCCATGATTTTGTTCTCTTTGGGTTGCTGTAATGAATCCATTTTTATCACCCGTAACGATGCGATGAAGAAAACCCTTCCTTTTTTGCCGTTGGAGCAGTTGTTCACAGGCGAAAAATCGACGCTCAACATCTCTTTACTTCAAATCATAAGGAACCCAAGTTCCTTCTAATGCTGAAGCAAGCTCTTTTTGTGTTTGGCACGGATCCTCATCGAGCAATGCCTCCAATTCAGCGTCTTCGAAGGTTTTTGGTCTTCCTTCACGCGAACGATCGTCAACAACGAAATCACCGTCTTTGAAGCGACGGAACCAATCATGGCAGCCGCCGTTTTCTTCGAATGAAGGAAGAAAAGCAATACTTCCCGCAAATGACGATTATTTGGCACAAAATCAGACATTTTCACACAACCAAAAGTATATGACGCAAAAACAAAATCACTAATGTGTCAAAGCGGTTTGTTTACCATATGTCTAAACTTAGTTCATGACGTTTTGGTTATGTCGCAATCGACCAGCACTTACTACTGGAGCCATGTCTTGAAAAACATCGAGAACTTAGTTGCGCACCTAATAAAAAAATCTTTAAAGAACAGCGTTGGAGTTTATTGCAATAATTAAAGAGTTTTTCAATTCTTACATTTGAAATAAATGTTTTTAAATTAATGACGAAAATATTTATAATTGTTTGAAATATTTTATAACAAGATTATCCGAAATATTTATTATACGTTTTTTCAAATAAAGTCAGTACTTCATTTGTTCAAATTAATAAAGTAAAGTAAAGTACCAGAAAGTAATGAATAAATATCTGTTATCAATCATTATAACTATAATTATTTCTAAGAAAATATTTCATTATTCTTGTCTTTTTTAACTCACTTTATCTATTTTATGAATGCAAATATAAAGAAAAGATAAAGCAGGGAAACATACGATAACAGATAAGTTAAAAATTTGGTATTTACTACATTCAAATTTTTAACTTATCGTTTATAGTAGTTTATAAGTAGTTTATAGTAGTTTATAAAAACGAATGTGTTCATATTGGTTATATTGAACTCTATTTTACTTATAACTTGTAGACGTTATTAATCATCAATCCCTAGATAATTAATCTCATGTAGAGCTTGAAACAGTTTATGAAACTAATACGACTCACTCGCGTTATGAAGCAATTAATTAAATCACCCCACGTATGAAAATATGTAAAAGATGATTCCTAGAAAAATATATCATTAAAATATTCGCCTTTAAGTACAACTGCAATTTATGTATATACACATATAGTTGTACTTAATTTTATACAAGTGGTCAGAAATTCACATATAATCATCAAGTAAGGTTCTATGATTAAGTCTGAATCGACAATCTTAATACAGAAATGTCGTATTGGCAACCGTAACGCTCCACTGACCCATGACCCATTACCCATATATAAACCCGTCCACCATCAACTTACATCAGTCGGCAGATATACAGTGACGCGGTTCCAGCCCGGAAGCCCAGAAGCAGAAAGCATGTCATATTGTCATGAGTTAAGCCCTACGAATTGCTTGACAGAAGTGTAGATTTTGCAACATGGCATAAAACCGTCAATAAATCAGTAGGAATGATATGACAAAATACGAGTTTTATTTAAGTCTAATGAAAATAATAATAATTAACAGCAATGCTGTAAATGGCAGCCATTGGTTTGAAGACAAAGCTATAGACTTCGTGGAATTAAATTTAGGACGCATTGTAACATATCTGGACCAATTAATTGTATTGCGGCGTTCATTTTAATGAGTAGGGACAAACGTCTCTGTTTCACGATGTCTCCGATCTAATCTTCGAATTGTATTGGAAGAAGGATGCTGCCGGAGTGGATATCGTATTGAATATTCGTCTTTTGCCAAGTACGCACTTCCATTGCAAAACCAAATTAATATATACAGATCAGCGTATTCGTTCAAAATGTACATTACAAATTGCTTAGAATATCACAAAGATGATGCAAGTATTGGAAGCGAAAAAAATGAACGTTAAACTGACAAAGGTCAAAATTTGCAAGTAATTATTTTAATATTGCAGACATTATACTGGGCTAAGGTTACCGTATGTACAATTGTTACCACAAATAGGTTTACGATTTATATCACAATTATTGCTCTATATTTTTAGGCCGAGAAAAAACGAACAATGGTGTGCATAGTGTGCAATTCAAATAGCACTCGAGTTTGCTTAAATTTTCAAACTGATAACAAAAAATTTCAAGCAACTTCATTCTCTCTCTTACCATTTACACATTACTTAAAAAAATATTATAGTATAACTTCACTCCGCAAATTAGCGCAGAATTGTGGAACGTGAGGTGTGAACTGTTTTCTATAGAATATTTAAGTTCGTTAATGTAATTATAATTCCGCGATTTAATATTTTAAGTAAAAGTTTCGGCGACATACCTTTTGACTTTCGTTTAAGTTAACGCCAGTTTAGAATGCTTGATGAAAATGTTCGATGAACATAAATATATTGTCAATCACTATTATGTTATGAATCATAAACATGCTCGGACTGACAATATTTTGTTTAGATGGTGTAAAGACGATTCTATATAAATTTGGCAGATTCATTTTCGTGTATATTGTAAACCTTTTTGTGGTACCTACTGTACTTTAACGTAAAAAGACAGTTAAAGAAATGTTTAATGAGGCAAAATATTGGCATAAAACGATTAATTACACCAACGTAGCGTTGCATAATTTTATTTGACATTAAAAAAACATAGTTTTCCACAGAAAATTTCAAAAACTTCGATATATTTTTTGTCACACATTTTCAACATTGTAACACATCTTGTGTGTAACGACTGACAATACAACATTTCTGTATTAGGATTGTCGACTCAGAATTAACCATAGAAACGTGCTACCTGACGATTATTCGTGACTTTCTGACCACCGTATAGAATGCCAGTGTAAATTCATATATGTATGTACATTGAAACTAATTTACCAATTAACTAATTTCTATGATGAATATTGTCATAATAATGTAAGATTATTGAATGCAATTTAAATTGAACCATTATGGAACTAAAAATAAATATAAATAAATACAAAGTCTTGTTAAATAACATTAGCATTCTAGTTAAATAATAAGCAAAAAATGTAGTAATACAGGAAAGCGGCAGCTATAAATTGTATTTACAAAAGTGTGGAAAACAGAAGAAAACTCTAGAATAGGAGGTATGCCACCAATTTAGAAAAAAAATATGATCAAAGTGTTCAAAATTTATACGAGATTAATTAAAAACTGGTTAAATCAAAGTGTATAAAACAAATAGGTAAATATATAATAGACAAGGCGAATAAACAAACAGTATTATAGGAAATGTAATATAAACAAAAATCGAAGAAAGAAATGGCCTTTTCATAGTTTTTATGCACCTGAGGAAGACTTTAGGCATAAATAAAAGAGAGTGTATATGGAGGACATTAAGAGAACAAAGGGTAGAAAAAAAATGTATAACAAACATCTAAAGCGTATACAGTAAGTGTTAAATGTTATGTCTCCCCGTTGAAGCAAAACATCTCCAAATTTCTTTTCGTATAAACTAGATCACTCTCGGCATTAGCAGGTAGACGCCCTAATTATTTTCGGAGATTTTGGCATATTGCTATATCTTCATTATTTGCTCTTTTATAAATTGCATATGCCTTTATAGTTTTTTTTTAACTTTTTGACATATATTTAGTAAATGTTTTGGTATTAAGAATTCATTTTTATTACGCTTATTTTTGTTTTATATTTTTTATTTTTGGAGTTATATGCTTATTCATTAGTATTTATTATTTTACTTAAAACATTATTTTTGTTTGTCTATTTTTAATTAATTTTACACTTTTCTCGAATAAAAGAAATTTACACGTTTGTTGAGTTTAACAATAAACTTTCAGACAATAAAATTTATGAATGATTTTATTTTCTAAAAATTGCTTATTTTCGTTTCTTTAAATAATTATTTATTATGGTAATATTTAATATAATAGCAACGTTATTACAATATTATAGCTTATAAGGTCACTTTTGCAAAAGAAATAGATAAAATGGAGAGAAGTATAATGAAAAATGGAAGTGTCAAAGATACTTAATTCGTTGGTTGAAAATAATATTATATGTTTAATTTAAAATAAGTGAGTTTGAAATTCTTTCAATTTATGCTGATATGTTTGGTACATTTAGTATCCTGCATAATATATTTTGCATTTACTATATCATAGACCACCAGTAATAATTTATATATCCTTTAGTAAACAGAATCAAACACCGGCAACTTTGGAAATTCAGATTTCGATTTGAAGATTAAAAGAGTACCTTTGTATAAAAATAACATAAATTTTTTGACGGAGTGAATGGCTCTGTTTCGAAGTTCAGCTAACCACTTCCAAAAATTTTCGCATCTAATTTTTTATAAACATCACGGAACCATAATACGAGGTGTGGCTATTAAATAACGAGACTGACGCTGATACAGAGAAACGCGCATGCGGCAAACGCCAACGACTGACAGCTATTTATCGTGAAGCCTTCTCTTTCGAAAGCAGTGCCTCTCGCCTCTGTAAACAAATCGGTATTGCCGTAGCCTTCGTTCTCATTAGAGTTGTTTTTTTTATTTCGCCGGAAAAATGTTAAGAATAACAATAGAGCAACGAATTGTTGTGAAATTTCACATGAAACTGGAAAAACCGCTACTGAAACTTATAATTTATTGAAAGAAATATAGGGCAATGGATGTTTATCGCATGCACGTGTTTTTGAGTGCTCGAATGAGCAATTCCAAATTCAAAGCAATGATGGTTGTTTTTTTCGATATTCATGGGATTGTGTGCCTTCACTGGGTTCATGAAGGTCAAACTATTGATCAACATTACCTGCTTACCTACTTACGTTCTTGCTCAACTCCGTGAAAGAATAAGAAACGACCCGAATTGTGGAAGAACAAGTCATGGGTTCTCCACCAAGACAATGCACCGGCTCATTACGCATTGTCAGTCAATAGGTTTCTAGTCAAGTACAGCATCCCAGTGTTAAACCATCCGACTTATTCGCCGGATCTTGCGTCGTGCGACTTTTCTCTATTTCTTAAGGTGAAATCTGAATTAAAGGGAACAAAATTTGAGTACGTTGAAGCTGTGAAAGCGAAAGCTGATGGAGCTGAAAGAAGAAGACTTCCAGCACTGTTTCGAGCAATGGAAGATTCGCATGGAGCGTTGTAGAGTTAGAGGAGGGGTGTATATTGAAGATGATAATAAGTGAATATGTATGAAATCAAAATAAAATGTTTTACAGCGTCAGTCTCATTATTTAATAGCCACACCTCGTAGATATAATAACTTTAAACAGGGGATCGGGTGCCTCCACACTCTACTTTTCTTCATAATTTTTTTCTTTTATCTATCAACGATCTTGTATACCAAATGTACACTATTACTAATAATAATAATAATATTAATAATAATAAGACCAATAATAATAATAGTCAAACGCTGAAACACTGTGTATATTTAAAGGAAAGTGTGCATAAAAGGAAAAACATTGGTAAACACGAAGATCGAAATAACAAGTATATTTTTCTATTTATTTATTACATATTTTACATTCAGTATATTTTTACTGTTCAGCAAGATATTCTATAAAGCAATATTAATATAACTAAAGTGTTAATAATACTCATAACTTTTTGCTAAATAATGATATAATTGTGAATAGCCCATTATACATATAGTAATTATGCTATGTAATTATATAATATATAATGTGTTCTTATACCATGAGTATTTAAAAACAGCGAAAGAAGAAGAAAACCGATTGTGAATTAATGACTGCTCCTTACAAATACTATTTGTCTGAGTCTGAAACCAAACAGATCTGAAAGCTACAATATAGTTGTAGTTCATTGGGTATATATCAAATTTTACGGTTTTATGTTTCGGCACCTAGAGTTCGACAACAGAGTACCCACCTTTGGAGCTAGCTAGGAGAGCAGCGTAACTATGTGTTGCAGAATGCAAACTTTCAATTGTTTTCTGATCTTTGATTGCGTTTGAACGATCGGAACGATCCTTTTACCAACATTAGTAATTTGCAGTTTTAATTCGTGAATGAAAGTACTGCTTAATAACTGTGGGTCTTCCATAACAGTCCGTGTAGAACGCGTAATAAATTTTGTTATTTTACGTGATGTACTTCCTTGAAATTCCATACCCACCAATATCTTGTATTAAACCTTTCATGCACAATTTCTTGTTTACCTTCTAAAATTCGAAGTTCCATTAATAATATTTTCAAAATTTCTAAAAATGTATTCTCTAAGAAATTGTAATTTATCTGTGTGGATGCTAACCCTGTAAATACTGTCTTTGAATTTGTATAACTATTGTTGTTATTTCACCTTTTTTATTTATTTTTCACACTTTCGTCAGAACGTTGCTTGATTTTACAACTTTTCCAGTATTCTATAGCTTTAATTTTGTTATCCAGTCTTATAGCACAGTTTCCTTCTTTATGAACACATGCACCTTCAAAATAGTCTTCATCTTCTGCTATATCTTCAATAAATTATGCATTATGTTGTTCTTTTGATCTTTCAAACTCCAATCGTATTACATTTTCAAAAGAGTATATTCTTTCTAGTTAAGCAACACTTATAATAATGTAGATTCGAAGCATCGTGCTCACTTTCTCGAGATGTCAAAAGCATTACTGTAATATTGGCTAATAGAAATATCACAAGTAATATGTTTTATACATTAAGTATATTATTCGCTGTCATTGTGTTAAACTGCAAGTTCAAATATTTTAAACAGAATTGTCAATTCAAGATTAAGAATTATTGTAATTAATTTGGAGTAAAGTTAAAGAAAATTGAATGTTTCCACGACCCTACGCCGAAAAGTGATGGCGTTGAGAGAGATTTGCGCCAGTGTTAATCTGATTATGGTCACGAACAGTAGAGAGAAGCTATGTAAAGCGACTCTTGTGAAAAAACCTTAATTATTATATCGTCATTTCAAAATAAAAGACGTGTCTAAAAATTCATATTCTTGCAAAACCGTTAGATTTAACTAATTATGTTTAAGGATTGTCTTAGATATGTTTCTTATTATTTAATTTGTAGCTTTAACTATGTGTTTATGAAACATAGACACTTTATATTTGGTATAACATATTTGAGTATAACATCCGGCAACACGTCATTACAATATCTAGAACTATGTATCACTGTGTGATGTCATCCCCCTAACTATATATTAGACAACATCTCCCTTCTTAAGAGAAAACAAACATTTTCTTAATATTAAACATTATTTGCAAAAGTTAGTTAATTTTCATGACGCAAGTGTTCATAATATAGTCTTTTGATTTTGAAATCTTTCTTTTTAGTACTAGATTTGAACCTTCATTGATCGGGCTTTTTATATTTAAGTCATGTCTCTTAATTATATTTAAATCATCTCTTATGTATTTTTTGTTTCCTTCAAAATAGTTCCACTCTCCAGATTCACTTTGTGTGCTCTAGGTTTGTTCACTTCTTCTATAATTCTGCATGGTGTCCATGTTTTGTCTGGTTTCTGCATTCTGATTTTATTATTCACACTAAAGCTTTTCCTCTCTTTAGTCTTTTCATCATAATATTTTTTCTGTATTACTCGTCCCATCTTTAATTTGTCTTTTATATCTTGTGTTTTCTTATTTACTTTGCTGTGTATTATAAATTTTGACATTAAGTTGTTGACATCTCTATTAAATAATAATCTAGAAGGTATCGGTACGTTACTATCTATAGGTGTACAACTATATTCCAGCAGACGTAAGTATAAATCTTTATTATCGTATTCTGCTTTTCTTATTCTGTTTTTAAACGTTCGTATGCTTCGCTCTACCATACCATTTGACTGTGCATGCATCGGATTTGATGTGACATGTTTTATCTTCCACGAGTCTGTAAATTATTTAAAACATTCAGAACTATAATTTGTCGCATGACCTGATCTTAATATTTTTATAGTGTCATGCCTGATTTCAATACTTCTATTGTATGAAATGGATCTTATTTGTTTAAAGGAGCGATTTTTATAAATTTTGAGAAATATGTTAATCTATTAACATGATACAATTTTTCCCATCAAATTGGAAAATGTCTGTGCCTACGGTTTTTTCTCATGGTTTTCCTGGTATATTTGTTTGAATTAATGGTTCATCAGTATTGGAATTTCTAAAGTTTAGGCAAACATCACAGTTGCTGATATAATTTTCTATATGCTTGTTAATATTTGGCTAATATAGACATTCTTTTGCTCTTAATTGACATTTTTGAATCCCCGTGTGATTGAAGAGAATTATTTTTAACATATTACTTCTCATAGTACTCGGAACAATTAACTGAGTTATAATAAAGTATCGTATTAAATTCATAAAGATGTATATTTTATAACGACTTATAAAGAAAAGTAACTTCTAGCAGATACGTAAAATGCTCTAGAGTAGTAATAATAAGCATGTATGGACTATGCCATATTAATAAGAAGTAAACGAAAATTCTAGTCGTATAAAATAACTTATTAGAAGCAAAATGGAAATTAATCTGAAAGCGTATAAATAAATATTCATTTCCATTTGTTCATGTAAAAACAAAAAATACAAAAATTACGAGTTATTTAAGTAGCTCTACAAACCTAAAAAGCTTACGATAACAATCTTGAAACGTAGAAAATCCGGGACAATTATGACACTCCTAACTTATAGTCCTGAACGCAAGAACTATAAATTAGATACGTATCAAGACACCTGCGTAAAACAATTGATGGTACTGGAAAAGAAAGGGCGAAGAGAGTATAATCGGACAACACAACAACAACGAAGATCGCGTAAAAACAAATGTCAGCGGCACCTTCAGCTGTTTTTGCGCTCTTGCTTATCTAAACAAAAGTGCAAAATTCTACTAATGCCATTTCAAACATGAGAATGTAACCGCGTTTCAATCATTCCGATAGTTTTCGAATACAATACTAGCGTGTTAGGGTTACATTCTACGAGCGAACAAACTCATTTTAACAAATAAATTGTTTTTTATCCGATTTTGCGTTGACGTGAATTTATGGTTACGTTTCTCGTAGATTGACAGAAATCTGGTGTTACGATGGTTGTGTTGCAGCTTTGTATTTATAATTTAGTTCAATACAGAGACGGATTTTGTTATTTCAGAACTCCCATTACTATTCCTAATATTATTTTTGGCACTATTAAAAATGCATAACAAAAAAAAAGAAAAAACTCTTAAAATGAAATAAAAGTAGCGGTGGTAGCTTCATTTTGTTAAAACATAAATAATACCTACCTATTAGCTACCATTTCAACAACTATCGAACTGTCATATCTAATATTGAATAAAAATACTGATACCAAATATTTTGTTAAAAATAGTATGTACGTATGTATGTACTTATCAAATGTCCATATCAATGAATGAAGTACTGAATTAGATATATTGAATTAGATTTTGGTCAAGAGAACTAGGAAGATATTCTTCGCAACTATTGCCTAAAAAGTGGATAAAATTATGAGATAGTCCAAAAATCAATACTAATCTAAACAATGGATGAATATTTGCCATAAATAGAAATATTTGGCTGCTGAAAGGTGATATGTTTAAAAAAGTTAATAAAAATAAGTATAATTTTATTATCCTGCCCTAAGAATTTTTGCAATGATCGTATTCTGTTGGCATGCAGCTCTCTCATCATCTTCTGGAGGTTGCTCAGATTGAAGTGCATATTGAATGTGCAGGAGGCTCAATTTGTACCTCTGCTGCAGTAGAGATATCCTGTTTACGCTCCACAATATTCCTCTGACATTCTGTGTAACATACATATGTTCATTGTGGCTATTTCGTATACATATGTTGCAATGTGTTCTTATTACGCGTCACACGTCGCGCAATGGGTCCAAACACATGAATTTTTGGCCATAATTCTTTCCACATACTATTTAAAGTTTTATAACGTAATTTACCAACAATCACTAAATCTAATAATAGGTTAATAAAAAAAGGTTAGTTTTGAACTGTGGCAATAAATGTATTATATTTCGAAGAAACTTTTATGTTAGGCAGACATACTGTATTTGTTTATCAAAAAGATTTATTGTATGTTATATCATTGTAATATATATACTTATATGAATAAATAATAACAAGCATATAACATAATAAAATAGAATTTCATCGTCCGAGCTTGCATCCTCTGTGGCTTTAAAACTTTCGTCAAAGGATATTATAGTGGGTTCTTCCAACAACTGAATTGCTTCTTCCTTTAAGGATGACAGGACGACCGTGGCTTGAACCTGAAGAAGAGATTTCGAAAACGCAATAAATTTCTTCAACCAATTTTCGTTGTTGGCTTTCATTCCAGTCATCCCTCGTTTTGATTTTTGCGTTCTGACGGTAAGTTGATGACTAAAATGTGACAAAATAAAGGTAAGTCCTTTCTCTTGAACATTCGAGCAGGCTAGTTTTTGAAAAAGGTATTGTTTCGAACTCATTCGTATAAAATATGTGGTCTTCATCTGATCCTAAAACGACAAGGAACTAATGATTACGTTAGCCTCATAAATTAAATAAGAAATAAATTATTAGACGAAAGAAGAAAATATAAATTATTAGTTGCGAATTGTAGAATAATTTTTGCTTTGTCAAGTTAAAATAGACTTTAATAACAGAATAGCAAATATAGGCAGTTTTTTATTGTAGGGCTAGTATATACAAGTTAAACAGAGTGTTGTGAAATAAAAATTATATATTGAACTAATTGGGAACACATCTTTAAGACTTTGATAATAAAGATATTTTAGAAATTCCCTTCTATTGATGTCATATATTTATAATTTGTTTAAAAACGGTTTTCTTTTTAAATTTTTTCGATAATTATGTAAGTACTTACTTTCAGGAATATAATTCATAACAGAAATCACTATAAAACCTCACTAAAGTTAAAATTACTAACATTATATTAGGTTTGTATACGAGTTCAGATAGGCTGTTTATCCCTTTCTTGAAGTCACTTAGACTTGATTTATAGACAGCAATTTAATACTTTGGCCCCATTGTGAGTCGGCCAGCTAGAACAAGTTTCCATGCTTTTCTCACATTCAACCGCTTCTATTGTTATTCTAGAATTATAATGCGTGTATTTTGCTATTGTTGTTCCATTGAAACTTATTTTGTGACCTAATGTAATTGCATAATGAGCTAGTACTGATGTTTTCTTTCAGCAAGTTTGTGTTCTTCCATTCTGACTTCTATTCTTCTGTTCGTCTGCTCGTCTGCCCTACGCATCTTTGTTCGCATTATCCGCAAGGTATTTCCTAAACGCCTTGTTCTCCTCAAGGAAATTTATCTTTATAAATCCAGAAAATGTTGCCTAACTTTCTCTCCGTAGTGAATACTGTTTTTATGATATGTTTACGTGATGCTCGTTGTATATTTTGTCCTTGGTACCTTTAAAATACTGTAGAAGCGCCTTTTTCATGTTTGTGTCTTTTTCTCGTGTTACTGATTATTTATTGTTGTTATTAATAGCTCTGTTGATGGTCTTGGTTTGATATGCGTTTAACAACAATCTTGCGAATATTTCGGCTTTTTATTCGATGTTAGCAATAATCATTAACAGCGATAAACCCATTGACACTCCTTCTGTCTGTTTGCAATGTTATTCATTGTAAATAAAATATGTTATTTGGGGACGGCTTTGTCAACATGAAGTATTCCGAGAAATGATGTTTTTCTTCTAAAATGGCTACCGCTTCATATACCGGCATTTTCATGAATAAAGATTTGATGTCGAAACTCACTAAAATACTAAAATAACAAGGGAAGAGGTTGAAATTGAGAATAGGCCGAACACATTGGAATATACGAAATAGCATAGTGAGCACACGTACCCCCACAGAGAATGCCAGATCAACCCCACACATACATTATTATGAATGTATATATATATATATATATATATATATATATATATATAAATTTTAAGGAGTCTGCACCCTCTTGAATAATGTAGAGCAAATGACTAATGTTTTTAGGTACAGACAAGTCTTTCCCTCATTTGATGTCGATCGGTATGCTTAGCGAATACAGATATTTTCAAATATTAGTTTAGTGAAGACGCTGAAAGTTCTCAAAGAGCATTTCCATATAAAAACGGTATTAAAACATTTGAGTTCATTCAACAATTATCATACATCAAGTATTTGGTAAATCACTCTTATCGTTTGATGGATCAATTTAAAGCTGACAGAATATTCATTGATTATTCCGTAGCGGATGGCCAACTCTGAAGTAAACGATGCTAATATCGTTGAAGAACTTGCTAAAGAGGGACAGGCAAACAACTATTCATAATGTTAGTACAAATGTAAGCATTGATATACGGTAAGTTCATTCAACACGACCAGTTATTTGGAAGAATGCAACATTTTACCTCATTAGATATATTGACTGTTAGAACAAGCGCGTTATTTTTATTAAATATAAATTTTTAGTACAACGTTCACCAATCAAACGCAATAATAAAAACAATTAAATAAATACAACTAAGCCAAAATTAAATTTTGTCTGAATGTTTCAAAATTTAGCATAGAAATAACATAATTTGCACAACGATTTCAGGAAAACTATTTATCAAACTACGCTCCTGATCTTCAAAAACAATTCTATAAATTTTCTTTTAATTTCATTTAATAATTTCATCTCTGTGCTCACACAGAGGTTAAACAGAAACAAAAGAAATAACAGCGGCATATAAATCCGAAATTTAAATAAGATCCTTACAGAGCGCTGCAATCGGCCAATTGGATCTTGAAATCCGAAATTAGGATTTGCGCCGTCATTGACATGTTACTGAAGACGCGATTGTTCGACACATTGATCGTATGTATAAAGGACTTAGTTATTCCAAGTGATTCTTGTTTTGCCGTGAGAAAACCCGTGTTTCTGTCTGTATTTTAACATTGGCTGCCACTTGCCAAGCATGTTTCGCTTATTTCACCTTCGGAAATACTTGATGTGTTTATACAAAATATATTTAACTATTTACCACATTCTATTTGCACGAATTATTTAAAAGCATAATCTTTTTAAAAACATAATTAATAAAGCAATAAGTTGTATTTAATGTATTTATGTGCTAATTTTTTAAGCAACGCTTGACAACATTTACCCATTGTTATACTCACTTGTATTGTCTGCTACTTATATTTTTCTTCTTCTAAATTAAAAAAGTTTACTAATCTAGTTAAATACATCAATGTTCTTTTTAAATTATTTCAGTTGACATTAGGAAAAATATTTCTGAAACTGTTTCTAAAGAAATATCTAGTTTTACATGTATTATAAATTTAGTTAAGACAGCCTGATAAAAAAACTTTTAAATTTAAATAAACTTTTAACTAAAAGATATCCGTACCTTACAGTAACTACTTTTCAAGATTTATTTTCAGCTTTCCGTTAAAAAATAGGAACTGCATAATCTTCTAGAAATGAATCCATACTAACTAAAGCAATATCTCTATCAATAGGTGTACATGTTAATCAAGACTATTTTTTCCCTTACTCTTCTTATAAATGCTTTTCTATTGTCCAGGAAACGTTAGTTCCCTCCGAATGTTCACTGTTTACGCACGCGCCGATTTTAGCAGGAACTTGCTGCTGGTAAACATAATTCTATGTTTTAATCTGAAGATGTAATTCATAGCTATGGTGAATCATCCAATTCGATTTACTACTTGCACTCTATTTAGCACTAATGGTGACTAATAATACTGTTTTCCTTATTATATTATATCATAGAAGAAACGGAAAATCAAAACTATGAGATATTTATTCAGTACAGAACGATTAAGTATATTGCTACTATTTCAATAATTAGTATAATTGCAGGCGTTGCAATTAAAATTTTTTCTAATCTTTTGGATAGAAACAGATTAATAGGATAGAGTTTGGTGTTTTCTTTATTATTCAGCCAATTCACTTACATATATATATGTGTGTGTGTGTGTGTGTGTGTGTGTATGTGTATGTGTATGTGGGCTGGTGTGTGTATGTGTGAATATGCGCGTGTGTGCGTGTTTACCTTTCTCGTCTCCTCATGAAAATCTTCATATTCCTTTGTTTTGTATCGCTGAAATGTTGTCATTTTCCTTTTCTCAAACATGTTTCAGCTATTATAGCTCTCTTGCCTCAATTTTTTTCCAGTTATCTACAAATATGTATAGTTCCCAAGTTTATCTCTTTGTGTTTTATTAATAACTCTTCATAAGAACATCATTTTCATTGCTCGTTGTCTACTTTTAATATTTCTGCTCAATGGCCAAGATTCATACTTGGTACAGCATCCATTTAATAGATTTCTGATTTGATAAATGTATATATTGAAATGTGATGTTATTGTTGTTACTCATGCTAATTTATCCACTGTCTGTATTTTCTCTAGCAATGAACTTATTCATTTCAAGTTAATTTGATTAACCCTGCTTGATTTTTCTCCTTACAACAAAATCAAATTAATAATCTCAGAAAACAGGTACTATTGCTAAGACATTTAGTATTCAAAAAATAATTTTATTACTTTTAAAAATATTCTCCATTCTTTCATGTGAGTAAACTGATTTCATTGTTACATACATCATTGTTTGTTGTGCTGAGTCTGAACTGGTATTGCCTTGATAAATAACGATTGGACGGCGTCTATTTCTTTTCTCGTATTTCACAGAACACTTTCGGTAAACAGATGACTACACACCACTCAGCATTCACATGTCCAGTTTCTACACAAAATAAACGGTAATTTCCTTTAAAACGCAGCGACAAATAACTTTTATTTTGCCCCATCTTAAAACACTAAAATAGCTGACATTTGTTTAATTTCAAATTCGTATGAATAAACTTTTATTATCACTAACGATGTCACATTATGCTGAACTTGAAGTGAACATATGTCTTTTACTCTTAAAGTTTTCATGCAGAATTTGATTTATTTATTTCATGTTGATAATGACTGAATTTCCCTTTATGTGACATTACTATCTGCCATTATTATTTGTCGTACAACATCGATATTTTGTACTAGTTTTTGATGTTATTGGTTGATAATGTATTTTTAGCACTGCCTGGGCAAAATCCAAGTAGTCACAGAATAAAATTACTTTAAACTAGCAAGAATAGATAATAATAGTTCATACAATCAACTATCGCTCTCTGATTGCCAAACAATAAAGTTATAACTTACATCACGATTCGTACATATTCCACTAAATAGATTGCAAAAAAATATTAATTTTAATAATACGTCATTATTATTTAGTATCATCAATTACAACTATTCTGCAATTTATTACCTAGAAAATAGGAAATTCTAATCATTGGATACTTTGTCATAAACAAAAAATGAAAAGAAAATTATATATTTATATGTTAATCTCAAAATCACAGGTTTCTTTGCATTTTCGTTTATTGAAGGAAACTAGCAATATTTATACCACTAATACGAATATACTTACAATTTCAGTTACAATTTCAAATTTACTGCCAATATGATTTGTATAAATCTACTGTTAAAACCTTCCTTACCGATATCTCGAAAAGAATGAGAAGTCAAAATCTGTTTACTATTCAATGTTAAAATTTGCAATGAAAATGTTGCTAAGTAAATTTATGAATTTGCTAGCATTTCTGAGGCGGAATTAGAAGCAAAAAAGGCCATAATAATTTTTTTAATAAAAGATATTCTAAGGTTGTTAGTTATATTTTACCAACTTTGTACAACGGTCAGATTTGGTTTAACATACTTTGTAATTTATAATAAAAATTTTAATATTGTTTTTACTTATACGAGCGTACATATACCATTTTCAATAACAAATATGGTGTGAAAAGACTTTATTTCTTATAAGAAAGAAATTAATATTAATTAAATTAATCAGCAGCTATTCCTCAAAATCAAGGAACAATTACCTCAACCTTATTACCAACTAATTAAAGCTTATTTTTTATCTATTGTACGCACCTGATATTCCATCATCTCTATATAATGGGTGTTCTTTAGGCTGCATGAGAACTATCGATACCGATAACTATGGTTTGATAGTTGATAATGTCAAACCGTGTTGACATTTCTGTTCAGTAAGGTTTGGCAAGTCATCATGAATCGTTTGACGCCAGAACAACGCTTCCAAATTGTGGAAATTTACTTTGAAACAAATAAATCTGTTCGCGAAATTCATAGAGCACTCGTCCATTTTACGGCCAACATAGTCGGCCTAGTGAGCAAGCAATTCGTGCAGTTATTGATCATTTTCGCACTAATTTTACTCTTCTCGATTCAAAACCATTAACAAGCCAAAGAAATGTGCGTACCGAAGAGAATATTGCTTCTGTAGAGCGAAGTATTGAAGAAGACGCCGAAATGTCGATTTGTCATCTTTCTCAACTTATTGGCCTTTCTCTTTCGACTACGTGGGAAATTTTACATAAGAATCTTGGCTTATATGCCTATAAAATACAGCTTGTGCAAGAATTGAAGCCAAACGACCATCGTTTGCTTCGCATTTTTGCTGATTGGGCTCATTTGTAACTGGCCGAAGATGAGCATTTTTATCAAAGTATTGTGTTTAGTGATGAATCTCATTTCTGGTTAAATAGCTACGTCAATAAGCAAAATTGCCGTATTTGGAGCGAAGACAATCCTCAAGCCGCTAACGAATCACCATTACATCCATTAAAATTGACTGTTTGATGCGGTTTACACGCTGTCATCATCGATCCTTATTCCTTTCAAAATGAGGAAGGAGCTACCGTTGCGATGAAAGGCGAGCGCTATCGAGCCATGCTGATTAATTTTTTCTTTCCAAAAATTAATCAGCTAAACATCAACGACATTTTGTTCCAACAAAACGGCGCAACTTGCCATATATCGCGCTTAATAATCGATTTATTGCAAAATCAATTTGGTGACAACCTTATTTCCAGAAGTGGTCCTGTTCACTGGTCCCCTCGTTCGTTCAATTTAACGCCTCTGGATTACTTTTTATGGGCTATGTTAAGTTATTGGTTTATGCCGATAAACTAGCAACTCTTAGAGTATTGGAAGCCAATATTCAAGCCACCATTGACGCCATATGATCAGATTGATTGGAAAATGTAGTCAAAAATTGGACTGATCGAATGGACCATGTAACTCGTTGTCGCGGCCGACATATGTCGGAAATCATATTTAAAAAATAAATGCCATGAAATTATCTACCAGATTATAAAAATTTCATTCCAACAATGTTTCTGTCTTGTATTATCATTTAAAGTTCCCAAGCTCTTAAAAAAAACTCGTTACAACAATAGCCACATTCACCCATAATACGATAATATTAACCTCTAATCAAGACCCTAGAAAGGCATCAGAAAACTTACGAGTCACTTAACGAACAAGAAGAGTGACCAAAAATATGGAAATTAGAGCAAATGAGAATAAATCATTTCAAGTAACATATATACTATAATACGAGACGTATGCTCCTGTGTGTAAACCAAACCAAAAAGCAAATACTCTCATAGATCAACTTTGTAAAGTATTTGAGCGTATATCTCGATAGTCGCCTTACCCGACAAAAACATATTTTCATGAAACATAACCAGATGGCTTGAAATTAACTAAATTGTACTGGATGATTGAACATTAGTCTAAACTGTCGCTTGAAAATAAACTTACTATGTATAAGGTGATTATATGCAGTTATAGTGTACAATTACGGAGCACCGTAAGTACAAATCATTCAAAGATTTCAAAATAAAATGCTACGGACCATTGCAAATGCTCGTGTTATAGTTTCAATGCATCGCTACACCATGACCTACAAATTCCTTCCATACAAGAGGGCAAAATAGCTCCAGGGGTTGGAAATGCATTCTAATTATTTGGCCGTTAACCTTTTTCATAATAGCACAACAACGTACCATTTAAGAAGATATTGTATCTTAGACTTACCTGACAATTAAGTTTAGATTAAGTTAAATACCGATGTCATCATAATAATCACTCATAAAAGTCAATTATTTACTTAAAGTTTGAAGGTTAGGCATTAACTACATGATCCAATTCACATTACACATTACAAAATGGCTATTTTAACCCGTTGGAATAAATATAAGATTCTTTCTTGGTTTACCTAATATGCAACAATATACTGGACATAAAAATCCTCCATAAATAAAAATAACACAAATTAAATAAAAACAATTATAAATTGGCGCTATCCTCAAAAATATCATTAGAAATTTTGTTTTTATTCACATTTCGGGATATATGAATCAAAGGAGCTTACGAAAGCAGATTTGATCATTTGTCCTCGGCATACGGTACACGAACGTAGTCTCCTACAGGAGGAGCGCGGAAAAGAGAAATTTTTAGTAGAACAAAATGTCTAAAAAATCAATTCAACTATTCACCAACTTATGAAGAAAACGAGCGCTATGTAAAGATCTGCGTTCTTCTAGCTATTTGACATTGTGCTCCTCTAACAAAACATTATGCTCAGGATACATGCTAGAAGATTTAAATATCAAGCATTCCAAAAATCGACGTTGAACACGTTCAACCGCATTTATTTGCGAACTGTATAAGGAATACCAAACAGTCAACCTATAGTCCAACTTACTAACAACCAACGTAAAGAAAAATGTTTTTAGTAAACCAATATCACTAATATTGTGCAGTCCTGAATACAAAACCAGCGTTCTTAACCGCAGAACGATATACCACTTCAATATATGTTAGTTCATTAACAAATCAAACCAAATACCGAAGCCTTTTACGGAGTCAATTTACATAATAATAATAATAATAATAATAAGTTCTATTTCTGCAGCAAAGTGTTAACAATGATTCAGTACATATAAAAATAGTAATCAATGCATATTACGTACATATTCATATGAAACACGTCTCAAAAAGAAAAAAAGATGTTATAAATTTGGACATAGAAAGTAATTTATATCCCATAAAATATGTTCCTCTTTGAAACATAGATTTTTGCATGTGAAGCAGGTAATATGTAAATAATTGTCAGTTCGTGTATCATATTTATGAATTACACTACCACTCGAAAAAGCGTTTTTGTTCCTAAAAACGAAGCATAGGAGATCTAATATATAAATGTCATAAATAGTTAGTATTGAGTTATTCCTAAAATGCTCCCTGTAGGAATCCCTATAACCCCACCCAAAGATAATTCTCAGGGCCTGTTTATGCATAAGACCCTGAACATCTCCGGCAACACTTATGTTACCAGTGTATCACACCATATCTCATGCAAGAAACAAAATTAGCGTGATAGAAATTAAGCAGAGTACTCAAATTACATATGAATATGTCCATCTATGGAATATGAGGAAGTAAAAGGAGTTAACTTGCGGATAAATGACAATAAAACCTTTATCGATGTTCGAACGAAGACGATTCGACTTAGATCAAACTTAAATAAGGTCCAGACTCCCTTGTAGCTTATTGATATCTTCGACAGAAGAAACAGCAGTAAAAATCATTAAGTCATCGGTGTAACAAAAGTGTCCGGAGTGTTCAGAGTTGGCAATACCAATTATAAATTGAAAAATTTTATTAATTATATTTATTCCTTGCATTTAACAATTTATGACTAAATTGAGATTAATTTCAAACTATAAAACTAAATTATAAATATGAAAATTAAACCACAACACCAGCCACTTGTGGATCATTCAGTACATGCGTAATTATGCACGAACCAAAAACTAAATATTATCATTAATTTAATTGTAGAAAATATTCGTGTAGTGCAAATTAATCGATTGACATATTAAAATATTTTTAAAAGTTATAGATTAATAAAATTTTCTTGAAATATATATAATAAACCACAAAAAATGTGAGAAAGGAAACTCAATCAAGATTCAAATAAAACATGGAAATTGCTTAATTGCAACTTTACCCAAAGTTATTATTCAATGTAAATTAAATGAATATTATTAGCTTTTAGTGCAAGTTATATGACAATATATTGATAATTAACTATAGATGTAAAGTTTGACACCATTGTGCCATCGCATCTTAATTATTTCGCAGAAATGCTAATTTAAGCAGTAATAAGCCATAGTTCATTGTCTCAAATACACTACTAACTCTGCGTAGATGATCTTCACTTACTTTTGACTGTCTATCCCTCATGTGATATACATATTAAGTAATTATAGCAAGATTGTTCTACCATGAACAAAACAAACAAATCCATACTAAAGAAAAAAATATGTAATTTAACATTATTTTTTATTACAGATTTACTATTTCTGGGCGTTCGGCCTCATTTATTAATTTTTCATTAAGAAATAAATAAAGAACGTGAAAAAACAGTATTTTCATTTATTATTTACTAATTTTTTATATAAATAATAAATGAAAAAAACATCAAATAAATATGAATTTGTATACATGAGCACATCTCCAAATACCTTAGCGAAGTTGGACCGCATAGAAATCGAACAGTAGTATTCAATGTATTAGTCTTTTCATCTACTGAAATAATTTTGTACGTACCATACTGTTTCAAATATTAATTATTGTGTTTTAATAGACTATTTTATAATTACAGCCAAAGGCATAACTAAAACAAATTTAATATCATGTGCTAAAATGTTAGGGATAACACCAACACTGGGCTTGACATCTTCAAGAGAGGTAAACATAGTTTTAGTAAGTTCCCCTTCATCCACTGTATTCAAAATATTACCCTTGTTAGGTACTGGAATACTATTTTATATTATATTTTTATAATTACAACCAAAAGTTTAGCCAAAACTAATTTAATATCATATATATTAAGATATTAGTAATAACATCATCACTGGGTTTGACTTGATCAATAAGGTTGATATATAACCCCTTTCCACAATTAACTATTTGTAAATTCTGTATACGCATTTCGACAACCAAGTTGTCATCATCAGCAGATAATTTCAAAGTGTCGCACCTGGTAAAACACGGCGAAAAAATTGCACGAAAAAACAAACTCCGTACGCGATCCTCACCGTTCAAAACCATTGTGCACCACAGTGCACATCTTGGTTTTGAACGGTGAGGATCGCGTACGGAGTTTGTTTTTTCGTGCAATTTTTTCGCCGTGTTTTACCAGGTGCGACACTTTGAAATTATCTGCTGATGATGACAACTTGGTTGTCGAAATGCGTATACAGAATTTACAAATAGTTAATTGTGGAAAGGGGTTATATATCAACCTTATTGATCAAGTCAATCAACCACAGGCTCCATCAAATTCAACTACTGGGTTTGACATATTCAGGAAAGGTAAACATAGTTTTGTAAGTTCATCTTCATCCACATACATCAGAATCCATAAATTATTGTCTGAAAAGTAAACAGAACTATTAACATATGTAAATGAAAACTTCATAAAAATAATAGTAATTGTTTGTGGATAGTTCAATAATCAATCATTAAAATATAATGAATTTGTAATTTTACTTGAAAAATTTCCTCAAGGTTGTTTGTAATATATGATTCGAGTAAACTTGAACTTCCTTGAGTTCATGAGTAATCCAACCATCAAGCTCACTGACGCTTTTTAGATCTTTCGTGTGGTCGTGAACACTTGAATAATGGATGTCTAACGATTCTACAATTTTTCTTTTCGTGTACCGTATGTTTGACTTCAATCAACGCCTTTCTTTTGTCGTCATCAACCTCCTGGGTCTTTCTGAGGACTATCGTTAAGGTTACAATCACCAACACAGAATTTCATGAACCATCTTTAGCATTGACTATCTAGTAAAATACTATCACCGTAAACCTTACGCAATTTTAACAAGCTTTACACATTCCGTCCTTTACGGAAATAAAAACCTAAAATATGGCGAAAATGCATATTTTGATCTTCGATTTTCGACTTTTTGTAAAATTTGAAACACTGAACCAAATCATAGCATAGAGATAGATACGACCGATTTTAGCATTTGCGAAAATGAGCTAATACTAGCAAAAGTGCGTCATAACTTTTCAGACAATCTAACATTTTAGCTTTGCGAGTATCTAAAAATCTATTAAATTCATCATAGTGAAACCGATCATCAGTGGCTTTCAAATGACACCTGTAGTATTCTTTTATTTTTAAATTAGAAATAACACTAGCTGAACATCATTGAGGATAATTAAATTGCATACTAAAAAAACTAGATTTAGATTAAAATTATCGAAAGTATTGTCAAAAGTTGTGACTTTAAACAAAATCAATTCATGTTCAAAATATTAATATATAGGTATTTTTTAGTCGTTTTTATAGATACTGTTATTTTAAAATTAAATTAAGAAGCTATTACTAGAGTTAATTATGTAATTACATTGTTCAATTTTATGTAAAGTACACAAACAGTTAAGTGCGGAATATTTAGAATATTACAGAAGGTCATTAAAAATAGAAACAGCGATAAATATTTATTATAAATAAAAATGTTGTCAGTAGGCACTCCATAGTGCGAACAAAAAAACGATTGTTCACTTAATGGTTTTTTCATGTTAGCGAAGGCTATATCTAATATGTAATAAACATTTATAATTAAGAAAATATAAATACATAAGACACTAATACTCATTAAACAATAGCAACAAGTAAAAAAGCAATAGGAAAAAATCCCTTTTTTGCAAAGAAGTCGGAAATGTTTGTTTGTTTTTTGAAGATTCTTTATTTTTTTCGTAATTGCTTTTTCTCTTAGTCCTTTTATAATTATCGTATAAGATCAGGTCAGCATCACTCTCTTCTGTTCACTGAGCTATTACATTTAAAGCATTCATTATAGTACTATCTAATGAACATAGTACACGAACATATCAGTTCTTGGTGAGTAAAACATTTTTAACAAATAAATGTTACTATTATTATCACTTAATATAGTTTCGCATTACAACATTTTCAGGAGTAACAAAGTTAAACGAACGTTTCCATAAGCATAATTAATGTTGTTAACATTGTGCGGGATTTCCGTTATGTGACGGTCACATTATTGAGTGTCTACTGTACTACATTCTACTACGACTTTTAACAAATAAAATTTTATCTTTTTCAAAAATAGATTAAAGGATTACGTAATTTTAACTTTAGTAATGACAACTAACATCTATTTTCATATAAAGTCGCAAAAAATTAGTTTTAATGAAAACGTTGTTAGTAATTTAGCTAAATTTAGCTTCAGTAATAATTTACTCAAATAAAACCTACAAATGTTATTAACAAATAATATGTTAAATTTATGATCGTAGCATTATAAAAAGCGCACAATTTTGAAATCGTGCTGCAATTCTAATGGAATGATATATCGTTGATTCACCCCTCTCACAAGAAGTAGGGATCACGCCGTACATTAAACTAAAACATTCGTTCGTTCGTTCTATTTCTCACATTCTAACCGGCATACCAACTATTACTTACTATAGATCTGTAGCGAACAACCCCTTGCAAACAACTAGATGATGACTCTACTCTAGTAGATTATAAAGACTCACAGTCTAAGTTTCAGAAGGGGCGAATTTTACTGGCAATTTCCCCCTGAGGAAATAAGAGCCGGTAGCCATTTTAGTAGGGTTGCTATTATTTAAGTAATTGTTCTAGGCTATTAGCTTCACAGTAATCCGTTTAGTGTAATATTGTTCAGAATGGTCGTTTTATTTTGCCAATTTGGCAAGACTCCTAAATAAATTGCGGTTGCATTAAATTGTGTTTAGGAATTCGAAATTCATATCAGGAATTTGTTTTTGAAAAAATAATAAATCGTTTTCACTTAATATAATCGCATTTACATTTTAGATTTAATTTAAATAACTATTTAATGTTATAAAAATTATTATAATTGAATAAATTTATTAAAATATACAGGTTTAAAGAGTTAGAAATTTTTCTGAGCCAAATAATATTCACTATAAAACAGTTGAAAGGTAAAAAATATTGTTTTTCAATGCATTTTTGCTAATACAAAGGATACTAGGAAAGTTTTGCAATATGACGCAACATTGAATCGTAGGAAGCTGCTCGTTGCTGCATGTTGAGATATGTTCATACGGGCATAGCAGCCGTCGCGTCATGTCGATGGGCTCAGTTATTCATTAGCAGTAAGAGTGTAAAGTGCTCGCGATGGCATCGTGGTCACGAAATGAGATAAGGGCAGTTTTGCGATATAATTTCTTGCGTGCGTTAAACACAGACCAGTGCTTCGAAGAAATGACTATTGCACTAGATGATGTTTGTCCACATTGCATAACGATATTCAGGTGGTATAGAGAATTCCAAAGGAGAAATTTAACTGTGAGGATGCTGAGAGGCCGGGAAGGCCACGAACGTCAGTTACGTAGGGAAACGTTACTACTGTAAGCAAAATGCTTGGCGAGGTCAGGCGGGTGACCTACCAACAGATAGAGGGTACTTCAGGACTAAATGTACCAGCAATTCGTTCAATTCTGCATGATCGTTTGCACGTGAAGAAACTTTGTTCTCTCTGGGTGCCGCATCGACTGACTGAAGAGCAGATGACATGACGTGTGACTTGGTGCCGGAAGATGCTAAAAAAGTAGTTGTCAGAAAATCCCGATCTGTAAAGAAGAAAATGATAGCTGTATTTTTCGAATCGAGTGGAATTTCGTCGTTTCGGACACACAGAAGACAGTCACACCTAAGTGGTATACTGAACAGTGCCTGCCTAAAGTCATTCGATTTATGAAGAACCTGCGACCAAAGTCGAGACACCTGGTTCCTCCATCACGATAATTCTCCAGCTCACCGCGCCAAAGCCTGCACCGAATATTTGACCACGACAGGATTGAAACTTCTCGAGCACCCTCCTTATAGTCCAGATCTTACTTCCTGCGACTTTACACTGTTCCCGCATGTGAAAATGAAGCTAAAAAGGAGGCGGTTTTCCAGTGATGAGGACCTTCTGCAGGCTTTATATAAGAAAAATGTAACTATTTATGGAGGAGGTTCAGTAATGATTTGGGGGTGTTTTGGTGGAAAACCTGTAGGCGATCTCGTCAAAATTGAGGGAATCCTAAGAAAAGAAGACTACAAGGAAATTTTAGAAAAAAACGCTGTTCCTTCAGGACTAAGGATTCTTGGCGAAAACTTTGTATTTCAACAGAACAACGATCCGAAACACACTTCTAGATTGTGTGGCGATTACTTGCGTCAACTAGAAGAGCAAGGGCAAATCTCTATAATGGTATGGCCAGCTCAAAGTCCTGATCTGAACCCAATAGAGCTTCTTTGGGAAGAATTGGACCGGAAGGTTCGAGAACGTGCTCTATCATCCACCACTGTACTGTGGGGCCTGGGCACAAATTACAGAAGATACACTGCAAAAATTAATTGAAAGGATGCCGCGGTTATGTGCCGCAATTATCAAAAAAAAGGTGGGCACATTGATGAGAGCAAAAATTTAATAATAATTAATGATAAAGTTTTTATATAAGAAAAATGTAACTATTTTATGTTTATTTTACACTATTGTATTGGTACAATAAATAAATTTTCAGTACACTATTGATAGTTTAATAATTTTGGCTAAAACTAAGGGTGGGCAAATAAATATGACCGGTAGTGTATGTCTGCGAATTTGCTTTCATGTCTATATAATCCCATTATTTTATTTTCTGTTTATTTTTTAAATCACTAATATCGTTAATTGAATAACAATTAATCAATTTAATTTTAAAAATACTCTAGAATCCGTCCGAATTCCCGAAACATTATGCTGACACACCAAGACGACTCAAGGCGTCCTTTCATCTACATAACGCCGTGTCTCTTTTTTCAAAATTGTTTAAATTCGTCCGATTCCAACGAATGATGAATGTATGATGTTTTATTATTATTATTATTATGCGCCTTGTATTACTGGTTGGCCAGATGTAATTAATTCTCTTTTTATTACTAATTATTATAGTAACGTTGTGTGTTAGTTCCATTGATTTCATTTAATTAATTACTCATATTTATTAATTTGCTTATACCATATTTGCTGAATCTCCCTTATTTATTTTACTTTATTTCAATAATTTTTCTTTTCTGAACTTGTCTTTTTTACATTTATTAAACCATTTAGTAAATTAAATAATATCTTATTGAAGCTTGAGCCGCTTTTTTATTTTTAATTAATTCTATCTACGAAAAAACCCAGTTACAAATAAATGTTTCTGACCAAAACAGAACAAATAGACAGCTTTTTTGCTCAGCTAAGTATCACTACTCCAATGGCATACTGATTAGTACCAACACCCACATAATAATTAGCAATCACTAAACGCCTGTGATGTAGCATAATTCGAAGTAGTTAGGTAATTTAATATATAACCCCTTGCCACTTTAATTTTCGAATTCTGTATATGTATTTCGACAACTAAGTTGTCATTATCAGCAGATAATTAAAAAGTGTCGCACCTGGTAAACTACTGCGAAAAACACCCGCACGAAATCAAACTCCGTACGCGATCCGTACCGTTGAGAACCAAAATGTACACTGTATATTCGTTTCACAAAATTTTTAAAAATTGGTTTACTTAAACTAGGATGAAAGACATTAAAATGGAACACGGACATGACCGATAAGTACCTACATGTGATTTATTACACTACCCTTTTCTATCAATTTAGCAGACCGAGAAGAGGCGACTGGTTCGGACCCCCGTCAGTGTTTAACACATGGTCTCTATTCTTCAAAATGAACATACTTTCATACGTATCTAACTCGCGATAATTATACACGTTCTTAATCAAGTGCAAGCAATCGGCGTTAACACTATGATTACAATCCAACACATGTTTTGCTAAACTCGATTTTTCCGGCCGGTTGAATTTTATATGCGCGATGTGTTCTTTATACCGGGTTTCTATCGATCGTTTTGTTTGACCGATGTATTGATTACTACAATATAAACATTTAATGCTATATATTCCCGATTTCTTGTTATCATCGACTTTGTCTTTTGCATTTCCTAAAAGGGATTTTATTGAGTTAGTAGACCGAAAAGTAACTTGAAAACTGAGCTCTTTAAAAACACTATTTAAATTTTTCGTCATACGGTGGAAAGGTAAACATACAAACTGCTTGTCCCGATTGCTTTGAAGTAACAGACATGTGGTATCCCGGATTGTTTTTCTTATGTTGGCCTTCCTAATTAAACCATTGATTATCTCCAAATCAAAACCATTGTATCTTGCGATATTCTTAATAAAGTTCAATTCTTTTTCGTATGTATCTTGCTTTCGTTAGTGGGAAATTAAGCAAGCGATTGATAAGAAAACTAAACGAAGCCATCTTTTGTTTGCCGTAGTTTACCAAGTGCGACACTTTTTAATTATCTGCTGATGATAACAACTTAGTTGTCGAAATACGTATACAGAATTCGAAAATTAAAAAAATTAAAATGGGATGGGGTTATATATCAACCTTCAATCGAAGTAGTTAGTCGATAATAAAGCCGAGTTACGTTATGCTACGCCTCGTGTTGTAATAGATTTACATTATGCTACACATCGAGTTCTGGTGACGGCAGAGATATGAAGACAGAGATATGAAGTTTCTATCTAAGTATGTTTTAATTACAGAATAATTTTTTATGATGTTTATAGAAATAATAATAAAATTGTAGAAATAATAGCGTTATTTAATTAGGGGATAAAATATGCATTTAAAGAAAGCGTTCGAAGACTCAAAAGCAATTTGCTGCAAAGTTGATAGAAATTTGTCATTTTCTACATAATTATCATTATCTTTGAAGTATCGCGTAATTTCTCTGATAAATGTTCTAGTGATAAATTTCATCAGAGCTTCATAACAATAAGTAAATAAGAAACGAATAATAAAAAAAGAAAGAAACTTTGAAAATTGTAATATTTAACAATAGCAAATTCTTATCGAAGTAAATACAAAAAAGATACTGTAACGATATAAATTTAAATAATTTGAAATTCTAGAACTTAATAATAATTTTCCATGTATTTATAAAATTTTAAATTTAAGAGAAACAAATTTAATTGTCAAAAAAAATATTAATTTTTAAACGGAATTGAATTAAATGAGTTCTCCTTTTATAAAAAATAATTATTTCTAAATGCTCAAAAAAGCCACCCTCTTGAGACTAACAATATTCCAAGCGATAATAAAAATCCGTCGCACGCCGGACATTTACTAATATTTCTGGAGTAACATCATGATTAACTTCAATAATTCTTGCGCGTAATTGCTTTTGTTGATCTCTGTAAACGTAAATGGTATTATTTATGAAGAGCCACAGAAAGGAATCATTTAGGTCAGCAGACCGCGCTGCTCATGCACCACAATCGCGTTTTCGCGTTTATTCGTCCGTAAATAGAATATTATTAACAAAATAATTCTCTACTCGCCAATGTGGATTTGTGATCAAAAATATGATAGAATGCGAATGTCAAGATGAATTCAAGCTATTTAACAAGCACCTAGTTATTTTTTTGCTAGAATAGTAAAGAAGTCTACTATTCTAGCAAAAAATTAACTTGGTTCTTGGTCACGATGCTATTAATTCAGTCGTTCAATGCCCAAACTTGTTGCAGTTTTTGATCATACTGATCTCGCACATTTTCGATATTCATATCACCACATTTAAATTATATAATTCAGCAACAAATTGAGGTTTTCAAAAAATTACCAAAAGTCCTTTAAAAAATAAATATCAGATTGAATCACGAATTGTTAATTTAGGTATTTCCAAATTTTCCATTCAGTCACTTTATTCATATTGCTGAAATTTATAAATAAAATACGAGGGTATATCAGTAATTAATGAGTTTAGATGAGAAAACACACACTCTTTGCAAAAAATTATTTTGTGTTTCAACGTATTCCCTTTGTAACACATTGCATTTGGGCCACCAATATTCAAGTTTTTTATTCCTTCAGAAAAGTAATCTTTACCAAAGTATTCGAAATATGCATTAGTTTTAGTGATTACCTCTCAATTCGAGACAAATTCTTTGCCACCGAGCCCAGTTTTCAGTTTCGAAAAAAGGGGAGCCAAATCTGGTAAGTAAGCTGTATGTTCGCAATCAGCAGTTCGAAATGTCAACACGTACATTATCCTGAAGATAAAGCACTTGTTTCCTCTGTTTTCTCAAAGCGTTTTCGAAGCATATCAAAAATTGTATTTACATAATTTTTCAAAACCCACACCTAAAATTTTGTAGTTATCACAAAATATAAGCACTATTATTTTTATTAACAAATAGAAACACTTTAACAACATAACAACACTTTTTAATAACGGTTTGATACCATATTTTTAACATTCGATTGAAGAAAGAAAAGACTTATTTAGGTAGTCAAGTATGACGAATGGCAGTATGCGAAAGATTAAATATTATTGATAATTATTTTTAAACACAAATCGTTAAAAAACAAATCCCCAATAAGGTCCGAAATCTTGATGCGATCACTTCGAATACCGTTTCGCCACTATTCCAAACATTTTTACCACTATCAAACACTATAGTTTATCACAGATTTTAATCTTAATTTGTTAAAATGTTTGTATCTCACGCGACTCCTTTTTGATATAGATTCTGTGTTCCTTATTTGAGTGATATTTACTCAAATTTTATCATCATGCTAGAATTGCATAATACATATGTATAACAATAATCAAAATGCACTACCGCTTAGAATCTATGACTCTTGCTATATACATATATACATATATGTACGTAATAATACGTAGTCAATGTAATAAATTCTGTAATACAGTATATACATACATTAAAACTATTAGAAATGGGTTTACTGCTGACATCTGCACATATTTTGTTCCGAGAAGTTTTCGGACAATTGCGGTAATTTTAGAATTAGTATTTCCCAAAATACGATTTTTTATACGATATATAAATTACTTCCCACCTCGAATCCCATATTATTCTTTGCATATCTTTAACTTTCTATGATTTTGTTATATTGTAGTTGTTTAGTTCATTGATTACTACTACGGCCTCTATTTTGTTTTTTATTTTCTATTCTCTCAAAATTGGGTATTAAAGAGATAAAATAGCACATGCCAATTTGTAAAGGTCAGCTACAAAGACAAACTGCCCGTAAAGAGCGGCAAGAATTTCTATGCCGTGAGAAAATTTAAGTGGCCATTAAATCGCTACAACCAGATTTAAAACGATGATTAAACCATTCCCTCTGTTAAAAGCCAGAATCGTTTAGTAGTTTGTCGCACTAATTTACTAAAGCCTCAATAATTATATTAATTATTCTCTACAACGACATTTTATTGGTGAATTTGAGATATTTATATATCGAAATATACATAGACATTTATGTAATTAAACACATAATGATAAGTTGTTGATTAAATGTACGCTATTTATTAAAATAATGTTGTTTTTACTCTAATTTTTGTTCGGATTTCTTATCATAATTTGATCACTATTTATACATGAAACTAAACAATCATCATTAATTAAGATAATTTATAATTGAAGACACTAATTTGGATACATAATTATTAAGTATTATATACTGAAAAAGAAAAGCGTGTTCACCTAGTATTTTAGACTACTAGGTTAAATAGTGTAAATGTACCCTTATTAAATTGTAGCATTTTTAAATGAAATCGACTTAATTATGTCCACTAATGTTTAATTTCCATTTAATCTTTTCTTGGCAGGTGCCATACTACAGGAAGGGCAATGTCAATTTTTAAATTCAGCAAATCCATTAAATTCAAATTTCACTGTAGCAGTCTCACAATTAGTTTTATGATAAACCTAAATGTACATATAACATCAACAGAAACCTAGAAACGATTTAATATTTATAAAACAATCTTCATCATTTATTGGCGAAATATGCTTTTTAAAGATACATTATTGCATATTGGTCAGTCAAAAGTATCTAAAGCGTTATTCAGAAATTTCATTGCAGAAGCGTAGAAGCTTCCAAGTTATATAAACTGTTTTTAACCCGAATTAGAATGACTATAAAGTGCCTTACTTCGTACAAAACGGTTGCTTTAAAGAAGATTTTTAAAAAAATGGTGTAAAATTAATGAAGTAATAATTCGAAGTTTCTGAAATCAGGTGAATCTGATTATGACATATGGTACTATAAAGTAGTTGAGCATTTATGAAAAACTAGTAAATCATTGAAATAAAACACCTTACTTTTTCACAAAATGTTTTAATTTTAAAAAAATAATCGAACATTGCCTGAGCACTTTTTTCAGTAGCAACAGTTGCTAATGAGAAAATATAGTCTGCTTGATTTTAATTAAAACTTATTTTGTGGAAAAGTTCGATAATGACATATGGTGTTTCAAATACGATCTAGAAACACAGTAAAAAACCATTGATTAGGATAAAAAATTTATCATCTATCAAAAAATTACATTCATAATCATATAAATTACAAATAAAAATTATAAGAAATGTATTCGTTTTGTTTTTACCAATTCTGTAATTGTATAAATAAATTGTACACAGTCTCAATCAATATTCCGCTAGTTTACAATTAAGCAGTGTATTTAAAATGCCGAATTTGATGACGAAATTTAAAATTAGTTTTAGAAAAAGTTTTAATTAATTGAAACAACTTTCATCCACTTAGTAAACTTTTTAGACTAAATACTTTGCCTGAGCTTTTTATCGCTCTTCCTAAAGTAATTTTATTTCCTTCAAGCGGGCTACCAGATGTTAAAAAATATATTTGTTTAAAATAAGTCGGGTGAATAACGTAGATGCCGTAGAATTTCATAATTGAAATTGTTAAGTTTTGTAACTGATGTTTACTAAGTATGGAATCTTGTATTATCGTGCAAAAGTATGTTTCTACATATTTATAATGGCTAAACGCTGCATTTTTAATTTAGTTTATTATTTTGACGAATATATGAGAAGTACCTTACCACTGTTACGCTTTCACCATTGAATAAAAAAGAATAATTAATTTTACAATATGTACTTCTCCTACTTCTAGAATTTTCTATGGGTAAAGTAACATTTCTAAAATGTATATTCAGTCTTCGTACTCATATAATCAAACAACCGTGGTATCATTAGATTTACCATCGCATATCACTTATCGATCTAAAATCATTTACGATTGTTTCATATCATATGCAAAAGAAAAATTCTAATCTATCAGTTTTTAATTTAATTTAATTATTAAAATTTAAAACTAGATGAGTATATCTAATTTTAAAACTTTGCCTTCTTGGACAGTAGTGTTAAACTATTTTTATGTTAAGTGCCACAACCGCGACACTATTTCTCTTAATCAAAATTCTCATTTGGTTAGAATGTGTGGCATTCATTTTATGCCATTCAAAAGAATTTGGTATGTTAAAGATAGAACGTTATTGATATTAATCTCACACTGTAACGTGTTTTTACAGGTGTGACTTTCCGAGAGTGTCGCGACGCCAACTAGGCTTTTGCACAAACCCAATCCACAAATATGCCAACTAATGCTATACATGCCTTAAAACAGGGTAACAAGTGTTTACTTAAGGGCAGACACCATAAAGAGTATAAAATAAACAGTTACTTATCAAATGATAAATTACCTTTCAAATGGAAAAAATATAGTTCCTTAATTACTGTAAAGGCCATCTCAACAACGAAATTCAGTTTGCGGTAATGTTTAACACATAGGGCTTATTATATGTTGGTACTCAAGCAAAACGATATCGGGAATTTTGACAGCCCACGCTATAATATTATGTATATAATGTAATAATACGATATGTAACCTTGGGATAACTAGTATGACGAACGAGTTTGTAAAATTCAAATTTTGTTATATATATTAAAAAAAAAATAACAGAAAACCATTTCCTTGCGAGTGTTAAAATTTATTCATTATGATTTTGTGTGTTACTGACTGCGATTTATCCGAATGCCATTTCTCATATTAGCAATAAAACATAAGGTGAGTTATATTTACAAATTTATTCGCAAATATATCCATACAAAAACAACACAAAGGGTACTAGGCAAGTTTTGCAATACAGCTTTGTCTATTTAATTTTTTCAAAGGAATTTCCTCTACACTCAATACATCCTCCGAAACCAATTTTTAAACCAGTTCTGCGAAGTTTCACTAGGGAGTAAAGCACACTCGTTGTCCTAAGCCCACAGAAGGTCCTCATCACTGGAAAACCGCCTCCCTTCCAGTTTCATTTTCACATGCGGGAACAGTGCAAAGTCGCATGGAGCAAGATCTGGACTGTAGGGAAGGTGCTCGTAAAGTTTCAATCCTGCCGTGGTCAAATATTCGGAGCAGACTTGGGCGCGGTGAGCTGAAGCATTATCGTGGTGGAGGAACCATTCTTGACTTTGACCGCAGGTTCGTCATAGATCCAATGACTTTAGGCAAGCACTGTTCAGTATACCACTTAGCTATGACTGTCTTCTGTGTGTCCAAAACGACACGTTCAACAATTCCACTCGATTTGAAAAATACAGATATCATTTTCTTCTTTACAGATCAGGATTTTCTGTGTCCTCATCATCAAAGACCCAAACTTTGTTTTGCGCTTTGGTCGGCACATCGTAATAGTACAGCCAAGTCTCGTTACCTATCACGATGTTGTTCACATACGGAGATTGTCCCTTATTAAACTATTTTAGCATCTCTCGGCACCAATTCACACGACATGTCATCTGCTCTTCAGTCAGTCGATGCGGCACCCAGAGAGAACAAAGTTTCTTCACGTGCAAATGATCATGCAGAATCGAACGAATTCCTGGTGCATTTAGGCTTGACGTATCCTCTATCTGTTGGTAGGTCACCCGCCTGTCCTCGCTAAGTATTTTCCTCATAGTAGTAACGTTTTCCTCCGTAACTGACGTTCGTGGCCTTCCCAGCCTCTCAGCATCCTCCACAGTCAAATTTCCTCTTTGGAATTCTCTATACCACCTGAGTATCGTTGTGCGATGTGGACAAACATCACCTAGTGCAAGAGTTCTTCGAAGCACTGATCTATGTTTAAACCACGCACGAAATTATAACGCAAAACTGTCCTTATCTCATTTCGTGACCACAATGCAATCGCAAGCACTTTACACTCTCACTGCTAATAAATAACTGAGCCCACCGACATGGCGCAGCGGCTACTATGCACGTATGAACATGTCTTAACATGCAGCAACAAGCAGCTTCCTACGATTAATTGTTGCGTCATATTGGAAAACTTTCCTAGTACCTTTTGTACATTTCAGTATGAAAACAAACTGACTGATCTCGCTTCTTCTGCGATTGTGTAGAAAGCCATTTGGTATGGCTTCCTACACAATCGCACAATGTCTTCCAAATTTAGCAGTTGGCTAAACATACGGAATGCAATATTTATTTAAACAAATAACATACTCTGTAACTGAGTTGTTCGAATCGAGATTCTCCAGAGAAAAGCAACACAGAACCAGAATCCTTTCGGAATCTTTCAGTCCACGTCCAATACAAGCGCAGGTTTGTATTGTTCATATTTCTATACTAGTCTCCATTATATGCCATTTTTCGTATACTTTCGTGGTTATCTCTAAGAGACTCTAACAAGCGTCCTGTTCGAAATCTCACAATATCCCATTTCATCCGTTCTGAAACCTACTTCGGCTTTTTTTTCCATTTTATAGCCTCCTTTTTTTATACTTATAAGCTAATCAAGATATTCTGTATGGCACTTTTTGAAGGACATGTTGAAAACCATATTCTTTCGCCACCCATAATTAAACCTTACTAGTGTACCGCATTTCTCTTAAGGTGCTCGAAATACGTAAATTCGTATATCCAGGCACTGTAGGTACTCAACTAGGCAAAGTGAAATAAGCATTGTTACAAAAGCGATCGGACTTTTCATATATGGGCTTCCCACTAAGCCAAGCCTTAACAACAAATTAATTTCACAAAAATTGGTAATAATTTTGCAGTGTCTAATAAAAAAAAGTAATAAAACTTAATAGAAAGCACAAATCTGAAATTTCAAGTGGAAATAAAAATAGATTAATATTAATGATAATAAAAATCAGAAAATATGATTTACAATAAATATGTAAAAGAGAAAGAAACCGAAAATTCCTGGATCTCATCTTAAGTAATACATTAAATTAACTTGATATGTGTACATATGTGTGAGAAAAGTGAATCGTGGCATTATATTTCATAAAGAAAATAAATTACTTATTAAACAATGATTGTTTCGTCGATTTGCAGCTAGCTAGGCTCGAGGCAAGTATACTACGTCACTTGAAACTTATATAGAGCAGTCATTTGTAACAAAAGAAATTCTTAGCATCTTGTAGGTATATGCTTGTATCTAAAAGTAGCAATTTGCTCAATAATTAATTGCTTTAATAAAGTAATTAGTAATGCTAACAAGCTAATATAAATCCAAGAAATATGTGAGAGGAACAAAAAAATAGGCCTAACAATTGTTGCTAGATAACATCATTTTAAATCTTCGACAAGAACTATACATTGACTCCAATTTATTTCAGTCATATGCTTTTTCGCTGAATGCATGAGAAAAGTTTTAGCTTTAAAAGTGATACATATGAAAAATAGAATAGAATGTGCATAAGAGCTTTTATCAATGAACCACAAATAACATAATGTTCACAAATAATAAATAAATCTCAAAAAACCACCGAATATGATTCACAGAAAACGATTAAAGCTGACATAACGGTATGAAAATTAGTATTGCCATATGAAGAAGATAAAATATTCCCAAAATAAGAGATAACGCAATCTTTAAGTAGCAGAGATAAGATTATGAAATAACGAATCAGTCACCGAAACTATTGATCGATAATTGACTTTTGTATGTTATTAAATCTACATGATCATCATGATTCTTATAAGGCACCAAAGATTTATAAATTTTGCACTTAAATGCTGTACAAAAAAGTTTTGATAAACTATTAGTCAATATTGCTATTTTTGCGTGCACACAATATTTTATTTAAAATAAATATAAATTGAAGATATTGTACTATAGAATAAATTAATAACGAGAATTCGAAAAGTCCTTTCATTAATAATAGAAACTTTTCCGCTAACATAACAAACACAAAATAGTAGTACGTTTTGCAGAAACAGGTACTATAAAACATAAAATACTAACAATAAGAAATATAATCTAGAAAGATCTAACTATTTCTTATTCTTGAGTCGTTTGTAAACCAACGTTATAGTGGTGAATTTCAGTCTGACTATTTCCAACAAGATTCTGCTTCATAACATACTACACAAAGTACGTTATATAATATCTACGAGAGTTTTTCGATGATATACTTATTAGTAAGACCAAGTTCATGTGTTTTAACTTCTTTAGGCTATTTTATGTTTCTATATTTAAAAAATTAAATTTATAAAACTCCAGTATGCAGGCAATTTACGAAAAATCATTACCAGAGAATGTCAATGCATTGAATGAAAATATACCAATTTGGGTTTTCGAAAGCATGAAACACAACTTGTCTTAAGTGTTGGCCAATATCATTAACATATATCACTAGAAATGTCGGATTTCTCTTCCGGACAGTGTCGCCGAATGTGTGAAGATCTATGCAGGTGAATGCAGAGTTGTTTATTAATATCATGAATAGTACATTTTAACTTTAAGCCGGCGCGTACATAGCATTAAAAATGTGTCATTAAAGCGGCGAAGGTGTCCTTTTTTTGATAGATGTTTGTCTACATATTTAAAACCTTTAGCAGCCATAACCGCTAAGCCAGCATCCAAATTATTTAAAAAATTACTGGTTTCTAATTTAATATCAAATATTTGTCTCTCATAACTTGATGATATATAATTAATAACACCACCTGAAGTACACGAAACTAAGTATTAGTTTTTCTATATTAAGGGCACTTTAAAGTTTGGTGTATTGAGTTCGAAGATTTTTGTGTTATAATTCGAATACATCGATAGTACAGCATATGACTTAATGCATTGCTGTTTCTTTAAAGTCTATCTTGCATGTTAATTTGCTTGGTACACAGCTTCACTGAATTATAATTTTTTTGATAGATCCCATAATTTTAGAGCGCGTCTAATTTTTCATGTCTTCCTCAAGTTACAAGTTTTTATTTTTCGTCATATATTGAAAAATAAATGTTAAATATACCTACATTATAATGATTTTCAAGAAATATAAAACAGTTTTGAAGACACGTTTTTAAATTTCCATCTCACTAACTCTAACCACATTTTTCCTTCTATAATAATTCTTTCGTAGATTAACAAAGGCTTTATCAGAAGTTTTAATGCTATACTTGCACATTGTGGAATAGTACAACTATAATAGACTATTTTACTATTCATTTCTATGAATTAAGCAACTCTATTAGAATTAAATATATCAATCGGTATATTTATAGAAATTAAATAAATGGTGACACATCAGTCGTCGATATACGCGTTTTTGCGAGGCTTAATTTTTTAATTTTTTTTGTGTTTTCCACATCGTTACTATGTATTTATATAATTAAAAGTGTACATGCAAATTTATATTCGTCCATGTACTTTCAATTAAAAAATTTTAAAAACTTTAATGTGACTTTTTGTGCCAGGTCAGTTAATTGCATAGGATCATTATTTTATTGTCATGGACCCATCAATTTAGATTTTGCGCAAAATCTTACAAACAAAATATTATTAAAATATAAATACATTATTTATTAAAAATAACTTTACAATCATTTCAAGGAAAGTGTTATTATGGTCATAATATTATATTATACAGACTACTGAAAAGAAAAGAATTGTGAGGACAATAATATTCGTAATTATTGCTTTAACAATAAATAACTTCGCTTATTATACAGCTGAAATAATATTCAATACTTTTACAGAATACTCTCGTATTGATTACATTTTCTCTGCATCGGTTTAAATGTAAATGAAATAAAAGGAATTGAGAAAACTATACCAAATATTCTCACCAGAAAACCACATTATTTAATGTTTTCATATAGGATCCAATATCACGTAAAACAAAAACAAGTCTTCGGCCCCCAGATATTTTCCTCGAAATATGTCGCCATAAACAAGCGGTGATAAACTAAACAAAAATCATCGTCAATGCAATATTGTCTGCTTGAGCCTCGAGCAAACTATACCATAACATAACTTCAACTATATACTAACAGAAAAAAATCGCAATACTAACCAAGACCCCTAAACCCCTTTCCTCGAGACAATGTTTAAAATCAAAAAAGGAAGCAGGAAGAGTGTGTATTTCTTATTTTATTTCTCCCAAAACAATACTAGTGTAAAATCGAATCGTATAAATTGAATGTATCAGGCGCACGATCGACTTGGGGCCGATTGTCCATTGTTGAAACAACAGCAGGCGAAACAAAACACCGGCGACAATTATTTTCAATCGGCAATCTTTTTTTAGGAAAAATCCTATTTGCAGTTGTTTCTATCAAGTAGAAACGACACCCTGGAGTCGATTTTATACGTTTAAAATAAATCCGTGCAATTTTAAGACCTTTTTCAATTTATCTTTACGGTTCCAACACAGAATGTGTGCATCTCTCAGTCTTAAACGTTACGACAGTTTATACCTTCTTTTATGAGTAGGTTCTTAACTTAAAAAAAAATTTAAGAATAGAACCTTTACAACTATTTTAGTGGAAATTTCTTTTGCTTGTAAAATAAGTAGCTGTAAAGCAAACTTTATTTCCCTTTAATTTATATATTGACTGGTACAACATTTATTTACCTTTAATTATCATTTTCTTATACTATCAGTTACACTTTTTATTAATTTTCTTATATCTACATAAGTACGTATATATATCTACAAATAATGTTCTTGCTTTTATAAAACGTGGAATTCTTAGTTATTTTTTAGGTGTTACTATGCCCTTGATGTCCAATAGTTTCTCTTATTTATCTTATATTATATTTTTATAATATGCATGAAATGTGAAATAAAGTATTATTTTAAATTAATCTTCGCGGTCATTTATAAGTGACCGAAATTAAATTAATAATCATTTTAGAAAGCAAAAATGAATAGAAGTAAAAAATTTAAGGTTTTAAAAGAATTTTCAAAAATAACAAGTACAAGAAATGAACATGTTCAAACAGACAAATTACTAAGAAAATTAACAGGAGAATAGGAACTGTTGAGACGAAAAAAGAGAAACGACGGCATATGATTACTACATCTGTTTCAAATCAGTCAAAGACAAAATACACAAAAGATTGAAATATATATTTATTATTAGCATAATAACCTGCAAATCTCACGAATTCTATAAGTGCGCCGTCTTAGGAAAAATAAAAATGACATCAATGCGGATATATAAAGAAAAAAAAGAAACGATCAAATACATTTTATAACCTAACCATTTGCCAATTCATACAGCCTGAATGACTAAATATTGTTTTGAAGAAGAAAGATTTTATGTTGACCATTCTAATCTCCAAATCTAAATACTTTGAATATTTTCATTTTAATTGTAGTAATGTAATATCTAGTATAATGATAAGCAAAATTCCGAAACTTTGTGACACGTTTCATTCTAAAAACGGAATTCTCTTGAACGTTTTAATATTCACAAGAATTAATACTTAATTGACAATATTAACTATTTTGTGAAGATTTCAAAAACCTAAATACAGATGACACAGGTGTTCTACAAAAAGTAGCAAAAACAACTGCAACACTTCAACGATTCCTAGCACTCATCAATTCTTCTATAGACACACAATTTTATCCAATTTTAGGACAACTACACTTATCGTACTGAAAAAAGTTACCTAAATTCCGTTTACACTTTATGTATACTATTTTACTTATATATATATATATATATATATTGGCATGGATGATAGTCCTTTTTTTATGTGAAGGCACATGTACTTCTTTAAATTTCATGAAAACATTTTTATTTCAAGAGACTGTTTAAAAGCCGCCGTGTTAATCAAAAGGTAACTGTATTGTACCGCATAAAAAGATTGGTAGCACCTTTTATAATAAGTGTTTGATTTATTAAAATGTTTTCATTGAATATTAATAAACATCAAAAAGCTATTTCATATTTAAATTTAAAGTCAATTATTTTACCAAGACATTAAGTTTTATTATGAAATATCTGTGATAATGATAACTTTTTGTAATAAAGTACAGTATCGACGGTGATATCAATTATTAGAGATTAGGAACTATACGCCCTTTATGCATTATCCTTTTTCAATTAACTTTAAATACAATAGCTGCAGAGAATAACAGGCATTGATTGCGATGTGGTAGTAGAAGAACACAAAAGTGTCTGCTGCTGCATATGTAGAAAGTTTTCTAATCATGCACATGTTGGGATAGCAATAATTGTGTCAACATCGGAAACGACATAAGTGATCTAAAAGCTGTTATAGAGAAAGTCACTGTAGGTTGTCTGAATAATTTTTTTGCATATGTCTTATATCAGTTTCCTCTCTGAAACTGTTCCCAATTGCAAATATAATATTGCAAGAAGCATTCATAATAATAAGAAAATTCTTTATTATAATGAATAACTTAGGAACAGACCTGAATATTACTTTCACTTTTAAGGTGCCTATCCTAGTGTCTAACAAAGATGCATAAGAGGACCAAGGTAAGGTATATAAGAAGAAAGTAACAACAGTAAAAACTAGACAGTGCATACAAACAAAATTGAAAATATAATCATAAATATAATAAAGTTTATGTCTGTGTGTTTAAAAGTGCCCACTCATGTATTTAAGAAGTGCCGATAGACTTTAAAACAGAAAGAAATTTCTATTCATTGAAAAACGCAAGAGAAAAATCCATATAGAATGACATATCGTGATCTAAAATGCTTACATTACAAACAACACATAGAATATGACATCCTAACAAAAATAAAAACTAAAAAAATAATACTAATTACTTTCTCGATTATTACATGTCAGAATAAATAACGGGTAAATAGCAGAAATTAAACTTTAGTAATTTGCTTGAAAGAGTAATCTACCTCTCAGCCTTAGTACATTAAATACTTAAACAACTTATTATCAAACGACATATTTATCAAGTACTACCATACGTGATGTAACATATAAGGTATTGCCCAAAAACTAAAAATGCTTCAAGCATTTAATTAAGATGACATTAATACGGATATAAAACTGACAAATTAGTACTCGACTAATTTTTTTACAATCAAATAACTAGTGAGTAACATTTATCATTATATTGACTCTTCATATCCTACTCATTAATTTTCAATAGACATAGAATTCATTAAAATAGAAGATATCTAAAAGTATAAATTGTCTGGGCATCCCTGAAAAATCGATAACATTAATAATAAAGTCTCTCAAAAAAAACGTACTGCAGGGCTATATCGAAAATTCTAACTTATGTATGTTAATACAGCTCTAGAGTATATAGAGAAACTTGAATCTTGTACCAGGAAAAGGGCCAAGAAACTGTCGAATACACGGAAGATCATTCAATCAATTATGATAATTCCACAATTATTACCAAATACAAATAATGTATTAAACAAGTAGTAATATTCTTAAGTACCTTGATTATTTAATAAAAATTTTCCCCGTAAATAACCTGTCCTTATTTTATCTAGGACTTCAATGTTAAATTATGCATTCGATGTATTTGCACTCAGAAAGCAAAGATATTTGTGAAATACCAACTTATTAAATTAAATGGCTTTAAAAATGCAAATTACGCTATCACGTTCTGATCGAAATTCCTCAAAAATCACTCCAAAAAAACGCAACATAACACCGGAATCCTAATACCGTAGTATTTATAATTCCTGAAAACAGGTTGAATACAATAGTGAAAATAAAAAGAGAAAAAAATTATAACGAAATCATGTCGGTGAAAAAACAGAAAACAAAAGTTTTACATTCTTGCGGCATTCGTTTGTTTCTGGGAGCGACGTTCACTTTTTTCACTGTCGTCTGTTTTATATCAATCAAAACGAAGCGCAGCGCGGCAGTGGATCGAGCTTTGTTCGTACATCTTTTGTTTTGTCATTGTAACTCGTTTGTTTCACAACGAAGAAATCATCTGAGACGCTGTTCTGACATTAATTAGCTGACTAATAGCATATGTTAGATTTTTCCAACTTTTTAGTGCAACCATAATTTTTAAACTTGACAAAAACATTCAAATCGAAAATTTTTATAATTTCTTTCATTCCTAACCTAGGGCTAATATTAATTCGTCTTAAATACAATAGCAAATTAAATATCTTATTTTTAATATATAACCTATCATGTAACACATCACGATAAATATCTTTTATTTCCAAATTTCTTATTTGATACAACTCTAAACATTTCAAAATTTATTCTACAACCCTAAGAAGATCGCTTACGATTTGTTTCTACAGTGAAACGCGAAAGTTGCTTGCATGTCTAAAGAACCAATTTTATTCATAGAATATTACTTGATAATCACAATAACAGTACTGAAATAAATATACAGATTAACACCTAAACCGCAAGTTATCGAAATAATAAATAAGTAAGGCGAAACAATACTAATAGTAATTTTATTCTCTAATTAACCCTTATTTAAAACGCTTGCGAAAATACAGATTCATTTTAAGTTGGTAAAGCCTTTGCAAGTGTTCTAAATGAACTAAACAATAAGAAAAAAATAGGAGTCTAGATTCTGAGGTACTGGGATTGTACAGGAGACGCAAAAGTCAAGAAGTTAGCCCTTCGACGTCCATTTATCCCCTTCGTAGGTCTGGAACAAAGAAAATATGTGTTAAAAAATCTATCAATAAATAAATGGATTGCAAAACTCATATCTGATAAAAAAGCAAAAAATCTTTCAACGATATTGAGGTCGTGCATCTAGAGAAATGTTATACGAAATTCGTATGCAATTTAACTTTCTCAGTGGAATGGAACATTAACTAAATTATTGATAAGTTAATCGTTATTAATACTTTTAGACATCATGCTTTTTGGACATGCATAAACATAATGGGTATGGAACGATATGCATTGCTTGGGAGGATATGAAGTAAATGATTTGTTTATGTAATTGCTATGGTAAGCAAAGGGCTCGTAGGGAAGAATATATATAGAAGAATCATATAGGACGCTGTAGAATTTTACAATAAATATATTTTGCTATATGACATAGATCAACGGTCTAGTAAATTATGAAAAAGATTTATTACAAATGCCTTCATATTTTATAATCTTAAAAATAGAATAATATAAAAAAGTATAACACATGATTTTTAACTGACCTTGGAGAAAATTTAATTATTAGGTGCGCAACTAAGTTCTCGCTGTTTTTTTTTAATGAAAATGCAACTTTATTGTGAAAAAATGTTTACAAATGGATCATTCAAAATATTGCCCATCGCTAGCGACGACTTTTTCTCATCTTTCTGGTAGAGCTCGAATACCGTCGCAGTAGAAGTGTTCGTCTTTTGAGGCTATCCACGAATCAAGACAGTTTGAGATGTCTTCATATGAGCGGAACTGCTGATTAGCCAAACCATGTGCCATCGAACGGAACAAGTAATAATCGGACGGCGCAATATCTGGGAAATATGGCGGGCGGGGTAGAACTTCGCATTTGAGCGTTTCTAAGTAGGTTTGGCAACGTGAGGCCGAGCATTGTCATCCTGTAGAATTACTTTTTCGTGCCTCTGCTCGTATTTTGGCCGCTTTTCGCGCAGTGCTCGGCTCAATCGCATTAATTGAGTTCGATACCGTTCCCCAGTGATGGTTTCGTTCGGTTTCAACAGCTCAGAATAAATAACACCGCCCTGGTGCCACCAAATACAGAGCAAAACCTTCGCAGCGTGAATATTCGGCCGAACCGACGACGTGGAAGCATGACCGGGCAGTCCCCATGATTTTGTTCTCTTTGGGTTGCTGTAATGAATCCATTTTTCATCACCCGTAACGATGCGATGAAGAAAACCCTTCCTTTTTTGCCACTGGAGCAGTTGTTCACAGGCGAAAAAACGACGCTCAACGTCTCTTGGCTTCACATCATAACGAACCCAAGTGTCTTGTTTTTGAATCATTCCCAACGCATGCAATCGCTGGGAAATGGCTTGGTGGGTAATTCCTAATGCTGAAGCAAGCTCTTTTTGTATTTGGCATGGATCATCATCGAGCAATGCCTCCAATTCAGCGTCTTCGAAAGTTTTTGGTCTTAATTTACACAAACGGTCGTTAACATCGAAATCACTGTCTTTGAAGCGACGGAACCAATCACGGTACGTTGTTTCACTTAAAGCAGCATCTCCGTAAACTTTTTGGAGTTCTCGATGCACTTCAGCCGCCGTTTTCTTCGAATGAAAGAAGAAAAGCAACACTTCCCGCAAATGACGATAATTTGGCACAAAATCAGACATTTTCACACAACCAAAAACAAAATCACTAATGTGTCAAAGCGGTTTGTTTACCATATGTCTAAGCTTGGTTCATGACGTTTTGGTTATGTCACAATCGACCAGCACTTACTACTGGAGCCATGTCTTGAAAAACAGCGAAAACTTAGTTACGCACCTAATAATAAAACCGGAGGATCAGAGTTACAATCAAAAGGAAGAGATATAACAAACGTACTTCTACTTTAACGTAGAAAATTAAAAATGTAGGTAATTACATCCCAATAAAAAGGCACCCAACGTCGACAATATATTGTATTTGATGTGCTAAACAAAAGGGCAGACGAAAAGAATAGGAAAACATTTTTTCATGCAAGAAAGAGACGGTACTATACTTTGGATATTTTAGATTATACAACTATTAATGCCAAAAACTACCTATTTTTAGTTTTATGCATAAAATGATATGATAATATTACCTTCTTTATGTTAAGAATAAATTTGTTTTATTACATATTCTTATATTCGGTATATTATTCAGCCATCCTACATAATCGCAATATCTATTATCTGTTATCATTTATTATTACAGAAACAGATCGTTTACTTGTACAGTAGACCTGCTTAACTAGAACAAGAAGTCCATTAAGATAATAGTAAATCTACTAACAGAATAAGAAAGAGAAAACCTGAGTTCACGAGTTGTACTACAACGAAGGTCTATTAATAATACAATTTCCGCATCTAATACTTGAAAATATCAATTTGGAAGGTTCCGTGCAAAAGTTACCCTCGAAACTAATTGATCTAATCAAAAAGATAAAACTATAAAACAATATAATTTAAATAAAAACATGAACCGCAATACATCTAACTATCTCAGTGTAAATTTGGCCAAATAAATTTCATTAAAATATGTAAAATAGAAATATAAGATACAAATATTATATATTACGAGGGAGCATTTTTATATTCGCGGAATGGGGGACAAGGGGTGGAAATAAAAAAACCAAATTATTTTTCTTTTTCAATATATTCACCTGCAAGACGGATACATTTTTCACATCTTTCAATTAATTTATTTATACCCTCATAAAAAAATGATTTCTCTTTATCTGCAAAAGACGCCGAAACTGCCTCCTTGACTTTATCATCGGCAGTAAATTTTTTACCCCGCAGCTCTTTTTTCATTTTCGGAAACAGGTAATAAGCACTCGGGGCCAGGTCTGGGCTGTAGGGTGGGTGATTCACAATTTCGAAGCCTACCTTATGCAGGGTAGCTAACGCAACGCGGCTCTTGTGGACGGGCGCGTTGTCGTGCAAAAGCAGAACATCTTTTGTCAATTTTCCCCGTCTTTTCTCTTTAATGGCTTCTTTTAGTCGCTCTAATATTAAAGCGTAATATTCTCCGGTTACAGAAACACCTTTATCTTTATAATCAATCAACAATATTCCTTCCGAGTCCCAAAATACCGTTGCCATGAGTTTCCCAGCTGATTGTGACACTTTAAATTTCTTGGGAGGTGCTGTGCCCTTTTTATGCCACTGCATGGAGTCTTGTTTGGATTCAGGTTCATAATGATGAACCCAAGTTTCGTCTCCAGTAACAATTCCACTCAATACACCATCCTTGTCTTCATTACAGAGGTCCAAAAATGCACGCGAACACTCTACGCGCTGTTGTTTTTCCGGCGGCGTGAGCATTCTCGGCACCCATCTTGCGCTGACCTTAGACATGCCGAGATGATCGTGTAGGATTTTAAAAATTGTTGTATCAGATACTCCAACCATTTCTGCGAGTTGTTTCTTCTTTAGTCGAGCATCTTCGAATACAATTTGTTCAACTTTTTGGATAAGTGCTGGCGTGGTCACCTCAATGCTCCTGCCCGGCCTCGAGTCGTCTTCAAGGGATTTCCTTCCTTGTTTAAACAAACTATGCCACTTGTACACCATGGTTTTTCCTGGACAAGAGTCGCCGTAAACCAATGACATCTCATTCATTATGGTCGCGACTGATTTTCCTTGCCTGGTAAGGAACTTTATAACGGCACGATATTCGATTTTTTCCATATTTCACTTTTCACTCCTGATTATGTTACTTGGTTGACGATAGCTCAAAGACTAACTGTCTAATAACAATGAAACTTCGTATTTATACTAATCATGAGTCGCTGCACAGGCCACGCTCCCAATGCGCCTACTCACCCTTCTACAACCCGCTCATTCCGCGAATATAAAAACGCTCCATCGTATATTATTATATTTATATTTCCATGGGCTAGGACAGAAATAAAATTATCTGAACATAGAACTTTAAAAATTTCTATTGCGAATTGAGTTTTCACTAACCTAAGCGATAGTTTTAATTAATATTACACATAATTAAAACAATTATAATTAATATAAATTTAGACTAATGTTCCATTTAAAAAAAAACATAGTTAAGAATAAATACAAATGAAAAAATTCATATACATTATATAATTCTGCAATAATTTTAACAATTGTAAAACTTAATATTAAATTCTTATGTCCCCGTATTGTATCTTTATGTACAAAGGTGTAAAAATAAAACTAATTTTAGATCAAATAATCCAACCTATAGTAATTGATCATATGATAGGGAAATCCCTCAGGATATGCGTAGTAAACCAAATACGAATTACCGTTAGGTTAATCTTAACACGATATCTTCCATTATCTGGTGTCGTTTCGACACGGATCATCAACACCCCACTTCTAAAAACCACCCCTAATCATATTATATAGCGAACCGTATAACCCCCAATTTATAAAGTTGTCAGCCGTATAATACACTTCATTATAGCTGTAGTTTATGTTAGGTATTATCTAGCATGCGTACACGCTTACTTGTTCATTTCGTTAGAAACTAAACTGTTATTTATCTTGTTATTTTATTCTATTTCTTTCTGTGAATTTTCAAAAGTAAACAGGATTCTAGAAATAATGTTTTCTTTATGAGACTATGAAGAATAGGTACTATAATTGGAACAAGATAATGTCTGTTTGAAATAGTAAATATTATATTATTTACTGATCCCAGTCTGTATATTAATCCATTAAGAAATTGCACGGGATATTATATAAATTCGATAAAAGAATTACTTTTAAGGACTATTAATTTTCTAAAATATTAAGTTTAAACTGTTATATACTTCCTTAGCAGAAATAAACATTAATTGAAAAATGTACGAAGCTGACTTTTCCTTACCTATGTTATACATATATAATAGTTTCTACATATTATTATTTTTATCCCGACTTAAATGTAATATTACATGTTTATACAGACTTGCCTTTGCAGCACATTGCGCAATATTTAATATATTGAAGTAAAAAGCTCAGGCTTGATGTATTATTAATGTGTGAATGATCGCCCTGCGAATACCATAATGCAAGTATTCGAAATAGTACATCACGATAACAAAGCTTTTAAGGAAGAAAAGTCACATCTTAGAAAAAGTAACTAAAATGAAAGCTTCGTTTAATGTTAAATGATAAATACGTTTTTGTACTCCAGTTAACAGGCGAATGAATGAAACACGAAAAAAATAGCTTTGTTACTAAACCTTCTTCGCCACAAGAAGGGAAGCAATGTTGAATTTGAAAGTGGTTCCAGTTACAAACTATCACAAAGCCAAGCGATCATACCATTGCGCTACTCCAGCGTTAAAGGTTAATTTGTTTGTGTTATTGAAAATTTCACAGAGCCTACTAATTTTCAATATGTAGGAGTAGTCTTTTCACGTAATTAATAAAATAATAATACATGTATTTAGAATTTCCGTACTTTGATTTGTCGCATTTATAAAATTATAATATATAGGCTGGTTCCGTTATTTCATTTAGCGTACATACATACATACATTAATTTTGTATTAATAATCTTAATACTTGCAACTTACCCGAACTTGATTCACCATTAAATTTAAACGCTGATATGCAAAGATTTCAAAGAATTCACTCATATTGTTCTTTTTATTTTATGACAGATGAGGCACAATACAAAACTCATCTCATCCAATGTTAATAAGCAGAATCTGTTCGGTAGCTTTTTAACAAAACGCACTTCACTTTGAACTATATTGAGAGCATATTTATTAAATTCTCGATGAAATGAAATTTTGAATAGCAGTCCGGTCGGTGTATTTCTTAATAGTGAAATAAATATATTAGAAAGAAGCTGTTAATTAATTTTGTAATGTCAACGGCAAAATTTTGTCTTAAGTAAATAATTTCTTTTTCATAGATCTATTAACATTACGAATTTTCTTATTTGAATACAACCTAAATTTTTCTCTTTTGTAAATTGGTTTTACTAAGCTTCACCACTTTAGCCCATCTAGTTTGAAAGAAATGCTGTCGTTTCTTAATTAAAATACTTTTCACTTTTCTTCTGCAGTTACAAATATAACACATTAGCAGCTTTGGGAGATAAATTGTCCTTCCTTGTTACTCCAGTATTTACTAGTACTAATAATATTAAAATAATTTAAATTCATAATGTTAAGCATAATATAAATAAGTACTAACACTAGACACCTTTCCGTGTTTCTTCTCTAGACTTCCTTAATCTACGAATATAACAGAATTAATTATAGGTATAATTATTAGTCAATAATTATGTACGGGTATATACATATTTTGTTCTTTTTATTAGACATTACTTATTATTGAAAGATTTCATTTTGGAAAGTATTTCGTAATAATCCACTATTATACTCCAATTGTTGAACTGTGAAATACCGTTGACAAACTCTTCTGGTCTTATGTATACCCATTGCGGTCGTTTTAAATAATTCGAGATTGCCAATTCGCCTTATATCTTTAATCATTTCGTAAATAAAGCTTGATTTTTCTACAACTAAACCAAACATAAACCAACCAAATTCCTGGATAAAAGTAATATGGCAGAATTAAACAAAGAAACAACTAGCAGGCAGCATCGCTTGCAAGTAAACGTTGTACTTCGTAACTTTAGCGTGCGAAGATATAGTATTATAGTACTGTAGTTTTTTCAAATAAAATCCTTAAAATTTATTGTTAACCAGTTTCAGATAACAATAAATTTTAAGGATTTTTTTTTTGAAAAACTACAGTGCTATAATACTACAACTTCGTACGGTAAAGTTTAAGATTTGGCAGGACATGAAACTCGATTACTAGTACCATTTTCACCAAAAAGTGATTGAATTTTAAAACCGTTTGAAAGTGTTTTATCTTTTTCGGCACTTCGTCTTTTCCTAGGAATATCATTTTCATTGTATTGAATATACTACCTGCCTTTCCCATTCTTTCATTTATTTCCAGTTCCATTTTCCCATTTTCTTCTATAATTGCACAGAGGTATTTGAAGTGGTCCACTTGATCAATTTGATTTTATCTAACCTGATTTTGTGTATTTTCTAGTATTTGATATTAACATGGTTTTTGTTTTTCGTATATTCATTTTCATGTTTATCTTCTACTATTCTTGCGAATATCTTCCCTGAGACACTAGAAAATGTTATTGCCTTGTAATTATTGCGGTTCCTTCTATCACCCTGCTTATGTATTGGTAGTATAAAGTCTATTTTCCGATCGTCTAATCCGAAAGATATAAAAACTGAAGTAGTAAGAATAATTATTAGACCAGCACTTATGTACAGCAACGAATCATAAGTTTTAACAAAAAGACATGAATCGCGAGTCAATGCTGTGAAAATGAGGTATCTGAAGATAATAGAAAACAATGGCAGAAGAGACAAAATAAGAAATGGGACATTCAGACAAAAGCTGCAAATAGAACCTATCAACGAAAACAATTGTAGAGCGACAACTCATATGATTGGGACATATGTATCGAATGCAGGACGCTCACAAAAATAGTGCTCGAAATACAGGTATCGGGCAAAAATAAGTGAGGAAAACCAAGAACAAGATGGATAGATAAAATGAGAGAAGTGGTGGAAAGGCAGGGAAGGGAATGGGGTGAAATACGAACCTTAACCCAAGATAAATAATAAAATTCAACTCCACCAGTATTTCGCCTAACGGTAGAAAGGCTCAGGACGAAGTACGTAAGTAAGTTGAAAGTATTTTAGACCAAGATTCAAATTTTTGCATATTAACACAAATTTGTGAAGGTGTCTCTACAGATCCGTTAATTAGTTTCAAAGATTATTTCAGTTATTCAAATCATTAGATGTAGAATAATTGCTTTATGCATATAAGAATCTTTTCCCCAAAGCGTTGGATGAAGTAACTGAGGAAATATATCTAATGGTTCAAATATTTCACAGATCATATCCAGTTTGTGACTTCACAGAATACGATTAAAACGGTAAGTGTTTCACTACGTTTTATAAATTACTACTTACTAATTTATTTTATGAAATTACTATTAATCACAGGTCTATGCTGCGTAGCTCAGTTTCGCTGCTTTACTTAACACATCGTTCAAGTATATAAGATCTTCAATCAATATTACGATCCTGTATGCAGTTAATATCTGTATATTGCATTAAGGACAATACATTAATAACTTTGTCAGTATAATACTCGTATTATATTTATTACTATTTAAATATTCGATATTATATTTTATTTTCCAGGCCATTGTAAATTTTTAGTTTTGTTCAAATTAATTAAAGAAATTCATCAGTATGTTTCTAAAATACATTTAAATATATAAAATTAAGCCATCAAAATAAATTATCGCCACAGCAGCTTTATTTATCTATTGAAAGTGACCACCTAATAACATGGAATGCAATTTTTAAATAAAATAGTCGAAACTTGAGCTATATGTACTCTATATATACTATTATACTCTAATGATGAAGAGAAATTTATTTGTTTATTAAATTGTCAACACATTAAAGTTTATGCTATCATCTGTTTTAAGTTCGCTAGCTTTTTCGGATATTCTGTGCGCTACATGTTGTGTAAGCAACGAATGTCTCTGTGAATAGATCGTTACTCTTTGATTTCTCCCTCTAGATTTGCTCCCTCTGGGTATATAGTTTACCGTATCACAACTAACCATCTAATCGATTTTGACGTCGTTAGGTTTATACTTATGGCATTTTCCAATAATATGTGCATGCACATGAAAAATAATATTAAATTCATTTCTAACTCGGTTTTCAATGTAATCTATACATATTAGCAATCGTAAGCTATAGGATTTGACCGTTTTAGTGTAGTTAGTGCAATAGAAAGGTTATAAACTAATAAAGAATAGTGTAATAATAATAATAATGTAATAATTTTATTTATTTTGTTACATGAACTGAAAAATAAAAAGCAGTACAAAAAGTTCAAAACTTGGCAAAAATCAACCATTATAACGTTTACGGAGATAACAATATATTTTTGCCCGATAATAAAGATATAGTATATATATTTAAAAATTAGCAGTTGTTATAATATATGAAATAGATATATTTAGGAAGACTAAAAAAATTTGAACACTACAAACGTATGTTGCAAGTTATAATAATAATATATGTATAATAATAATATAATAATAAATAATAACTTCTTTTCACTACATTGCTGAACAATGTTTGCATTATGTTTGCTTTTATTTCCCAGGTTATGATACTGTACCGCTGGTCTTTTACTTATTAAATTTCATTCCAAAAGAATAAATTGTAAATAAAGTGTATTGAAAACATTTATCATTTAAAAGACGAAACAATAAAACATCCAAAAAATGAAAGGAAAACAAATGATTGATTTCTTCCCTATAGTAATATCCCTACATATCATTCCTTATCAGTTAAAGAATAACCCTAAAAGGCAAACTATAATATAATCGGAACAGTTTCCATATTTATTAAATCTAACAGCAATTCCTTGTTTCTATCGAAAGCAACGCTGAAAGATCGAAAATTTGCGTGCTGATGATTTTATAGAATATATGACAGACGCTTCGAAGAAGATATCGAAGAATCGATTTCAATATCTTTCATATTATTACACAGTTTATAGTTGTTGAAGAAAAATATTTTGAATGTAATGCATGTCATAAATTACCGTCGCATTATAGATTTGTGTGTAATAAAATAATTCCAGGAACGTTTTAACCTACTATTCACTTTCTTATACACACTTACATATTTACTTCTACATATGAATTTATTGTATAAATTAACTTATAAACGTTTGTTATAACATCTTTTGACAATCCTCTTCAACAATCTTCTCTCTACAACCTTTTTCCATAGCAGTTCATTGTACTCAAAATTAACGTGAAATTTCGATTCAAATAAGTATCTAGTTTAATATTAATTAACAATCAAAACACTAGAATCTATACATATAATAATAATATACTTTATTGCTCAGCAGGCGAATCCAAATACAGAGCAAAAATAATACATGGCATATAAAAGAAAGAACAATTTACAAAAGTAAATGACGAAATTGTTGAAAAAATAAGTAAAACTAACAAAAATTAAATAAAAATATAAACTCATGGACATATGAAGCAAAAGAGCTTTTCAAATAAAATTTGCCCTTAGCGTACAGTACATGATCGCACTTCTAGAGAAGGAACAGAAACAATTTAATTGGACAGAAAGTTTGGATAGTCGGTCCGACCATTCACCAACTTATAAAGAACACGATCGCTATGTAAGGATCTGCGTTATTCGTATTTGAGCTTGTTCTCCTCTAACAAAAGGTTGTAATTGAAGTTTAAATCAAAAATCGACATGGAACACGTTCAATTGCATCTATTTGTGAATAGTAAAAGGGATACGAAACGGTAGACCCCTACTTCAACTCACTAACAACTAACGCAGGGAATAGTGTTTTTAATAAACCAATATCACTAAAATAATGCGTAGCCCTCATTACAAAGCCAGCGCTCTTAACCGCAGAACGACATATCATTTCGACATGTAAGTTAAAGTTCATTAATGAATCAAATAAATACCCCATAGTGTCGACTTACATAAAAATGTGTCAATCTATGAAATATCGAGAAGGAAAAAAAGTTAACTTGCGGATAAATAACATAACAAAACATTTATCGATGATCGAATAGAGATAATTAGATTAAGCCAAATTGAAATAAGGTCTAAACTCTCTTGTAGCTTGTTGACATCTTCGATAAAGAAACGTAAAAATCTTTACGTTATCAGCGTAACGCAACGAAGGAGAAGCCAAACTAAATAACTAGTCGTTTATGAAAAATGAAAATTATAGTGGGCCTAGGTTTGATTCCTGAAGAACACTAGATGTTGCAACAAATGTTATCTAACTGAATCCATTGTAGAAGACATAATTAACTCGGTTCTAGAGATAGAATTATATTAACTTAAGGAGGTGAGGCGCGAAACCGTAAGAGAATAATTTATCTAATAGCATATGATGATCTATTGTGTCGAGTGCATGAGAAAAGTCAGTATATACACAGTCAACTTGGCACTAGATCCCCATAATTTCACAGCATGAAACGAGCCAAATTAAGTACAATAGATATCCCAGAGAAGAAACTGTGCAGACGTGGAGAAATATAGGAACGGATATTACAAAATACGGAATTGTATAAATATTGCTTAAATATCTTAAAAAGGTTAGAAAGAATTAGCAGAGATCGATAATTAAAGGAACTATATTTATCACCTTTCTTAAAAACTGGTTCTAGCACACTTCCAAGCAGAAGGAAACAAAGAAGAAGAAGTAGCACGATTGATAATATTTCGCAAAGGGAGAGCAAGCGTATAGCATGAATCTTTAATAATAAAGCTAAGAATGATTATACAATATTAAGTGAATTTATTCTGACAAGAATGCATAATTTGAACCAGGGTTTCTTCATGGTTAATCCAGAAAGTGGAAGAAACAGTATACACCTCAGAAAAATAATGTGCAAATGAATCAATAATGTCCTGCGGATTGTCTAGTTCCCTCAAGTCGTCGTACATTACTACAAGTATTTATAAAGTGCCATGCTTTAAGTGAAGAAAGGACCGTACATGACGAGGATTTTCTTTAATAGAATGCATAGATAAACACACACATATCTTGTAGCGAACAGTAATTAAATGTTTGGTTAAACTACGAAGTCTTTTAAATTCTTCATAATAATGAACGTAACAAAATTACCAACTAGAAGATTAACAAATAGAATGGCTTCCGTTTTAAATTGGCTATAATTTCACTATTTAACCACGGATGGTAAGATGACACTGTAGAAAATTTAAACTTAGGAACAGATCTATTAAAAGTATTAAAAATAACATCATTAAAATCATCAAGGAAAGATCAATCAGTCTGACACAGAGCATTGTTGAGCTACGATTGAGATTGACTTTACGAAAATTGTAATTTTACAAGGGACTGTAAAATGAGGAGGTGAGGGTTGGCAAAAGATATAAAACTGTATATAATGCAGGATGACGAAAGTCCTTCGAAATAAGCGGTAGTTGGTCACAACGTATAGATAAAGTAATATCAATATTTGAAGTTATCAAATTAAGGATGTGGTTTTCAACATTTGACACAGTATTGAATTGCCATAAATTGGTAAGTATTACATAGAATATTTAAGATAGGGGTAGCCGTTTATATTTCGGGAACTGGCAACACTGTTAGTGTTGCCTCAGATCTGATGATTGCATCGTGATGTTTTTCATTTTTGATAATATACAGGGTGTTTCAAAAAGAATATACGTATTTTGAATGCATATATTTATTAAACTTTAAGACATACGAATATTAAACTTTACACACATATTTGCGAACCTCTCAAGTTCAGATTAGAGATGTTCAATGCTCCAGTACTCCATCAGCGATACGAACAATATCACATCGATATTCAAATTCCTCCCATACTCGGGTAAGCATGTCCTACGTAACTGATGTTATGGCAGTACGGATCCGGTTCTACAACTCTTCCAGATTCTGTGGGAATGCTGGTACATAAACGTTGTCTTTAACGAAACCCCACAGAAAGAAGTCACAGGGTGTCAAATCCGGTGACCATGGAGCCCAGCTGAGACATGCTAAGTCGTCAACTCCTTGACGACCAATCCAACGGTTCGGTAGTTTCATTCAGATATTCACGCACTTGGCGACTCCAGTGAGGGGATGCCTCGTCTTGTTGAAAAATGAAGTTATCTTTGTGCAGCCTCGGAAACAACCAGTTTTGTAACATAGCGAGATACTGCTGACCATTAACCATGTTTCCATCAAAGCAGAATGGGCGGTAAACAGATGATCGGGATATCACACAAAACACATTGATTTTAGGCGAATCTCGTACATGGTCAGTGGCTGCATGTGGGTTCTGTAGACCCCAAATTCGAGCATCGTGTTTGTATACCAAACTACTAACATGGAAAGTCGCTTCATCACTGAACACGATGCGTTGTGCGAAAGCGTTATCATTATCGATAGCATCATGAATCTTGTTACAAAATGCCACACGTTTCCGTTCGTCATCAGGACGCAGAGCTTGTAACAACTGTAACTTGTATGGCTTCATAACCAACTGAAGTCTCAAAACACGCCAAATTGTTGTAGGCAGTTGTAACTCCTGACTGGCACGACGAGTTGATTTTGAAGGATTACGTTGGAAAGCAGTTTGAATTCGTGCAACATTTTCTTCAGAAACACGAGGGCGGCCAGGACTCTTTCCTTTACATACACATCCTGTATCTACAAACTGTCGACACCATCTGCGAATGTTCCACCCATTCGGAGGATCAATTTGATAGATCAACTTGAAACGTCTTTGCACTGTAATGACGGAATTGCATTTCGCAAACTCGAGATCACACAATGATTTCTGCTGCGGAGTAGCCATTTTAGATATATGACGGTTACCAAGAAAAACAGAAGGCAACTGACATCTAGCGGCTACTAAATAAACTAGACTATGTACTCGTTTCTCCAATAGCCGAGCAGAGGCGCAGCGATCGATAGTTTGGACAAAATAATAACAATTAATTTAATTGAATAATTACAAAATAATTTGTAATACGTATATTCTTTTTGAAACATGCTGTATTTACCTTGACAGTTTTATTATCTGGTTCTGGTTGCTATGTCTATTGTTGACAGTAACTTGAAAATTTTATGTCAGCGAAAAAATGGAATTAACTCCCGAGCATTTTCGTGCAATTATTTTTCATAACATTCGGCGTGGATTATCTCTACAAGAATGCATCGACGAGCTGAATTCTTTATATGGTGATGAAGCACCATCGAAAACTACAATATATCGTTGGTATAGTGAGTTCGAACTTGACGGCGTTCTTTGGACGATGAATTTCGTGAAGGTAGTCCCATAAATGTTGTTATGTCGGAAAACATTAATGCAGTGTCTGAACTGTTAATGCAAGACCGTCATGTGACAGACCGTGAGATCGAGGCATCTCTAGATACTAGTAACACCTGCGTGCATAAGACCCTGCATGAACATTTAGCCGTTAAGAAGCCGTGTTCAAGTTAGGTACGACATTATTTGACAACCACTCAAAAAAGGCCTCGCATGGATTGGTGCCAAGAAATGCACAAAAAATACAATGGCGGTGCTTCAAAGAACATTTATAAAGTCGTCACAGGTGATGAATCTTGGATCTATAAGTATAAGCCCGATAGTAAACAGCAGTCGACTGTGTGGGTATACCAAGATGAGTCAAAACCAACAAAAGTTGTTGCGCTCGAAATACATCAAAACAGATGGTGGCCTAATTTTTCGGAAAAACCGGTCACGTTGCAACCATGCCTTTAGAGAGTTGTAGAACGGTCAATTCCGAATGGTACACAAATATTTGTTTTGAAGAAATAAGGAAAACAAACCCAAAACGACAGATCATTCTCCACCATGACAATGCGAGCTATTACAGGTCTGTTCAAACAATTGAATATTTAACCGGGCAAAACATTGAATTAATGAGCCATCCGCCGTACAGCCGTGATCTAGTACCCTGTGAATTCTTCTTGTTCCCACACGTGAAAAATAAACTTCGTGGTCAATGGTTTTCTACGCCGAAAGAGGAAGTTAATGCCTCAACTGCCTCATATTTTGGAAATACCGCCTTCACAGTGGCAGCAATGCTTTTCGGATTGGTTTAAACGAATGCAAAAGTGCATTGATTTTGAAGGAGAATATTTTAAAAAGCAATGAAACTATTTTTTCTTCTTTGCTAATACCGAAATATAAACGGCTACCCTCGTATTATGTAATACTTAAACAGCAAAGTAAATTGTTCTTAGGTACATTGTCTTCCGTTGTAAATTCAATTCTATAATTTAAATTGAGTAAGCTACAACAACGGTTCGCTAACTAACTACGAGGTTACCCTCGTAGTAGCTTTAGAAGAAAAAGTAATCGTTTGTGAATAAAACGAAGGTACGTTTAAGATCCCTCGTGAGTATAACCGGTGTATTTCAAAGATAACTTTCTAGTACCTCAAGAAAGGATTCAAAGCTATATAGTGCATAAAAAATATACAAAGGCACAAATTACCAAGTCAATTAAAGCAGCAATGTAAGTAAGAGAAGAGGTATCTATAAACTGATACGAATTCACATTAGATAGAGCCACTATAAGGTTGCCACTCGGAGATCGATCAATCATGGGAAATCAATCAATATTTGAAATACGCGTCCTATCTAAGTAGAAAGTGCTAGCGGCGGACTGAAAGAACAACCAGACTCCACTGTATTTGGTATCTTAAAGCACAATTAAATCCTTGAATTGAGTCATCTCACATTTTTCGACAAACCAAAGTTCTAGTGAATGTACTATGGCCGATAATAGACACCCACTTTTTAGGACACTCAAATATAAGCAGCAAACGAACATTTATGTATGGCGTATCTATTAAACTTCCTTAGGGGCCAATGCATACCAATGTTTTACTGACCTAGTCATTCATTATGGCTAGTACTCTATGCCTCATCGAGTGGTCGAAATAATTGGTGTTTGAGAAGAATATTCTCAGTATTCTTCCCAAACAGCAATTGTCAGTATTCTCAGTATTAGCATTCGTCATATTCATTCCAAGTGTCCAAGCTCCTCACGATGGATATTTTTACACCTATTTTTGAGATGTACGATAAATAAATTTTCACAATATCTTCTAAGACAAAAATTCTCGAAAAACTAACATTCCTAAGTACCACGAATCCAACCTCTAATTACTTGCATTGTTTTCTATTTTTCGAATTCGTCAAAAGACCTAACTTCGTCAGAAATGACGGTTAAGTTCAAAGCAAAAACGGATAGAAAAAGATGTTATCTTTATTGATCTCGATAATATAAGATGATCAAACTAACTTAACCTACTATAATCTTCCAATTTCAGCAATTAATAGATCAGCAAAGGATCGTGCAATAGTTTGCACTGTTTGGGCAGAATTCATAACACTGTTCTATATACACTTTACAATAAACCAATGCTGGGAAATGCGCACTTTACTATTGAAATTTCTATTCTTTTTCTTTTTATTTTCTTTTTTTTTCCTAGTTTAAATCTACTAAAGAACATGGGATACGAGACTAGAGATTATTTAAAAGCAATGAACAAAAAGCTCTGGATGATAATAATCAGGTATTACTACAGAAGTGATATTATAGAAAAGAATAGTATTCACACCCAAATAAGAAAGTAAGTAAAGTAAAAAGAACTATAACAAATATAAAAAATATTTCAGTTGTTTAGGTAAGTACTAAAAGACATCTTTGTCATTCGTTTATACTAAGGCAGATCAGTATTTAGTAAGCTAGATGAAAGCCAGCAGTACTAATAAAACCTCTTATTTGTTTCTTAATTTGGCAATCTTCTGAAACAAATAGATTTGTATTCATTCCGAACGTAAAGACGCTTCTTATTTGAATAAAAAGACGAGCAATGAAGTAAAAGCCGAACTAGAGTCTGTTAATGAGGACCAGTTCATTTTGTGAACAACGCGCAGTAGATATCCAGTAGCTGTGTACACTCGAGAAATTATTAAAAAATTACATGATATGATGCTAGGTGACCGTTAAATAAAATACGTGAAGTATTAAAAAATTACGTGCTAGTTTAGTGCCGCATTTGTTAACTATAGACTATAAAGAGGAACAAACTGAATAACAATGGTTGATGAAACAATTCAGATACACCGGGATGAAGCAAAAATCGAAGCAATAGATTAAAGCTACCACAAGTGCTCCAAAGGAGACAAAGGTCGTACACTCTGTCAAAAAGCTTACAACTATTGTCTTTGCTTCGTAGAAAGAAATTTACGACAAATCCTCGTTCGACCTTAGTTTCAATGATTAATTCCTCAGGTAGGTACTGAAATTAACGAGTAATTCTAACAGTTCAATAAAGCTAATTTGACTTGAACTTCGGCGAACTAAATATAATGAATTATATATATATATATATGTATTATATATATATTGAAAAATAAAATAATTTTTTGCCAAAATTTTTGCGACACACAAATTACTGATCTGCCCATACAATCCAAAAATAGTTTAGTTTTTAAAATATCTTCTAGTTTTCCAAGTCTAGTAATCTTTTGAATAAAATATTTGCTAACCAAAGCAAAAAAATATAATTTTGTGTATATACTAATTTCGATATTGTTATTAGGGGCATGTTATTAATATGTTCCATTTCATCTAAAAAACGAATCGCTTTGAAACAATTAATCAGAAAAGAGTGGGTTAGAACCCCCATTAGTCAACATCTGCATACAGGGATGCTGTATCCTAGCAACTGTTCGTCTCTTAGCAACCCCCAACAATCGATAGCTACGCGGTGGGACTCAAAATGGACGCGGATTACCATAAATGCTCCCCATTTTATGATCCACCCTCTTCCCGAAACTATTGGTCGCGAGCAACACCCTTTAATTAATACGTATTTAATCTGACCGAAGAGGTTTCAACACTAAATAGACGCTCATATTCTAATAGATTTTGCATTAGATTATGTATAGTACATATTAATTGATAAAATATATATGTACATACGTATTTAGTACTTAGCTAAACATAGAATTAGAAAATATACTGTAAAAAAAAGTAGACTTTTTCATTTCATCATGTCAAAATTAATTATTATTTCTGAACCATTAAAAACATAATTGCTTTTCATATAAGAACATAAAGTATTTCCATAATAAATCTAAAATTTCTTTTCAGCATATTTATCAACTAGCAATTAGTATATGAAGACAATTTCATTTTATTTAGTAGTACTAAAAAACATCATTCTAAATTTCCATGCATATAACAAATTATTTTCAAATAAACAAATGTGTATATGAAATAACTAGGAGACAACAAAACGCCAGAAAAAGAAATCTCGCAATATCGAAGCACCCTTTAGAAAACATCTATATGTACAATGTAAGTCTAAGCAGCCTATGTTGAGGATTCGCAAATAAGAAAAGTGTTTATAAATTGATATATGGATAAATGGAATAGTACTTACCTTTTTGTCCAAAATACTTACAATTTTACTTATATCGAATATAATAAATCTGTCAATCTTCTAGCAAAATCCGAATAAATACGGCCTATACAATTAACTGCGATTAATCTAAGAAAAAAATCTAAAGCTCCTTCATTATGCTTAACAAATCTTATACAATCTTATTAAAGCAATCTAAAATGTTGGCAACTAAACCTAAACCAAATAAACCGAAAAGCCAGTAAAAATAGGAGACTTTAGACTGAAGTCAATTCAATTTTATCATGGACAAGTTTATAATGAAATATGTCAATTGAATAAATATGTAATATAAAATAATAGTTTTGTACTACGCCAATTATTCTAGTTCGCCGTCAATGAAGATACTCCTTAAAATCCTTCCTAGACCTACTTCATCTTTATTTTCATATTCTGATATTTCCTAGAATGATAAAGCGAGTATACTTAATGAATTATTCTCTTTGAATTTTTTACTCCTAATTCCCAATTGTTTCATTTTTCTTTCTATCAAATTTTATTTTAAGTGTACTATAAGCAATTATATTTAATTTGCTTTCATGTTACATTTCGTGTTTCATGTTGTCTACTGACTTATCTTTGTCAGATGTATGTAATGAAGCAAATAAATTAATTTCATGTTGTCTAAAGCCAATAAAGGTATGAATTATTATTTAACTGGAATCGTCGCGTACCCACGACTGACAACATGAGTAAAACGAACAGCAAATGAAATGTAATTTTATATAGCCACTGAATTACATTAAAGTTAAATCAAAAATAGGTTTCTTAAAAATTGTCTAATAGTGATTCAAATATATTAATATCTTGTTAATAGTCTCGACCAGTAAACAAACTGATACCAATGAGAAGAAAGACGACTCCTTTAAAAAGTACCTAATAAATATCGTCACATCAATGTAGAAAATGATTCATTTAACTCATATATCAATATTTATTGTACGGAAAACAAACCAATTAACGCATATACTATTACTTATTATCTCTCATATTTGTGGAAGAAAAACAAATTTTAATGATAACCAAAAGTTGTATTACACGTATTAATATCTAGGCTGATTCAAACATGTGTAAGAAAATTGGAATTTAAGTTTTAACTAAATATTACGCAAATTTAAAAAGCTTTTAAGAGGTGATTAAAAATCTCTGTAATTACCTTCATAGCAATACAAATGTTTCGAAATTACGTACTTCCATTAACTTTTTATAAATCTAAAAAACAGAAAAACTAAATAAATAGAAAACATCAAGATAGAATAAAAAATTCGAATTTTTAGATAATAATTTGGTCTTCATTTAATTCCACTAAGCAATTATTAAACAAAAGCCTGCTAGAAATAATGTACAAACTTTTTTTTCTTTTTACTTACTACTTCATCTCCTGTGCCATAATTAATATATGCTGATTGTTTATCTATCTGAAACCAAACACGCGATCTTTGATTAAACATTTGAAAACTAAAAGTATTGAATCCGAAAGAGAAATAATCCGCTACAAAAGTTCTGATGATATAAATAAAAAAAATTATATTTATGTAAGTGCACTTTAAAAATTTCGTTAATAAACAAACATTAAGCAAAGAGTAGTTATATATAACTCTGAAATGAAAATATTTATTCTATATTGATCGTGAAGGAAACGCATCTAGTAAATAATCCACTTAGAAAATTAATTAAAATAATGGCGAAATAAACAGTCATCGTTTAAAATTCATCGCGATTCGTGTAAACAAAATTTAAATTAACTCCTCATGAAATTCACTGCTAAGGATAAATTTAGTGGGATTATTATAGAAAGCGTTTTCCACTTAACGTAAAGTGCATCAATTTCCTTCCATAAACACTGGATCTGATGTCTCTATCTCTCCTTTTCTACACAACTTTTAGTTCGAAGGGTTACTTAAAAGGACACATCATCAGCTATTCTTCGTGTTCTTTAACATCAATTTTTTTACGTTGTATGTAAAAGAACATATGTAACAAATATATGTATAAGTATACATATGTTTTAGGGTTCAAATAAAATACACCGCTGCTCTAATCTTTTTACAACCATATATAAATACATTATATATATATATATATATATATATATATATATATATATATATATACACGAGTTAGCAATAATCATGACAGTTTACTTAGATAAAAAAATTGGTTTCGTAGATTTGCAGTCAAAGGAAAGGAAAGAATCTTTCATTACATTTGATCAAGCTGTCGGTTTATTATTTAACCTCCTTCAGGTTCACTTTAACTAATTAAGTACAAAAACTGCATCATCAGTATCTGTTAACATATTCAACCACTTCAAACAAATATGTTAAAATGTAAAATTTTAAAATTAAATGTACATGGCAAAAGATACAAAGGGTACTAGAAAAGTTTTACAATACAGCTTTGTTTATTTAATTTTTTCAAAGTAATTTCCTCTACACTCAATACACCTCTCCATCCTAAAGCATACTCGTTGTCCCAAGCCCGCAGAAGATCCTCATCACTGGAAAACCGCCTCCCTTTTAGATTCATTTTGACATGCGGGCACAGTGCAAAGTCGCAGGGAGCAAGATCTGGACTGTAGGGAGGGTGCTCGAGAAGTTTCAATCCTGTCGTGGTCAAATATTCGGTGCAGGCTTTGGTGCGGTGATCTGGAGCATTATCGTGATGGAGGAACCAGGTGTCCATTCTTGACTTTGGCCGCAGATTCTTCATAGATCCAATGACTTTAGGCAGGCACTGTTCAGTATACCACTTACCTGTGACTGTCTTCTGTGTGTCCAAAACGACAAGTTCCACAATTCCACTCGATTTGAAAAATATAGCTATCATTTTCTTCTTTACAGATCGGGATTTTATGACAACTACGGCTGTGTCCTCATCATCAAAGACCCAAACTTTATTTTGAGCTTTGGTCAGCACATCGTAATAGTACAGCCACGATGTTGTTCACATACCGAGATTGTCCCATATTAAACTTTTTTAGCATCTCTCGGCATCAAGTCACACGTCGTGTCATCTGCTCTTCAGTCAGTCGATGCGGCACCCAGAGAAATCAAAGTTTCTTCACGTGCAATTGATCATGCAGAATCGGACGAATTGCTGCTGCATTTAGACCTAAAGTACCCTCTATCTGTTGATAGGTTACTCGCCTGTCCTCGCCAAGCATTTTCCTCACAGTAGTAACGTTTTCCTCTGTAACTGACGTTCGTGGCCTTCCCAGCCTCTCAACATGCTGCACAGTTAAATTTCCCCTTTGAAATTCTCTATACCACCTGAATATCATTGTGCGATGTGGATAAACATCACCTAGTGCAATAGTCAATTCTTCGAAGCACTGGTCTATGTTTAAAGCACGCAAGAAATTATATCGCAAAACTGCCCTTATTTCATTTCGTGACCACGATGCCATCGCAAGCAGTTTACACTCTCACTGCTAATGAATAACTGAGCCCATCGAGTTGGCGCGACGGCTACTATGCACTTATAAACATGTCTCAACATACAGCAACAAGCAGCTTCCTACGATTCATTGTTACGTCATATTGCAAAACTTTCCTAGGACCCTTTGTACAAATATTGATTGGGTTAAACACGATGAAATAAATAAATTTGAACAGAGTACTTTGTAAATAAAACTTGATTGATAAAAAGTTGATATAACCATCAGGATTGTATTTATTTTAAAGCAAATATTGGATAGTAGGAGACTAGCTTATTTAACAACTAGAGTTCACAATAAAAAGGAAAACAACAAACAATAATTAAATAGATTCCTAACATATTTAAAAATATATGAAGTGCGCATAACTTAATTATAAAAAATGTTACATTATGAAAGTGAAAATTGGGGTAACACAAATTAAATAAAGTACAAGTTAACTATTGGGTAGTCGGAAAAGTCATGACATATCCTTTCATAAATCAATTATTGTCTTTCAACGCAAGAAGTTTTGAAGTAAATAGAAGTCTGAAGGCGCAAGGTTTGGCTTATATGGTGATTGTGACAACACATTCCGACAAGGACTGAAAGTACAGCAGTATCACCACTATATGTGTCCATCTAGTATTGAATTTAACAAGACTGCTATATAGATCAAATACAGTAACGGAACTATAACACTTCCTTGAGATACACCGGCTTTTCTAGGTGAAGTGTATTAATTTTTTAATTTTTACTAAAAATGTCTATCAGTTATGTAGAATCGGAACAGCTTGTAATAATGATATGACAAAACTCCTACTACTTGTAAATTAGGCCTTTATGCCATATCCTACCCTGAGTAATATTTAAAAAATCTGCAGAGCAGTATCTCTTTTCTTTCAGATAATTTAGTATTTTTTAAACACACTATGATAAATCCATTTGATAAGGTGATTTCAGATAATTTTCTATATCACTTTTTCTGCTGACATATGTGTAGAAAATGGTTTGGAAACTCCTGACAGATAATTAACAAGAATAGCTGCATTTTCTTAATCATTTTTCGTCCTTAACCGATTATCTGATTTGTCTGATTTTATTTTTTGTGGAGAGATGTGCTGACGAAACCTTTTGATTTTTTTTATTACCTTCCACAATTACTAATCATTAGCTTCTAATGCATCTTGAGTTCTTCTAATACTCCACAGTGTTTAAATATTTCTGTACAATGTATAATAGGTTTTCTTTAAAAACATTTGCGTGACCATATATTTGGCACTTTATATATTGGAATATTTTTCTCTTAGAATAATACTCCTCAAATGTAACACTTGAATTCACAAATAAATTAAGGCTATTATTATTTCAATTTTGTTTGAGATATCAGAAATATTTATACTCGTAGTTTATTTTTTTTCTTTTAGGCTTCATACATTTGTCGCTATCCAAGTTGAGTTAAGCTTTTTTTAATTAATTTGATATCAGTCAAATAACGAATATCTTTTAGGACAACTCTAAAACTTTTCTCTGTTTATACGTGCGCAATTGATTGGTGTTTTTTTTTTCGTTTAAAACATAAAGAGCTTCACTCGTTACGGTCTGTACTTTAACCTTATAATTTAATGATTTAATAATGTATTATTCTTAATTATTTCACTTAATGGACTGATTTTCAACTTCATTATTGTCGTTATAGCTGCTTCATTTTTTAAAGCACTATAGTCTTTGAGTTTCAATGTCATCTAGACTTTTTGGACATTTTCTATAATTTATGACTTTCCGCTTAGGACTTGAAAGTATTGATGTTGTAGAATATGTAACAGTATTTTGATACAGTATTTACTGCTTGTGGTACACTAATTGAGGTGTCGGTATTAATCGCACCTGCATAAGGTTAATTTTAATTTGAAATATTTTTGTCCCGATATACATACTAATTTGTATTAGTTTGTACATATAGAATTGTTATGTACTTAGAGGTATTTGTCATTTCATGACAAGACACTGTACACGCATACTAAACGTTCTTTTAAAATTTTTTTTTGTTTTAAAAATATTTTATTTTTGAGTTTCTTATATTAACGACCACAACGTCTTTAATAATATTTACATTGACACTTGACAACTATACTTTTCATCTCTCAATCGACACAACTTTACGCTTCGAGACTTATATTAATAATAATAATAATAATAATAATAATAATAATAAATTTTATTTCTAAAACAATGTGCATACAGTACATATCAATACAGATAAGAAAATAGCAATCAATACATACTACGTACACACTCGTACTAGAAACACGTCTTAATAAGAAAAAAGATGTTATAAATTTGGACATAGAAAGTCATTTATACAATAACAATTTATCGTAAGTGAATATATCTTTGTCTTGTCTTTTTGTGTTCTAAAGATTCTGTCAGTATATAGTTATATATAGCTGTATTCTATCTCAGCTAATTCTAGTGATCTGTTAACAGTGTTTCTATATACCACAAATTTAGTTATGTTGGGTGGTGGTGTAATTCTGCGTTTAAGTATCGATTAGTATCAGGTGTTTTTTAGTAAATGGTATATTTAAGTTAAGATTTCTGCATCTTAAGTTACAGTTTCGATTTTTCAATATTGATATTCACTTCCTTGTCTGCAACTAAAATATCGAAACTGTATCTACAGTACGTAGGTAAATGTATGGTATATCTGACTTTCTGGTCTGGGCTGTAGGGTGGGTGATTCACAATTTCGAAGCCCACCTTATGCAGGGTAGCTAACGCAACGCGGCTCTTGTGGACGGGCGCGTTGTCGTGCAAAAGCAGAACACCTTTTGTCAATTTTCCCCGTCTTTTCTCTTTAATGGCTTCTTTTAGTCGCTCTAATATTGAAGCGTAATATTCTCCGGTTATAGAAACACCTTTATCTTTATAATCAATCAACAATATTCCTTCCGAGTCCCAAAATACCGTTGCCATGAGTTTCCCAGCTGATTGTGACACTTTAAATTTCTTGGGAGGTGCTGTGCCCTTTTTATGCCACTGCATGGAGTCTTCTTTGGACTCAGGTTCATAATGATGAACCCAAGTTTCGTCTCCAGTAACAATTCCACTCAATACACCATCCTTGTCTTCATTACAGAGGTCCAAAAATGCACGCGAACACTCTACGCGCTGTTGTTTTTGCGGCGGCGTGAGCATTCTCGGCACCCATTTTGCGCTGACCTTAGACATGCCGAGATGATCGTGTAGGATTTTAAAAATTGTTGTATCGGATACTCCAACCATTTCTGCGAGTTGTTTTCTTCTTTAGTCGAGCATCTTCGAGTACAATTTGTTCAACTTTTTGGATAAGTGCTGGCGTGGTCACCTCAATGCTCCTGCCCGGCCTCGGGTCGTCTTCAAGGGATTCCCTTCCCTGTTTAAATAAACTATGCCACTTGTACACCATGGTTTTTCCTGGACAAGAGTCGCCGTAAACCAATGACATCTCATTCATTATGGTCGCGACTGATTTTCCTTGCCTGGTAAGGAACTTTATAACAGCACGATATTCGATTTTTTCCATATTTCACTTTTCACTCCTGATTATGTTACTTGGTTGACGATAGCTCAAAGACTAACTGTCTAATAACAATGAAACTTCGTATTTATACTAATCATGAGTCGCTGCACAGGCCACCCCCCCCCAATGCGCCTACTCATCCCTCTACAACCCGCTCATTCCGCGAATATAAAAACGCTCCCTCGTATATGTATGTAAAAGTCTCGATACAGTGCAGTTCAGCCAGCTCAAATCATCTCAAAGGTTTAAGAAATTTCTTTGAATGTTTCGAACCTCGTTCACACATGATAGTCTCATATATACCTATTTTAATCACTTATATGAAATGACGATATTTTTGAATATAAATTCTAATTTCTTTAGACGACATGACATCACTTACCTTAGTGTGTGATATTTTTATTTGTTGTAGTATTTCTAGTAATAGCAATAAAACTTGCCCGAATTTTTTATTTTTTTAATATTTTGACCAGATTGAATGATACTGCAATCAAGATCTAAAATAAAAACTTATATTACTATCATACCGTTTATATCTCGAAATTTCATACTTCTTCATTTTGCAATTCTATTTATCCAAGTGCTCAATAACAGCCGATGGTAAAAAAGTTCTGAACGCTGTTATTTATAAATCTGCAAATTGTACTTACACGTATTTTATCTAGATCCTTACAAGATATTAAAAAAGATTTGTATGCTTTATTTTAATGTAAAGCTCTTTACATTAAGTTAGGAATATAATGCCCACAAATGTCTGCACTTTCATCAATAAAATAAGTAAAGCCATCGGCAATTATTTATTCATTCAAGAAATTGTTTCCATATAATCTTTACTCACATTTTTTTTTCTTAAAGTCGAAATGTTTAATATTGCTCTTTTATAATGTTTCTTAAAACTAAAATTTAAAAGTGTTACTATTTAATTTTGTTAAGAATAAGTTTATATAATTTGTAAACTTTCAAATTAATTAAACGTTTCCTCTTTAATTTTGTTCACGTTATGATCAATGACTTCCGTGTATAAACTTGTGACTTCTGCTATTCTTTCAATTTGGCTTTTATGCAAAGATTTCACACTATATTGATGTACAAGACAGAAATACAAGTGAAAATTAATTTTAAAGGTGGTATTATAGTAAATGAAGTATTCTGCCAGGTAATGTTCGACGACCACACAACATATCTGATATGCATCTACCATGACCCGTTTGACAGATATCCAGCGCTGAAGTGGTAGATCAAATCCGTACAGAGACTGTTTGGTGTTCGATAAGGGTTGCCACTCCTCCGAAGCACATTCACGTCATTCAGCCATCCATGAGTCTGGCGCATCAAAACCTTCTTCTAAGTTGAGCGATTTTAAAAGAAACTCTTCTCAATCTAAGACAATCAAATGCGGTATCGGCGACATCTTCATGAATTGGCAGAGCCGGGCTTTTGGCGATCTTATCATGCACTAGGGATAAGATCCTATACCGCCGGATATGCTACGGCTCAATGTGGCTCAAACCGAGGAGTCAGAAATTTGGGATAAACTTAGAAGTCTCGGAAACAATGGCTGGGAACAGAATTCTCTCTATTCATATATATATATACATATACTACAGGCCATAAGTGAGGGATTAGCAGATGAAATTTAAAAAAAAACATGCACGCTTAGTGAAACAAAAAGTATATTTCTACAAAACTGCATCTACGAGACAAATGAACAGTTTTCCTTATAAAATAAAATAATTTCAACATATTCTGTAGAATTACTTATCATATTCAACTTTCGTCGAAGTATCCACCTCTGCGCTTAATGATTTCTTTACAAATATTAGACAACCGCGATACAAGTTTCTGGAGCGTATCCATTGGTAAATTATTCCACACCCTTGTAAGTTGCTCCCAAAGCTGTTTCTGCGATTGTGGACAGCTTTCTCTCACGTTTCTATCTAATTCATCCCACAATAATTCGATAGGGTTGAGATCGGGTGATTGGGGTGGCCAAATCATATTTATCAGCACCCCTTCCTCCTCTTTTTGATTCACATAGTTTTTACAAAGTTGGGAAGTGTGTTTGGGATCATTAAATTGTTGTAGGTGAAAACCTTCACCAGTTAACCTTAATCCAGACGGAATGGCATATTCCTCCAAAATCTTCAGGTACCCCTCCTTTTTTTTAAAATGCCTTCAATGCGGTACAAATCTCCGACACCATCAAAGGAAAAGGATCCCCAAACAAGCACAGAACCTCCCCCGTGTTTAACAGTTGGCACTACACATTCGGTAACATCCTTTCACCCACTTGTCTTCGAACGAAAACTCGTCGATTACTACCAAACACTTGGAACTTTGACTCATCTGTCCATAATACCTGCTTCCACATTTCCATGTCCCAGTGTTGACGGTCCTGGGCCCATTGTAACCCTTTTTTACGATTTCGTGAATTCAATAATGGTTTTCGAGCTGCAATACGCCCATGTAGTCCCACCTTTGTCAAACGTCGTTTTACAGTAGTCAGTGACATCGGCTTTCGACGGCCTTCATTCAGCTCTGCTCGAAGATGGGGAGCTGTGAGACGCCTATATCGTTTTGATAGTATTTTTAGACGCAAATCCTCTTGTCTGGTAGTTACCCTTGGCCTTCCGCAACGTTTTATTAGTTGTAATGATCCACTTTGTGAATATCGTTTCACTGTTCCTTGCACCGCGTGATAAGATAAATTTAACTTTTGGGCTATTTGCCGCAGTGAAAATTTTTCACCATGTAGCGTTATTATAGAACTACGAGTTCCTTTCTTTTTGGCATTTTTATAAGTTACTTTTACGTCTGTTCTCAAATACTCATATTGCAACTTACTCGGACAAATGCTGCACGAAAACTAATTTTTAAATTGCTAAATAGTTTACTATGAATTGCTAATACCATTATAATAATATTGCGTTGTAAACCCTATTAAATTTATTGGGGTATATAAAATATTTCTATTAAATAGACGCCATAAAACTATTAAAAGGATTTACAATATTTTTCAGAAACAAATATATTTATATAATTTATAATAATAATCCGAATAATCCTTCTCAGAATTACATTTACAACTGTTATTTCAATTATTCTCACCAAAACAGGTAAAAGTCTAAGGGATGTGTCTAAAATACAAGTGTTTTGTTATTTATGATAAGTGATCCCTCACTTATGGCCTGTAGTGTATATATATATATATATATAGAAACTACTGGCTCCACGTTTTTGCCACATTGCGTCGCAGCACATCCGGCGATATAGGATCTTATCCCGAGTGAAAGATGAGATCACCAAATACCAGGCTCTGCCAATTCATGAAGATGTCGCCGGTCTTAGATTGAGAAGAGTTTTTTTAAAAACTGCTCAATATACATATATAAGCTGGTTAGATAGGTGGGGCGAACTATTCAGCTGTTTAATATACAAAACTTAGTGCAAAGATCCACAAAGTAGCTGCCCGTGCTAACCATGATGGCCCCCAAGTTTGTAAAGGTCATTTGTAGTTTCGCAGCAACATTGGACAAATATTTCCTGTACAAAAGTGTCCTATCAAACGTTACCTTAAGATATCTGGGATAGAGGTTGTTGTGTTAATTTTTTGTTCAAGTAAAAGCAATACGTTTCAGTTTTACTAGTGCTTGGTGTGAAGATCATTTTTCGAAGTAAGCGCTCAGTTTTTGCAGATCTTCAGTGAGAGTAGATTCAAAGTCATCCATTTTGATATCTTGTGTTGCATGACAAAATCATCTGCATAGGTAAATTTGCAAAATATTCTCGCTAGTATATACGATACATATATAAATTAAACATTTATAAATATTGATGATATGATTCTTTTATTTTTTATTAAGCCTTTAACGTTTATAAAATGTGCAATACTACTCTTATTAGCTGTATTATATTATTACATTTACAGTAATAATAACATAATAACAACGTTTAATATAGAATAGTAGTTTGTGCAACAAGTGCGTAAATCGATACTTTTGAAGAAGTTCAAATGAGTTTCAAAGAGATCGTACACATCATCTGGATCTGGTCAAAGCTGGAGATCGTCTGCTCTAGCTTTAGCTAGCCTATGAAATACAAAATAGTGTCAAAAATAGCTCCGTTTTGTTTATGCTACACAAGCAACGTGTGCAAGATATACAAATTTGCTTCTGCGTTGTTGCGACTTTATTTGTTCAGTACCTAGACGATGATGAAAATAATTATATGTCATTATTTTTATACTGTTATGAAAACGAACTATTAGAATATTTCAAATCACCCTACTATTACACTATTTTTATTTGTAAGGAATTTTAATGAAAACTAATAATATTTTGCGAATAGCAGCATTTAAATATCAAGTCGTCAAATGTTAATATGGTCAACTACTTCATAAAATAAAATAGAATCCAGAACTTTTAAATGAAAATTCATATTTTTAAGGTAAAAAAGCAAATTAGAGGAAAATTGTATAAAATACTTTTTTCATGAGTCATTCATTATTCGAACTAACTTTTTAGAAAAAAAATTTTTGAAATTTGTATTTTAAAATACTATTTTGTCTTTGATTTCTTTTTTAGTAGGACGGATATTTGTAATAGTTTCTACACTATTTAAAACTACACCAAGCAATAACAATTAATTTAAATGCTATAGATATTTTCATTTTCGTTCACTTCTAATGAGAGGGAAGTAATAAACTCTACAAAATTATTTGAGGGGGGGGGGGGTAAAAATATCTAAATTCAATTCTCAGAATAGCCATTAAGTTATTTAAAAGCAGAAAATTTTGTAGAACAAGCTCGTACAAGAACTGTATCCATACGCAATGTTTAATTTAGAAATACGAAAAATACATATGTATATAGTGTGTACATACGTATAATGTAATGTGTAGCGTGCATTTATATTCTTGTATATGTATATGAATAATTAAAATCCATATATGTATATCTAACTAATACATTGTTTATTACTTTCGAATTCTGTTATTTTTTTAACAATTTTTATAGCTATCGATAATTTCCAAAATCAACCTGAAAATATAGATCGAATCTACCAATAACATTGTTTCGTACCACTATTATGACGAAATTAAAAACGACGGTATAAAAGATTTTCTTCAATAATAAACAGTCACTACGAAATTTATATATCTAAGCTATTACCCTAACCACCATAAAATTTTATTTACCTTTCAAAATAGAATTAAATCATATTTTTTTGTCGCAGATGTGTAGATCTTTAAAATATACATTAATAAATTTTACACAGGCATTTTATAAAAAACCCTCAGATTTGCTCAATTTACATTTTGAATATTACCCAAGCTATATTAATAATATATTTTTAAAATTAAATACTTGAAAGCCTAAACTATAAATGCCTAAATTTTCTATCTTTCAAAATAATTTCCACCACATGCAGTTGTTGTCCATTCTTCGACGAGCGAGCAGACTAATTATCCTACGCTCTAAGACGGTGTTCATGGTTCCCTCTCCACAAGAGAACATAGCGAAAAGTTGCAGGAAGGGTCTGCAGATGGATATTTCAGAACCTTTACCTCTTACTACATAAATACCAGTACAAACGTTGAAAAGATCAAATGCCTGGTCTTGCCAACGACTAGGCCAGCTCGATGTATCACTTGCAGTGAATGTTTTTCTATTTCCAGTACTATGCGCTCCACAACTCCTCTTACGCAAAAGAAAACGGTCACCACTTTCTCTACTTAGGATAATTTTAAAAAGGCAGAAAAAAACATTTAAATTTGTACCTCATATTTATGTTATTTTACTGTTTTTAAGAAGTTTAAAGATGCTCAGGACGGGTAACTAACATAATTGCTCTCGCGTTTAAATATATTCCTGGATATATACATTTAACAATTGATAAGTAGGAGGAAACTATGCGTTTAAATATATTCCTGGATATATACATTTAACAATTGATAAGTAGGAGGAAACACCAATTATTATCATTTATTAATATTAATGCCTACTAGAACTCCATTTTCCCTTTTTTCGATTAATATTAGTAAAGCAACAGTTGCACAATTAGTGCCAAAACTTAATTTATTAATCGTAGGTAACGATTTTATCAGATTCTGTATGGTATTCCTGCAGTACAATAAATGTATCCCAATAGGACTGTCATTGTTGAAAGACATGTCTTTTAAACTGTCTATAGAAATAGCTACATAAGTAGAGTACGAAGAGTAGAGTACGCACTTGACATTTTTATTTTTCAAAAATTCTGTCACAATAATGGTCATACGCAGACGAGGGTTATTAGCTTTCACTTTTCAATCAAGTCACGTCATTTGCTAGAGATGGGATTTTCCAGTAACTGATGCAAAACTTCTTTATAAATGAATGATACTGCCGTGTTATATGGCATCACGTATACACAATCCCTTAATAATCAAAAATTGTTATAATTTAGTGGCATGCTTTTGAACGCGTTTTTTAGTGGCTCGAGTTCTTATTTGGATGATTTCTATCGTTTAAAGAATTTATATAATCCTATGCTTCGGGAGTTTGTCCACTAACATCAACAGGGTACCCATATGAAAGACCGTTTCTTCCAAAACTTATTTGCTTCATTAATTCATTAGAAAACTACGTCTTTCCAATTTTTGTATTTGCATATTTAAAATTCCAAAACCAAATTCTAGTCTCACATTAAATTTGAGATGATGACAATAACAAAAAATTGTCGAAACGTCGGATTACATAAATACTTTAAGCAATGAAAATATCCCAAATTGTAATTCAGGTAGTATCCCATCGTTAATAGTTTCAATACATAAACCCTTTGATGGTAATTCTCTGTTTTCTACTTGTTACATATGTTGTGCTTTATCATAACCACACACCAAAGTTTCATCCTCAGCAATAATTGTTTTCTACCATTGTTTACCTTCGTCTTGAACATACTATACATACATACATATTTCTAGTACTCAAAAATCGTTATGCTATTTACTTCTTGAATCAGTGTTAGCAAACGCGGAATCCCACGATCATAAACTCTAGACATGTTTAAATGTTTGTGTAAAAGGGAAAAACTCTTGCAAGAGATATTTCAAAAATATTAAAGAATTGCGACGTAATTGAACATGGATCTGTACGAATACATTACTACAAAAGTGTTAACAGTTCTTCATTCAATTTAGAACACCCGCATCACCTTGCAACTCGCAGATTCTTCGACTATATTCAATCATTTTACGTGGGATATCTTTTAGGTTTTGCATAGTGGGAGATAGAGGGCGTCTCTAATCAAATCTCAGTACTAAAAATTAACCTCCATCTTTAGTTAACCTAAATCCAAAGTTTCAGTGCGATACGTGTAATGTTGTAGCTTCAACGAACTATCGAAGTTGAGAGGTTAGTTGAAAAATTGAATTAATCCGAGAACATTTTCGCGGAATATATTTTTTTTAATTTTCGAAGACAATTATCTCAACAAGAATGCCACGCGGAGTTGGTTTCTGTTTTCGGCAATGGAGCACCACATCAGTCAACAATTTCTCGTTGGTATCGAGATTTCAAATGTGTAGTCTTAGCGATGATCCAAGAGCAAGTTCACCAAAAACGGCAGTCACTCACGAAAATGTCGATGCTATGTGCAAGATGATCAACGAAGATCGACATGTGGCATATCTCCAGATTGAAGCATTATTGGGGATTTCAAAGACCTTCTTTGCAAAAAGAACTGTGTGTAAAAAAATTAGTTTCCCATTGGATACCGTATCTGTTGACCGAAGGACAGAAAGCAGATAGGATGAATTGGAGTCGAAAAACTGTAGATCGCTTCAACGGCGGAAACTCTTAAAGCGTGTACAACATTGTCAGTCGTGATGGATGTTGAATTTTCTCATACAAGCTAGAAACTGAACGGCAGTCGTCTGTTTGGGTATTCCAAGGTGAAGAAAAGCCAACAAAAGTCATCCGTTCTCAAAGTGTCTCCAAAAATATATGGTATATAACCATTTGTTTGCCGCTCATCTCCCAGCTTCAAAAAATCAATCCCAAACAACGAATCATCCTCCACTAAGACAATGCAGGTTTGCATACAGCACGCAAGACAATTTAATTTTAACGCAACGAAACGTCAAATTGTTGGACTATCAGTCCGGACCTAAGTCCCAACGATTTCTTTACCTTTCCCAAAGCCAAGAATGTACCGCGTAGTCAAAGGTTCCAGTCATTAGCAGGAGCAGTCGATACGTTTACAGGCGCAATTTTAAGTATACCAACAAACAAGTGGCACAACTGCATTAATCTTCGTGGGGAATACTTCGAAAAACAATGAAGTCTTTAAAAGCTATCTATTGTTTTATTCTAGTTTTATATGCAAAACTTAGAAGGCGACCCACGTATACCATTATATCCACATTTATAAGAACATTAAAATTATTCTTATAAGTTCATTCGACTTAATCTAAGAAGTATTCAATGATTAGTTGACGTGTCAAGAGGCATGCAAATGAAATATATATTTTGAGATTCTTTAACATACAAATAAATGCACATGAATATATTACACTAAGCAGAAAAAAACAAAGTGTATTAAATAATTATACAATTGACCGGATAGCTATAGAATGGAGTTATGAGAAACCACTTATTATTGATTGATTTCTAAATGTCTGAAGGAATAAAAATAAAATAAAATTTTCCTGGAAGCTTGATGTAACTTTTTCAAAACTACAGAATTACAAAAATGTACTTACATTAAACCTATTGTATTCAGGTACGTTTTTAAAGAATTTTTGTTGCTTTTGAAAGTCATATTAAAGGATTAGCACGAGCACATTTTCTAAAAAGTGTAGTGTCGATAATGGTTCTGCAGATAACAGATGTACATGTATCATCACCTCCGTTAAAAGCTGCTATTTTTAAATATTCACATTACTTAAGCTTTTAACTTTATAACGTACTTATGTATTTATAATCATTTCAAAATGATTCAACGTGTGTGTAACTTCAGTTTCTTGACGTAGATATTGATCATAGTTATTAATATTATAAACATTATTTTTTATAGGCTATATTTATATTTAATAATGTAAAACAATATAATTAAAGTGAATGTAAATAATCAATTTCATTACATTCTTATTTAATTCACTTTTCATAATATTAATTAGTGTAGTTTAGAAATTTCTACATGTCCCAAATAAATATAACACGCCCAACATTTTAAATATAATATACAATGTAATGTCATATAATATAAAATTACTTAAAATTTATTATTTCTTTATTTACCAAATAAATGTATAGGTGAAATTGTTATTTCACACACAAAAAAATTTAAGAAAGAAAGTAAAAAACGTTTTGAACAGTGTTCTGTCTATGTATATGGAAATGTACATTTTATTTCAGAAATGTTAAAACTTATATAAAAAGGATACGTATAATAATAGTACATCAATTATCTCTCTTCAGATCCAAAGTGTGCAGTAAGACGTTTCCAGATTACTCAGGAACTGCCAAATTTTATCAATTCTCTACAATCTCAATAGAGAACAAAATATTTAAAATATTTGTCATATCTTTCTTGCTTATATATATATATATATATATATATATATATATATATATACCAGGTCGGCTGAAAAGTCCCCGGTCTGACACATAGATGGCGTTACTGTTATAAAATCCATATGTTTTTTAGATAGTACTAACCTTCAAACGAAACGTGTCAAAATTTGACAGCAATCCGACCATTAGTTACTGAGATATTGCATTAAGAGTAAAGCCACTTTTGTTATTTAAAAAAATGGAAAAAAAAGAATTTCGTGTGCTGATAAAGTACTGCTTTTTGAAGGGAAAAAATACCGTTGAAGCAAAAGCATGGCTTGATGAGGAGTTTCCGGACTCTGCGCTAGGAAAATCAACCATAATTGATTGGTATGCTAAGTTTAAACGTGGTGAAATGAGCACCGAAGACGGCGAACGCAGTGGACGACCAAAAGAGGCTGTCACCGACGAAAACATCAAAAAAGTTCGCAAAATCATTTTAAATGACAGTAAAGTAAAGTTGATCGAGATAGCTGACATCCTAAAGATATCAAAGGAACGTGTTGGACACATCGTGCATGAATATTTGGGCATGCGGAAGTTCTGTGCAAAATGGGTGCCGCGCGAGCTCACATTCAATCAAAAACAACAACGAGTTGATGATTCTGAGCTGTGTTTGAAGCTGTTAAATCGTAATAAAACCGAGTTTTTGCGTCGATGTGTGACAATGGATGAAACATGGATTCATCACCATACTCCAGAGTCCAATCGACAGTCAGCCGAGTGGACTGCACGCGATGAACCGGCTCCAAAGCGTGGAAAGACGCAACAGTCAGCTGGAAAAGTTATGGCGTCAGTTTTTTGGGATGCGCATGGAATAATTTTCATAGATTATCTTAAAAAGGGCCAGTCCATCAACAGCGACTATTATACAGTGTTATTGGACCGTTTGAAGAACGAAATCGCAAAAAACGGCCCCATATGAAGAAGAAGAAAGTGCTGTTTCACCAAGACAATGCACCGTGTTACAAATCAATGAAAACAATGGCCAAATTAAGTGAATTGGGTTTCAAATTACTTCCCCTTCCACCGTACTCTCCAGATGTGGCCCCCAGCGACTATTTCCTGTTTGCAGACCTCAAGAGAATGCTCGCCGGGAAGAAATTTAGCAGGGATGAGGAGGTGATCGCCGAAACTGAGGCCTATTTCGAGGCTAAAGACAATTCGTACTACAAAAATGGTATCAAAAAGTTGGAAGAACGCTATAATCGGTGTATCGCCCTCGAAGGCAACTATGTTGAATAATAAAATCGAATTTTGCCAAAAAACTGTGTTTTACTATGGTAGACCGGGGACTTTTCAGTTCGACTGTTATAAATATATATATGGTTGTTTTATACATATATTAGTTTAAATTGTGTTAATATAACTAGTATAGTAGTACAATCGATAATTCCATTGTATTGATAACAGATATTCCAGAGAAAGACGGCGCCGAGATGATAAATAAGAGCAAAAAGATATCGGCAATTTGTAAGAGCTTTATCATACATCTAAAAATATAACGGCAAAAATGGCAAAAGAAAGTCATTCAAAATAAACAACATTGAAAAGTAAATAATCAATTTGCTTGTAAATAAAATGTTCAATAAGGTAGGTTAGAGGATTGGCGGTTATTGGCTCGGACTTCCGTACAATATAGTCCGGAAAAGCGGCTCAAGAAATATATAAGACAGACACGGTAGAACGGTAGAATCGGTAGAATGCATCTGCGTTTCAAAGTAATAACACCTATTATCAATTTAAAAAATATTTTTTCTTAAAAATTTGTTTAATTATTAAATTGTTAAATTAAATTCATGTTGTGAACATGTACTGTTAGGGGGACAATAACCATGTGTATATCAAGTAACTGATGTTTTCAATTCTAATTATTATATTTATTTAAAACGCAAATAAGAATTTAAAGTTTTTCCTATTTTGGATTATAATTGTTACAATTTCAAAAATAAATTTATGTTTTGTTATAAAATGCATGGTACCAGTGATACATAAGAAATAGATCGATTAAGGCTATGATTACGATGAATGATTGTGTTTTATTTAGTTTACTTTTTACTTTCAAAGAGAAGGTCTTTGAATTCTTATCTTTATAATCCAAGTTTTTATTGAATTAATTTCGAATGCAAAGATTTTCGTTTAGACCAGTTTGGTGAGCCTAAATTTTTAAGTTGCAAATTTATTTCATATTGTAAGAATAAAAATACAATCGTACTGATTAATTTTTATTTTAAAATATTTTAACCGTAACCGTAAAATCAGATAATTTTTCTTCGCATAACTGGATACTAAGCGTAGTTTATTCAAATGAACCCAAGTTCAACACTAAAGTTTATGTAAAAATTTACAAAAAAGTTTCAATTTTAGATACTATGCTGTATCTACTTAACCCGTAGTGTATATTTTATTAAATGACTTTATAAGTCCGTAAAATCTGGATTGGAATCGCGCTTGAATTTGGGTGAAAAGAACTTGAAAATAAAAAATGTATATTCAAGTAATTACTACTATAATACTAAACCCGAACTGAATATTTTCAACCGGTTTAAATATAATTTAAATATTCTATGTACATCAAAATGTAAAAGAGTTAAACTCCAAAACACATACTTTTTATAATAATATATCTGAATTATCTTCTGATACAGAGGGTACTAGGAAAATTTTGCAATATGACACAACGATGAATCGTAGGAAGCTGTTTGTTACTGCATATTGAGACATGTTCATACGTGCATAGTAGCCGCCGCGCCATGTCGATGGGCTCAGTTTTTCACTAGCAGTGAGAGTGTAAAGTGCTTGTGATGGCATCGTAGTCACGAAATGAGATAAGGGCAGTTTTGCGTTATAATTTCGTGCGTGGTTTAAACATAGGCCAGTGCTTCGAAGAAATGACTTGCACTAGGTTATATTTGTCCACATCGCACAATGATATTCAGATGGTATAGAGAATTCCAAAGGGGAAATTTAACTGTGGAGGATGCTGAGAAGTCGGGAAGGCCACGAATGTCAGTTACGGAGGAAAACGTTACTACTGTGCGAAAAATGCTTGGCGAGGACAGGCGAGTAACCTACCAACAGATAGAGGGTACTTCAAGCCTAAACGCACTAGTAATTCGTTCGATTCTGCATGATCATTTGCAGGGGAAGAAACTTTGATTTCTCTGGGTGCCGCATCGACTGACTGAAGAGCAGATGACACGTCGTGTGACTTGGTACCAGGAGATGCTAAAAAAGTTTAATAAGAGACAATCTCGATATGTGAACAACATCGTGACAAGTGACGAGATTTGGCTGTACTATTATGATGTGCCGACCAAAGCTCAAAACAAAATTTGGGTCTTTGATGATGAGGACACACCCGTAGTTGTCAGAAAATTCCGTTTACCATTACTATAATGAATTTGACCCTCAAAAGCCTTTAGAAATCCCAGATTGCGATTAGTTACATATACATACACATGTACACAGACACTGATAATTTGATATATTGCATAAAGTCCTCTACTATCCTATATAACAGCTGACAGCTGTAACCTAATTTTAAAAATTAAAAGTAAACGATTTTTTTGAATGTTTGAAATTTTATAAAATATCAAAAATAGAAAACCAAATCGTACCTTTTCGTCATATTTTACTCTATCATTTCATAAAGAGCAAAAATTGTTGCATAGAGTTCACGGTGACAGTACTGACTAAAATGTCGATGCGAACAATGATTGTGTTAGCAGCTTTAATGCTTTAATCTTAACGACGTTTCTCGGTCAGAGAGGCCCAATGAAGTTGATTACAGAAACGCTAACCATTACTCAAGTACTATTCAAGCGTTCATGTTCACATGAAAAGCTAGAATTCCTCAGCAAGCTCGATATTTGGGTTTCCCACAATGTGGTATGAAAACAGTTTCGATCTCAATCCCAAACTTAATCGAAAGCAAAGATTCATTAGAGAAATGTTATGCTCTCATCCCTTTGTGTGGTACAACCTTCAAATAACCCTGTGAATCAGCACCTTGTAAAGTTTTTCACCGATAAAGAAATGTAAAATTATGAAACTCAACATAAAATGACAAAAGATTATCGAGAAATGTGGGCAATACACAACTGATTGATCTTTTTTACGTTTTATATATTTTCTATCATTGTTCGATAATTACATACGCACGTTCTTCAAATTTCAATAACGAGAAAGTTTTTTCTGATTGCATCCAAGAAATCCTATACTAATAAGTCTGTTCCAGTCAAACCGCAATTAATATCATTAATTAATGGTAATTCAACAACACAATCTACTCATAATAATCTTTTTTCTAAATTCATAACGCAGAAAGGCACATACGTTTCGAATAAATGAATAATAAAGAGATAATTAACATAGGAGCATTTAATAACGTTATAAATTGACCATTTATAATTATTCTCGGATAGAGATCACATCCAAATAAAGCTGACAATTAAAAAATACTATGTTATCATCAACAGTTCGATACTGTTGTGTATGGGCATATTGTCCACGAAAAGCAAGGTCATAAGAGCACACTGGGTTAAAGGGTAAATGTTTATTCATAATTAGTAGCGGATGCAATAATCTGACCTCATAATTCATACAGTTTATCAGCATAATTACTGGTAATTAATGAAGAAACCAGAGATTGCTGCGTGCTTTCTTATTTGTTATCTTTTGTATATATATCATTACAAACACATTACTCATTAGTATTTCAACTGAATTTTTATTATTGAATTGAATAGAAACATTTTCATTTTATCGTCTTCATGTATATAAATGCCTACTAATAAATAAGCACATAAGTTTTTAGTATTTGAAAAACGAGTCAATTAAAATAGATCTCCGAAGATCTCAATAAATAAAATGAAAAGTATTATTCCGCAATTTCTAAAACAGTCATACTTGATAAAAATATTCAAATTTTGTAGATTTAATATTAAACAATAATTACTTTTACTTAAAAACAAAATTAAAAGTTTAAATTATGTAGGACGATAGTAGATAAATACTTTTCCCAACAAATGAAAAAAATTGGAATCAATATAATTCAACATACGAGTGACGGTCTTTTAGTGTTGAATTTAATACTGCAAAACTCAATACTTTTTCGCAAAATATTCTACAAAAAAATAAAACAATTTTGGAGACATTTGTGCAACGTTTCTAGAGATATGCTCTTTATTTCTCTTTTGAAAATATCGATAGTGTCTTCTTTCCAAAATAAAACGCACTCTTGGAATTTACCTTTGACATATAAAAATATAAAGTGCTTGGGTGTTAGGTCGACACTATACATATAATAACGTATCATCTTTCCAATGTTTTTCTCATTTAAATAGTTTACTATGCGATCGAATGTAAGCATGATAAAATACGACCCTTTCTTTCGAGTAATGATCATAGATATTTTGAAAAAGACTTCAGGTAAGCACATTGTAGTGTACCATTCAGATTTGATGTTAACCGTTCTATAAGTATTAAAAACTTTAGATGCAGCATAACTACTGAACCGGCCACACTATACATATATGTTTGTCTTTCGACTGTGTAAGGTGTACGGACTTTGTCTCTGTGCGGAGTTCGCCGTAGTCCCAGGTACGGCACTGTAATTAGTTATCTGCTGATGATGACAACTTAGTTGTCGAAATATGTATACGAAATATGAAAATTATTGTTGAAAGGAGTTATATTAACCTTAATTGATTAATTTAATCAACTACAGTCTCCATTAATATTTACCTTTCCATTGCTTTGCACCGTTTGCCACTATCTTCTTCTTGAGTAGTAGATTATGCGATATCCAATGAGAATAAAGCTTTCTCGTAGCTAATTGCACGTATAAAGTAGTGCATCAAGGTCCGAGAAATGAGTAAGGAAATCACAACGAAAATCATAATGAATCATAGTGGGATAACTTCTCACGTATTAATTAAGTTAAGTGCAACGATTTGTGTGTGGTATAATATATTTGAAAATCAAACAAAAATATCACATTCTTAATGTGTTGCACTATACCAGCGAGAAAACGTTCATCAAGCCAACCGGCGCAGCCCAATTTCCGAAATCTTCCAACTGTCTGTTGTACTATAAAAATATTTTGTTAGAATAGCTGATTTTTCATATTATACACTAATAGATTAAATGCCATATCTAGTAAATGTATAATATTTTACAAAAAATATTTACTAGAAAACAAGTAAATGTAATCTCTATAAGGTAAGATGTTCTTCTGTTCCGATAACTAGATAGCTAACTGATATTCTCTTTATTAACACGTTATCATATATTTATTAAATAAAAAAAAATCCCTAGACTATCAAAATAATTCGATAAATTTCATTCTTTCTCAAATGCGACAATACGAGTATGTATAAACTTTGAGTACAGCAATGGATTTCTACTTTCTATACACTCTATGTAAAACATACGAACAACCGATTCTATATTTTTACAAGAATAATAATTTCATGCATGATTCCGAATTACAAAATCTAAAAATACTTCTTGAACAATTTCTATCCTTTTCTAAAGTCTACTTATGTTCTATAGTTACATATAAAGCAATTTCTTACTCACTAAAATGTCCCAGAAAGATTTTTCAAAATAAAATAAATTATTTACTAGTAGTAGACTAATTTACGTACCTAAATTATGAAAAACAGCGGAAATATCGCCAAGATCAAATATGTAAACAACCTCATTAACAATAAATCAATTTCAATCTACTAACGTCATTTTTTCTAGATAGGCATATGCATGTAAACTGTTTAGAAACCAGAACATTGATAAAAGCATTTAATTACAGATTACGTACGGATACAATTGCGGATAAGATGGGAAAATCTAACAATTCTTATCTTGGACCCTACATAGGCACTAACTAAATTATTATGTAAAGATTTAAAAGCAATTATTTTTTTTGGTGTACGGCATAGACGATTTTCTAACAGATATACAGTGTTTCACTTGAAATTCAATTTTTAATATTCGCAAACATTATCAACTTTTCTCTCACTTTAAAATAATATTATTACGTTATTTATAAAACAATAATTTACGTTACAAAAACTTAATTTAATTTATTAAAATTTAAAAAAATACATTTATTTTTTGTTTTTCAAGTATTATATCACGGAAAGAGTAAAAAATAAGAATGTATGAACTACATAAATATAAATCGAGGCTATTAATTCATCCTCTACAAGAATGAATATTTTATAGAAGTTTTTATGTCGCTTAATTGTACATCGAAACCGCTTATTACAACCATAACACACTATTAAGAGGTATAAAGGAAATTGTAAAAGATTTTTATAATGTATATTTTAGTCGGGATATGCCCAGCTCGGTAGTAATGATCAATTAATATTTTAAATACCTCTAACAAGTTGAGTAATAATAGCTTTCGTCAATATTAATCGCAGATAAACTTATCAATTTTATCTTTTCTCAGTCTCTTTTTTGTTGCGTATGTTATGTATTGATCGGGATCGCTCTAGCATTCACACTGAACAAAGGTTTTAAAAACGTGACCAGTGAATTGACTTGTCGACGACCACAAAAAGAGGGCAACTTATCTGATGAAAATGTTTATTATTAACACTTAATAGACTAACAATTACTTTAGGTGATGTTTTAAATAATTTCAAATACATTTTTCCTATTTTTTTCCTATTGTATTTATACTATGAACTTAAATACACATTTCCTCAAATATTGTAGAAATCTTTAAATACTTTAAGATCCATTTACAAAAATAAAATATGAAACATTTCACCTTCTAATAACAACTAGTACGAAATAGTTAAGACATACCACAACAAAAAAAATCACCCCCAAGAAAACTGCTTTAATATACTTACGAGGGAGCGTTTTTATATTCGCGGAACGAGTGGGTTGTAGAGGGGTGAGTAGGCGCATTGGGGACGTGGCCTGTGCAGCGACTCATGATTAGTATAAATACGAAGTTTCATTGTTATTAGACAGTTAGTCTTTGAGCTATCGTCAACCAAGTAACATAATCAGGAGTGAAAAGTGAAATATGGAAAAAATCGAATATCGTGCCGTTATAAAGTTCCTTACCAGGCAAGGAAAATCAGTCGCGATCATAATGAATGAGATGTCATTGATTTACGGCGACTCTTGTCCAGGAAAAACCATGGTGTACAAGTGGCATAGTTTATTTAAACAGGGAAGGGAATCCCTTGAAGACGACCCGAGGCCGGGCAAGAGCATTGAGGTGACAACGCCAGCACTTATCCAGAAAGTTGAATAAATTATACTCGAAGATGCTCGACTAAAGAAGAAACAACTCGCAGAAATGGTTGGAGTATCCGATACAACAATTTTTAAAATCCTACACGATCATCTCGGCATGTCTGAGGTCAGCGCAAGATGGATGCCGAGAATGCTCACGCCGCCACAAAAACAACAGCGCGTAGAGTGTTCGCGTGCATTTTTGGACCTCTGTAATGAAGACAAGGATGGTGTATTGAGTGGAATTGTTACTGGAGACGAAACTTGGGTTCATCATCATGAACCTGAGTCCAAACAAGGCTCCATGCAGTGGCATAAAAAGGGCACAGCACCTCCCAAGAAATTTAAAGTGTCACAATCAGCTGGGAAACTCATGGCAACGGTATTTTGGGACTCGGAAGGAATATTGTTGATTGATTATAAAGATAAAGGTGTTTCTATAACCGGAGAATATTACGCTTCAATATTAGAGCGACTAAAAGAAGCCATTAAAGAGAAAAGACGGGGAAAATTGACAAAAGGTGTTCTGCTTTTGCACGACAACGCGCCCGTCCACAAGAGCCGCGTTGCGTTAGCTGCCCTGCATAAGGTGGGCTTCGAAATTGTGAATCACCCACCCTACAGCCCAGACCTGGCCCCGAGTGCTTATTACCTGTTTCCGAAAATGAAAAAAGAGCTGCGGGGTAAAAAATTTACTGCCGATGATGAAGTCGAGGAGGCAGTTTCGGCGTATTTTGCAGATAAAGAGAAATCATTTTTTTATGAGGGTATAAATAAATTAATTGAAAGATGTGAAAAATGTATCCGTCTTGCAGGTGAATATATTGAAAAAGAAAAATAATTTGGTTTTTTTATTTCCACCCCTTGTCCCCCATTCCGCGAATATAAAAACGCTCCCTCGTATATAAAAATATATATAACTACACTACAAATTATGTCAGACCAATTAAGCAACTTCAAATATGATTGACAATAATCTTATGTAAGTAAAGATAGATATTGATTATGTTGTCATTTGAAATAAGCCTAGATAAAATCAAAAAAAAAACAAAAACAAATTTGAAGCACTGGAAAAACAAGATATTAAAAATTGTGAGATTATTGAAACTTTGTTGTCAACATGGATAGAATTACAAAAACGAAAATGTCTGCAACAAAGGTTATATTTTAAAAAAAAGTAAAACGAGTTCCCGCATCAAATACAAAGTAAAACAAAAATGGATAAAGTTATAAATGAAGTATTTAGAAAATAATTGAAAATACTGCAAGTTAGTAAATATTTAATATATCTACAAAGAAAGAACAAAATATGTTTTATAAAATCACTAAACTAAAAAGTTTCTTAAATAGAAGAACGCAAATGAAAAAACTCTAATAGAGATAAATATATTTAATAAGTTAGAATACAAAATTTAAATAAATAATTTAGGTTATCGGGAAAGTCATAACGCATTTTTGTAACAGTGTTCATTCATTCTTTACAAGTGTTGAGATCATTCCTATCTAGTCTAAAGTAATAATAGCTGTAGTTTCATCTAAACACGACGTTTCTTCTTCCCCAGTAAGCTCTCGTTGGTCTTCGAGGGTGTGCAGTTGAACTTCGTCAACGTATTGAGATGTGTAAAGACGGTTCATATTCAAGAAGTCCAGCATAATGTCAGGGTCCATTTCAAAACTTGTATCGCCTATACTTCTGGTTATCAACTCACATAAATGACGTGTAGTGCTTGTTCTTCACGATTGGGGGACCATTCCCAATCATGAAGAACAAGCACTACATGTCATTTATGTGAGTTGTTTTCAGAAAAGTTACATGTTATCATTAACAAGTAAATTATATTCAGGGATGTTATTACTACCATCTTGGCGCAAATATAAAATGGTAACCAGGCTAACAGTAACGGCAGGTATTTTAAACAATTCTGCTATATATAGAGAGAGAGAAATAATCTCATTTACTCGCATTTTTCAATATATTACTAATGATAACGTTATCATTGTTTTCGAACTCATAAATTAAAACAAACAGCATTATCTTTTAGTAAACAGTATAGTTTATCTTATCTCCTATCTAATTGTTCAAACATATAATAAATTCAACTGTTTTAAATAAAATGCTGTTATTATTGTAAATGTAATTTAAAAAAATACCTCAGTACCTACTCATATAACATTACCTTATATTATTTTGTTGCTACGAATTTACTTGTTTCAAATAAACGTTGTATTTATTTAACGCCATTTTAAATGCTATTTCATGTTATATAATCGAAATTTGGAAATATTTTTGTAGTGCTCCGGAGTGCTGGTAAGCTTTTGATTTTTAAACTATAATGTAGAGCAATTTTCACACATGTGATTAGAGCATCAAAAAACAAATACATCGATATATATTACTAATATATTATCTATTTTAATTGCGGACATATACGCTGATAACCAAAAATCGTTTTAACGCGGTTTTCACTTCCTCAACATATTTTTACGCACTAGAAAAATACTTTTGAACAGGGATTAAGATGTATTACTCACAAGAAGTTTGGCTTGATTATTTTGTATATTTGCATAAACAGTTCTTCAATTGCCTTGAAAATACATTTCTAAGTGACTGTTACCAGGTTATGTATAAAATAACGAATGCTCTGAAGATTTTCATTACTACTATAACGCAGAATTATAGCTCTTAAAGACATTCAATGAGCTGAAAACTATAGCCCTATTCCCATTTTAGTTGATGCTTTAATACAGACAGAATTCCGCACTGGTAGTATCTGTATCGACCGAGCGCTATTACTCACAAGAAATACAGAAGCTGGCTTGCGAAAAGAACTTAAAACGGCAACCACATTCGTGGATCAAGGGCTTGGATATGTTGATGATCTGGCTCTTACTTGTCAAGGTAAATCCAAAGAAAGTCCAGAATTAACTATAAACAGAGACCTAATTAATTAGGTCTCGGTTTATAGTTTATTCTGGACTTTCTTTGAATTTACCTGGAGCTGAGCAATTTTTTTAAGAATCGTAGACTATGTTATGACACTCACAATATAGAAATATACTATTTCCGTCTAACAGATCAACGAGCAAGAGATAACTTAAACATAACTTTCAATGGCATACCTCCCAAATATAATAATTATTCCAAATATTTAAAAGTGACTCTTGTCTACAACGTAGCATTTAAATATCGTCACACCGTCGATGAATTCAGAACTAGGGACAATATAAATACCAAACTTGCCTCCACAAGTTGGGGCGCCAACCAACTAGTCTACAAATTACAGCTTCAGTATAATTGGCACTCATTTAGCTAAATAGCTCATATATCTCCAAAATAGACGCCCAATTATAACGGGAGCTGCAATATAAACTTCTATCAGTTGGTTCCCTGCCCTAAGCAATATCCTCACACCTGATATTCGACGATCCTTGATCTTATTTAGGAAATATCGCAAAATTATATCTAATGATAACTTAGCAATTCATGAAGATATTTCCCTTCTTATCGAGGGATAGCCACGTTTGAAATCAAGGCATCCCCCTTTAGAACAGTCACAGTTAGTTTGCAAACAACTATGATGGTGTGGAGCAATGGACTGAGATATGGATACCCTCCATAGAGCAAGATCATATTCAAATGACTAACTCTACTACCTGTTTCAATAGATACCAACTACACCACTCTGTATTGGTAAAGTTTTGCACATGACAGCAAATGTGCTGTCGATCGGGTAGGACAGAATCTCCGAGTTGCGACTTGGTGTGGGTTCCCAGGATAGACCATTCGACCTATAGTCATGGACATCCAGCCATGTAGAAGATTCTCAGGACTTTGTACGATGTACTACAAGTACATGTATAATTTAAATATGAATGTATAGTTTATCTATTTATGTACATTTGTCTATTTCTTCACGTGTATTTATTAATTTATATGTTTGTCTATTTCCACGAATGTGGCTGTAGTTTTAAGTTCTTTTTCAAAACCAACTTCTCTACTTGCGAAAAATTGCACTGCACTCGATCGGTAGAGCTACCGCTAGTGCGAAATTCTGCATGTATTAAAGCAACGACTGTGTCACTTATGCGATTATATATAAGTCGTCCAACAGTTTACAGCAGTTTCTAAATGGTAATACGTCTATAGTTTTCAGCTAATTGATTATCTTTAAGACCTATAATTCTACGTTATAGTAGTAATGTCTTAAGTGCAATCGTTACTTAATACATAACTTGGCAACAGCCGCCTCGAAATATATTTTCAATGCAATTGAAGAACTTAAAAATTAAGTTATATTAAATTACACAAAATCATCAAGCCCGGCTTTAGGACTAACAAGAGAAGGTTTCCCGGAAGTTTATAAAAATTTGAATTTTTTCGCGTGAGTAGTCCACCTTACTCCAGCTCAAAGCGATTTTTTACTACGGAAAAACATGTTGAGATTGTGAAAACCGCGTTATAACGATTTAGCATGTATGTCCTTAATCAAAATATGAGGGTAGTTTGACAAGTAGTGAAAATGGAAAAGAAAAACGATTTTTTTAAATACAAAATAATTTTTATTTTTCAATATATTCTCCTAAAAGAGCAATACATTTATTCCAATGGTGCTCCAATGCTGCTATGCCATCTCTAAAATGCGATTCCGGAAGACTTGGAAAATACTCATTTACGAAGATGATAAGCTCGTCGTTAGACGAAAATTTCTTTTCACCTAGTGCCGTTTTCAATTTTGGAAAAAGGTGGAAGTCGGAAGGGGCTAGATCCGGCAAATAAGGCGCATGCGGTACTAACTGGAAATGCAACTCGTGGATTTTGGACATAGCAACTGTGCTGGTATGCGAGGAAGCGTTGTCTTGGTGAAACAAAATCATTTTCTTTGCCATTCCTGGCCGTTTAGCACGAATCTCAACATTTAATTTTTGTAGAAGTTCTGCATAATATTGTCCGTTTATTGTGGCACCTTTCTGAAGGTAATAAATGAACAAAATGCCCTTTGAATCCCAAAAAATTGATGTCATCACCTTGTTTGCCGATAAAGTGGTTTTCGCTTTCTTTGGAGGTTCAGAACCACGTTCTAACCATTGTTTCTACTGTTTGTACCGCAGTGTATCCAAGTTTCATCGCAAGCAACAAATCGCCTACAGAAATCAACCGGATTCCGCTTATAAACGTCCAAACACTCATTGGAAATGCGCAAACGAGAAAACTTTTGGTCTTGCCGAAAGCTTGGAAAGGTCCAATTCTTTCGTTAAAATGTGGTGTACGCGTTCTGTTGAAATTTTTACCATGGCTGCTATCTCTCTCACTTTGAGTCGTCGATCTTGCGTAATAATATGGATTTTTACAATCATTTCCTTGGAAGTCACGATTTTGGATGGTCCAGAGCGCGCTTCATCAACACAGCTTGTTCTACCACGTTTAAATACATTTACCCATGTACTTATTGTGGCGGATGATGGAACAGATTCACCTAATGATACTCTGCTTTTTACATTTTAACAAAACGACGTGTTGCTTCTTTTTCAATCAGCTGTCAAAAATAAACTAATCAACCGATTTATCTAAATATCGGAATGTAAACATATAAATAGGCAACCTAAATTACAGTGCATTTGTTTTACCAATTAGAGCGCCACCTATGTGTCATTCTCACTACTTTTCAAACTATCCTCGCAGATACTATATTAGTATTAAAAACCGAAGTATTTGATTTTAGACACTAACACATATGTGAAAATTTCCAAACATTATAATTTAAAAATCAAGTTTACTCGCAGTCCGGCGCACTACAAAAACGTTTTGAAACTTCGGTTGCATAGCACGAAATAGCATTTATGGCGCTATAATAATATAATGTATTATATATATATATATATATATATATATATATATATATGAACAATCTGTCGCAGAGAAAACCGAACTTTTTGAAAATAAAAGCAAAAGCTTACTATTTTGGTAAAATTCATTTATTTTATTCAAAGTAGTCACGAATTCAATACGTTTGGCATGGTCCATTAATATGTCGAATGAATTTTTAAGTTCATTTTTAGAGATGTCCTTCAAGATCGCTGTCGACGCCCTTTCAATGACTTCGACGTCGGCATAACGCTGTTCTTTCATCGGCAAATGTAGTTTGAAGAATAAATAGAAATGACAGGCGGCCAAATCCGGTGAATACGGTAAATAGTTGATAGTTAAAATGGCATTTGTAGTTAGAAAATCGGTGATAAGCGTCGAGCGATGAAATGGTGCATTATCATATAACGAACGCCAGCTACCATTTTCACGATATCGAGGGCGATGTATACGCTCCAAAAGACGCTTCATAACACCAAAATAATACACAGAATTGACTGTTGACTAGTTGGTACAAACTCTTTGTGAACTATGCCCTTCGAATCATAAAAACAAAACAACATTGTCTTCAATTTTGACGTCTTTTTGTCGGTCCTTCTTCGCTTGAATGCTTCCATTCAGAGTTTTGACGCTTGGTCTCAGGATTATGTTGAAAACACCACGTCTTATCGCCAGTTACAATAGAATGCGCGAAGTTTTCGTCCTTTTTTGAGTTTTTAATCAACAATGTTAAATTCAGTTAGCTTGCGTGGTACAAACCTTGCACAAATCTTTCTCAGTCCCAAATGCTGTGTCAAAATGTGACGAATTGAATCTAAGGAAATATTTAATTCCATTCTTACGTATCGCAATGAGGATTTCGGTTCATTTCTGATAAATTCACTTTTTATGTTACTTTCCGTAACCACCGATTTTTTTGCACCAGGATGTTCGTCATCATTTATGTCAGTACGACAGTCTTTAAGTCGTTTATACCAGTCGTACGTGATAAACACGCATCACCATACACTTGTTTCACCGAATTAAAAGTTTCAGTAAAAGATTTACCGAGTTTAAAACAGAACTTGATATTTGCACTTTGTTCATAATTCATTTTTCGACCAATGCCAAATACACACTGTTACTTTATATGCAATTTCTCTGCTTCTAATGATGCAAATATCATAATATTTTAACATAATATTGGTGATAGATCTACCTTACCGACGCATATATTTTTAATAGATGGCGCCACTGAAAATTACTGTTTACAAAAGTTCGGTTTTCCCTGCGACAGACTGTGTATGTATATATGTTCATACATGTACGACATGACTGCACTAATAGGTACACACGTCAGTACTCATATAGTATTGTTTACAATATTTTGTTACTAAAAATTCATTTGTTTTAAATAAATGTAGTATGTATTTAACAATTTTAAGTACCATTTCGTGTTTGCAATCGAAATTTCAATATATTTTTGTAGTACGCCGGGGTGCGGATAAATTTTTGATTTTTACATTAAAATGTAGGGTTCTCTCACATATGTATAGTGATAGAGAATCAACAAGTAAATACTTTGATATATAACTCTAATATAGTATCTATTTTTATTACAGAGATATGGGCTAAAAACCAAAAATTGTTCTAACAAAGAGCGGTTTTCACCACCTCAACATGTTCTTCCACTACTCACACACAAAGCTTAAAATTTTTCTAAATGTTCGGGTTGGAAACATTCTCTTGCGAGTTACGTTCTTTCTACTTCATCAAACTTCAAGCATGGCGATTGCCTTAGACTATTTTATCTAAGTGTTCTCTAAGATATATTTGTGATAAATAGGAAAAAGTCAAACTTAAACTTTTAAAATATCTTAAAAACACCAATCCGATGTAGTACTTGCCTAAATACATCAATTTTTTCAATGCATCTACACTTTGATTCGGTAAAGAAATACCAAATACAATACAAAATAAACTCGATTTATCAAAGATACACTTTTTTCTTACACACATTAGCATGACGCAATTAATATAAGTGTTTCATTAAGTCAACAAATTATACAAATTAAGATAAGAAAATTGAAATAGTGTTATAAGTATGTATATACAATGATAATTTGTAATTAGGATCTGGTCTTAATGCAAGATTTTGTTTAGACATTAATAATATAAACAGCTGCTCTTATCAGTTTATAATAGCTGTTTCAATGAATGCAATTAAGTTATATGCCATTATTTGCTCTTTCTTATTTTTTATTAAACAGAATAGTATTAGTAATATGTAGTATGCACTACAATATATATGAGTTCGTTCTATGCAAAACTTAAACAACTTGTTAATTCTCAATAACACAAAAAATTTATGCGACATAGCTGTTCGAAATAGATAAAAAAAAGTATTATTTTAAAAGTATTTTTGTATAAATTCCAAATTCGTTTACTACAAATATTTACGAGTATATTTTACATAATTCCGAAACTATATGCCAATTGAAGACTAGAGCCATATTGTTAAATTTATTTAACTACATACAAACACTATGAAGCAAATATTTATCTACATTATTATTATTATTGAATAATAGACTCATTAGTCTTACTTTACTATTGTTACTTAAAGTTAGGCTTTCTTATTTAATTTTAAACATACATTTTATTTAGAGCAACCTATTTCATTAATTCGTTATTATAAAAAGCAATTAATTACTCTATGTTCAGTGGCGTGCTAGACTTGTAGCCAGACTTCAAATTTGAGGTTAGGATTCGTAATTTAAATGTTCGTAATTTAATTTAAACTGATATCTGGTCGTTATTTTTTCATCTAATTTATGGGTTCTCTTTTATTAATTTATTTTGTTATTAGAAGTCAAGTCCGTTATTTTATTGAAAATACATTTAATTACTAAAGAATGCGTATACCGTAATTAATATTACATAGATACGTATTTATAAATTAGCGTGAATATATTACATGTCGACTGCTTATTAAGCGACATCATTTATAAAACCATCCAAGAACATCGCTCTAACACAAAACTATTAGAACAATTATCTCCAGACATCTATCAGTTTTAAGTAGCACTACATTTCACACTTCTCCGCATTTTTTACCCTCGCTAGCATGTGCCCCTTTTTTTAATTTAAGTAAAACCAGATTTTAGAAAGGAGACACACCTTCACAGTAAAATATTTTCTTAATAGATGTAAAAAATTCCTTAAACTTATCACCACGAAATTTTAAAATGCCAAAATTATGAAATATCGTTTTTAATACTTCAAATTATACACTGGAATGCCTTCATTATACATATCTAACCGTGTCGTTATATGTCTTTTGTTCTCTAGATATTGTCGAGAAAATGCCAACACTTCAAAATTGTAAAATGCGAAATCGTTATTTTTTGCGAAACATCTTCTTTGCCACCTCGAAGGTCGTTAAATGGTTTTTAAATTAAAATTCGAGATCAAAAACATTTCGATTTCAGTAAATTATATAACTATATTTAAGTTTGAATCGATATAAATTCCACGAATAAAATAAAAAGAAATATAAAGGGTGTTTCAAATTTGGGTTTTTTTTTAAAGAATAAATAAAACACATAATTTGCATTCACTTTCAACAACTTTTTATTGGTAATTGAAGTATCAGTTATGACATTCATATGCGAAAAATAATATCTGCCAAATGGCCTACTCTTGCAGCTCCACAGACGTCTACCCTTTTGCTAAAATTTTCAATGACATTTTGACATAATTGAGGCTCTATCTCACCAATGACACGAGTAATTTCATCTTTCAAAGCAGGAATTGATTGTGGATTGTTTTTATAAACCTGACCTTTTACATAACCCCAAAGAAAATAGTCTAACGGTGTCAAATCACGTGATCTTGGTGGCCAATTAACATCACCGTTTCTTGAGATTACACGTCCAGGAAATTTTTCTCTCAATAAATCAATTGATTTGTGTGCAAAGTGATGTGTAGCGCCATCTTGTTGAAACCACATATCCTCTAGATCAATATTAATTAATTCAGGCCACAAAAATTCGGTTATTATCCGACGATGTCGATCACCATTGATAGTTACAGCTTCACCAGCAGCATTTTTAAAGAAGTAAAGTCCAATTACACCACCTCACTATAATGCACACCAAACAGTAACTCGTTTAGGATGCATAGGTTTCTAATGAACAATTCGTGGATTTTCCTCACCCCAGATACGGCAATTTTGTTTATTAACATAGCCACCAAGTTCAAAATGTTTCTCATCGAAAAACATGATTTTTCGCAAAAAATCAGCTGGTTGTCCATTGATGCAATTGACAAATGATCGGTGTTTTAAATGTTGTAATGGCTTCGGTTCCTGTGTTATTGAAACCTTATATGCTTTCGGAGCTAAATTCTTATGTAAAATACGCCATGTTGTTGGTCCACTAAGTCCAAGTTGTGAATGTCGTCTAATGGATATTTCAGGATCTTCAGCAACACTTTCACGAACTAAACTAATATTTTCTTGTGAACGACCACTACGACTGTATTTTTCACTTTATTGATCTTCCACGGAACCGGTCCCTTGAAATTTTTTAATAATTCGACCAATAGTGCTTTCAGATGGACAATTATGTAAACCATAAAATTCACGTAATTTTCTAAAAACTCTTTTCACAGAACGCTAATTTTCATAAAATAATTCAACAATTTGAACGCGCTGTTGTACCGTGTACGAAGTCATTTTTATAAATGTCATACATCACACTTTTTAAATGCCCACATACCCAGACAAATTCAGTGCGCCATCTATATTTTATTTAGTCTTAAAAAAAAACCGCACAATTTGAAACACCCTTTACTTCAAAATAGTAATTATTAATACAGAAAAAATATTAGTTAAAAGAAATACATGAACGGAATTTGGTTATATATGATAATAAAAACAATGAATACTTTCCAAACAGATACGTATGAACAAAGCGAACACCTTTATTAAGACACGGAAAGAAATGAAACAGGCAGCTAGTGGTAGAAAAATATAGTGAGTACAAAGACGATATTATACGAAGAATGTTTGAAAGAGATTTCTTTATTGTTCACTAGTTTACAGCTCATTTTATATCATTTAAAATATTCTATGTATGTAGGTGTTCTTCCTATCCTGTAAATGAATAAATAGTTGCAAAGTATCTGATGAATAAAGTATGCGATTTCGATAGTGTTTATTTAAAACATTTTCAGTCTGAGAGCATGTAATATTTATAAATATGTGAAATCTGGACACAGCAAATTTATCAAAATCCCACATTGCACCTTGCAATTTTAGTAAATCTATCAATAATTTATTTAGTAATAGTAGATTATATTTAATCTTGTTTAGCATAACTTCAGGAAATAAAGAATATCATTATTACAAAAAAGTTTCATTGCCTTAAATATCAATTTGATGTGGACATTTCTGCAAAGATAAGAATAAAATAAACGCAATATATATTATATTTAACAATAAATTCACTAGTTAAAACATGATATTTTCAATAATTCGAAGTAAATTTATTAAAATAAAATCAATAATTATAAAAAACTCTATTAAAGAGACCATTAAAAGTAATAAAAGAATTTTACTTAAGAAATTAATTGAAAATATAACATAACAATGATATTATTCCACAATATTAATCTGCCTTTCTCTTCAATATTTTATTGTAGTGGGTGTGAAAGTTTTAGAAAATTTTATCAAAATACTGTCAGTCACTATAAAATTCATGTGATATTTGTGTTAAAAAAATGGAAATTAGATGGTATATGTCTTGTATGAAATTAATACCTATGTATTTCATGTTTTCCATCATTTCTCCTATGTATTTCATTCAAGAATTGATTTACTCATACTTTTCTGAATGACAATATTTGTACATATAACACGCATAATTTACTTAGTAAATAGTAGATTGTATTTAATATTGTTCAGCATGACTTCGGGAAATAAAAAATATCATTGTTATATTGTGTTATTCCATTGTCGATTATGCAGCTAGTTTATAGTTGACATTACTTTGAAAGACATGTGTTTCTTATAAAAACTTAACATTTAGTGATTAAATAATATTTCTTAAAAGAAAGTGAACCATCTATACTTATCCTCAGATAGCTAACACACAGTGATTCATAATAATGCGTCCCACTGAACATACAATTTTCTTGAAGGCTTGTATCACAAATGAAGAGCACAGCGAAATCTTAAAATACCTTGATTTAAGCTATTTTCGTAATATTAAATTATATTAAATACCTGCGCCAACGTTTTGAAATCACTTTCAATTTATTCTGACATTGCTTAGTCATTGGTGAGATTAAAGCAAAGCAAGTTTACTGAAGTTACCAACTATTCCTTCTACATGAACATCCACAAAGAAACTATAATTTTTACACAAAGTGGTTATTATTTTAGTGTAGCTAAAATACAGGATTTTAAGTAATACATATTATATTTTTTTCCTTACATTATGAAGAGGACTAAAATACTAATCGTTAATTTGCATTTTAGTAACTACATGCTAATTTTATTTATTTCTATGTCGTAGAAACATTTCTACATACGTATGGTAGAATTCACCAAAAATTACCCATACATAATAAAAATTTTGTCCAATCAATGACTGAATGAAATTATTCATCTACATACAAAGGGTACTAGGAAAGTTTTGCAACATGACGTAACAATAAATCGTAGGAAACTGCTTGTTGCTGCATGGTGAGACATGTTCATAGGTGCATAGCAGCCGCCGCGCCGTGTTGATGGGCTCGGAGCTACGGAGGAAAACGTTACTACTGTGAGGAAAATGCTTTGGCGAGGACAGGCGAGTGACCTACCAACCGATAGAGGGTACTTCAGGCCTGAATGCACCAGCAATTCGTTCGATTCTGCATGACCATTCGCACATGAAGAAACTTTGTTCTCTCTGGGTGCCGCATCGACTGACTGAAGAGCAGATGACACGACGTGTGACTTGGTGCCGGGAGATGCTAAAAAAGTTTAATAAGGGACAATCTCGGTATGTGAACAACATCGTGACAGGCGACGAGAATTGACTGTACAATTACGATGTGTTGACCAAAGCTCAAAACAAAGTTTGGGTCTTTGATGATGAGGACACAGCCGTAGTTGTCAAAAAATTCCGATATGTAAAGAAGAAAATGATAACTGTATTTTTCAAATCGAGTGGAATTGTGGAACGCGTCGTTTTGGACACACAAAAGACAGTCACACTTAAGTGGTATACTGAACAGTGCGCCTAAAGTCATTGGATCTATGAAGAACCTGCGACCAAAGTGAAGAATGGACACCTGGTTCCTCCATCACGATAATGCTCCAGCTCACCGCGCCAATGCCTGCACCGAATATTTGACCACGACAGGATTTAAACTTCTCGAGCGCCCTCCCTACAGTCCAAATCTTACTCCCGGCGACTTTACACTGTTCCCGCATGTGAAAATTAAGCTAAAAGGGAGGTGGTTTTCCAGTGATGAGGACATTTTGCGGGCTTGGGACAACGAGTGTGCTTAACTCCCTAGTGAAACTTGGCAGAACTGGTTTAAAAATTAGTTTAGGAAGATGGAGAGGTGTATTGAGTGTAGAGGAAATTACTTTGAAAAGATTAAATAAACAAAGCTGTATTGCAAAACTTTCTTAGTACCCTTTGTATCTGCAGTACTGAATGAAGCAGAATAATACGAAAAGTACGTATGATTTCCTTTTTATTATGATACTAGTAGTATATTATCTAACAAGATAATGTTATAAAACTATATTCGTCAGCTTCAAAATTGAATATAAATTTAGCTAGTACTTACTAATCTTACTAATCCTTCTTTCCAATTAAATCCATTTGTAATGAGTTTTAAAGTTGCGTGGGCGCAGGGAAGTTTAATGGGTAACGTTCCCCTTAGAGCACCAGCCACAAACTCCTTGTGCCTGGTCGAGGGGAGTTTTAATTCGGCAGGCTATTATTATCTTTGTCACTCATCAAAATAATATGCAGAATGTACGAAGTAAATTCCACAGACAAAAGAGATATGTCAGAAACTCTAAACACATCCAGGAAGGTAAAGCTACACCCTGAATTATCCGCACATATAAAGATACATAAAGCTATCAAAGATCAAAACTATAGGCGAATGTTGTTCGTCGTAATGTCCGACTAAGAAATCCGAAGAGCTAGGTCAGATGAAATTTCTAAAGCTTTATGTCCCTATTTAATTAGATGGCGCCGAACGATAAAAGGATACACAAAAATGCATCTCGAGCTATGAAGATCTTCTGTTAATTCTTTAGTTGATTTCATCCTATTTCACAAGGTGTTGAAGCGACTTGAGTGCTGTTGATGAAAAACCATTATCCGGTGGCAATTTTGTACTAAAGTAAACAAGTCGTTTATGATTGAAAACACAATAATTCAACTGAATGCTTCGAAATCCAGTGATATACTAACCCACATTGCCCATAAACTGTCCTTACACAGACAACGAAAAAACCATCGAATATTTTCACAGAGAGTACTTTCTCTTTCAGTTTAACAAAACGTTTTCAATTCCTAAAACTTTATTGTGAGAGTCAAAATAGAATAATATTAAATATAACAAGAGTATTTTCAAAGAATTTAATTCTATGCAAGTGGTCACTTACTTATACACCCTACTGTATATATTTAAAAATTCACTTAAAATCTAAAAATAACAGCACTAATACAATTTAAAAATTGTATATAAATACAAATGAAATACAAGTTATTTTTTAACAGACATATATATATAATATTTACTAAGTATACTATTCTAATTAAATTATTTAAATCATTGTCAAGAAGCAGATTTTGTAGTAGTAAATCTTTCATTACTTACTTTCTTTTTTGCTATTTTTGGAAGACTATAAAAGTCATTTAAGCGATATATACTTGAAGCTTGTAAAAAATACTTAACACAATCTAATCGACGATATATCAGAATGGGAAACATCTGTTTCGTGTGTGGGCGGGTAGAGCAGCAAAACTGTCTACAAAATTTTACACCCCATATATTAGCAATTAACTGAGCAACATCCAATGTATCTTTTACCTCGTCGATTTATCTGAGGAATTTTAACAACTTAACATAAAATCAATATAGCAATAAAATTCATGAACAATATGGTTTTACAACAAAAAAGTAACATATCGCGTATATTATTACAAAGATAAGATGCACTATATTTTTCATTTAAAAAATAAAGATTTACACATAAAATAAAATTATACACCAAAGAACGTTTAATTTAAATGAAACTGGCCCACAAGACATTGCGCGTTATAAAACGTTGGAAAAACGTTTCGGTAAGCAATGATTTTATTGGTGCTCCTCAGGGTCCAATACAACCGACGCTTGAACTGTGTAAAGTACGCTTTCAGCTTTTTAAAATAGCCCCTTAGTCTCAAATGACGATCGATCTGCTCCTAAATCTACAAAATTGCACAGAGCATTTGAGACCAACTTCCATAAGGTATTTTACGAGTCACGAAGAAACAAAAATGTTTCATTGCCTTGAATAATAATTTTATGTAAACATTTTTACAAAGATAAGAATAAAATAAACGCAATATATAACATTATGTTTGACAATAAAATTCACTAGTCAAAATACGATATTTTTAATATTTCGAACTAAATTTAATAAAATAAAAAACTTAAAATCAATAATTATCAAAAACTTTAAAGAATTTTACTTAAGAAATAAATCGAAAATATATCAACAATGAAATGTTTCCACAATATTATTAACTGTCTTTCTCTTCATTATTCTCTAGTAGTGGGTAATAAATTTCTAGAAAATTTAGTTAAACAACAAAATCACTACAAAATCCATGTGATATTTATGATAAAAAGATGCAAATTAAGTAGTTGGTATATATCTTGTGTGAGATTAACACCTATTTCATTATAAAAATTATTTACTCTTATTTTCCTAAATGACACAAGATTGGTACGTGTAATATAAGTATTACAATATGAATATAATAATATTTCATTTAAAAATTCAGGATGTTCCGTGCTAGAAATGAGTCGTTTCGAAAGATTAATTTGCATCATTCTGTCACAATAATAAATCCAATTTATTTAAAAAATGAATAGCTTTAATTGAACCAATAAAACAACCCACATATTTATAATAATAATCTCGAAGAAAATCATTTGCGTCACATTGAATGATCAAATAAAGATCATCTTTTCGCGATGATAAATACTTTTAACAGCTTTGAAGCTTCCTTTAAAACATCTATGTACGGTGGCACTACAAGGGCGTCGGGGAAAAATAGACTGTAACAGTTAAGAGTTGAAAAATTTTCAATTTTCTTCTTCTTCTTTATATAAGCATGACGCTTGTTAATCTTTGGTACCATCTTGTTCACCCTCCTGGGTATCATCTTTGTTATTCTATCTTTCTCCATTTAATCTATTTGTTCATTCCACTCTCTTCTACATCACCCATCGCAGTACATCTTCAATCACTGATTTCCTATGTAAGAGCTTCGTCTTCTACTTATTTGTAATACAAGTCTGCCATTTCTGTAGCTCGTAAGAGTCGTATCGCCGTTGTTGTGTCTGTTCTCGTGTCTGCCACGTCTCATAATAGGTCTTGCCATGTTTTATATTTTGATTTAACATTCTATTATCAGATTTTTATTTCACTAGATTATATTTTTCAAATATCCTGATATTCAGACGTCTCTGTAAATGTGTTATTTTATATCAACTGTTAAATTCCTCCTACTTAATATTCATAATGCACAAAATGCAAAAATAATTATAATAAAAAGGAGTACTTTTTTAAATGAAAACTATATATATATATATATGTATATAATATTACTATGGTTCATACAAATATGTATATAAGTTATATAATAATGCAATATATATACTCGATAAGCAACCGTATCGAGTGGGTGGGAATGGCGCTCAGAGAAGAATGACGCTCACCGCATTTTTACTAAAGCCAGACCAGTTTACTATGTCCCACTTGACATCATTCCGTCTTAGTAGCGCTCCGAACCTATCGCAGCCATTCCCGAGTCGATCTGCACGTCTATTGGTTTTCCTCACTAAAAAACATTAATATAGTGATTTTCATCTAATATTTGTGTTTAAGTGTTTTCAAGGTAAGTTGCAATTATGTTATCTTTAATATTATGTTATTTGAATAATATCATATCTCCCTCTCTCGACCAATACATAAATGTATTGACCGACAAAGCAAGAACGCTTCTATCTCACAGATCGGAGACTATGTTTCCAGTGTGTAATAGACAGAAACTTACATCTAGGCTTTATGCCAATTAAAGAATGTTAAAAAGGAATCATTCTATTATTAATAACACCCTATCAACTACATATGTTTCATCGAATTCACGAATCGTCAGGTTGATTTGTGTTATTAATGAACGATTCCTTCAGAGTGCTTATCCTATC